>JAWWLV010000179.1:52923773-52938880 GCA_035041135.1 Platyrinchus mystaceus
CCATTGCGCAGGCTTGAAAGGTGGGAACACCTTTCCCAGATCTTCGTTCGCGAAGACTGGCCATTTACCTTTACCTATGTGCAGCATAATTCAACAGATCCCCATTCAGTGGTCAGTATCCGTGTCACTCAACTAACATTTTTAAGATTTCTCCATTCACATCAGTAATTTTTATATAGATATAAATTATTAAAATACTGAACAAACCCCTACATTTCATAATATATTAGCGTTTTTTCACAGAGCAACACACAATATATTGTCAAAACACACATTTTGATAATATGGAAAAAACAGGGATTTGCATTTTAGTCCCACAATAAGATAATAATATCTGCTTGTCCCAGAATTCTTTTGAAAGATGATGGTCTAAAACCCTAATCCTGACCTTTGAAAAAAGTAATTTGAAAATAAGTCTCTAGGCCTTGCCTTTGAAGAGATGCAAGTTTCAAAATATGAATAAAATTAGCTTAAAAATCAAATAGGAAACATTTTTCTTTTTAAAAAGAAAAAAATTATTTATGATATCTGAATTATTTTAGGGCCTGGATCTTTATCTGAATACCTGACAACTTGGAGTAAGCAGATTTGTTTCAGAAGTAAGTTTTCATGTAGTTATACGTCTTTCTCTGAGTCTCAATTTCCAATAGATTCCTCGTCCCAATAGCTTTCAATATATGTTACATTATGTTTTACTTCAAAACAACATTTGGAGGCAATAAATAGTTCTGAAGTTGGTGAAAAGTCTATGCTTTAGATATTTAAATTTTATTATTTACTGTTGTATGTTGAGAAAAATATAACAGTAAAAATCAGTCTAAAAACTGTGGTATAAGTAGAAATGTTAGCAAAAAGAACATAATGGAGAAGGTAAAAAAAAAAATTCTTTAATCTGGAAAAAAAAAAGCCACTGTGATTTCCTAACACTCTGATAAATGAAATGTGATTTGACTAAATAAAAAAGAGGAAAAATGTCAGTTTGTTTTGCTGGAGTGGAAAAGAACAGGCCTCCCAGAGCAGGCATTCTGTACAGCTTTGTCAGACACCTGCACCAGAAGACGTTCCCTTGGTCTCAGCCTTGGGTAAGCTGCAGAGGCTATTCAGTTAACCTCACAAGCTAGCTTACAAATTGGAACAGCTAAAGAGCATCTGGAGTATGATCTTATTGCTCTCTTTTTTTTCCCCATAACTTTGTTTCATAACTTTGTTGCAAATTCCACATTTTCATTTTTCAAGTAAATGTATTTAAATTCTGTCTAACATGAAACCAGCTTTGCGTCATATGACAGACGTGGGTGAGGCAGTCTTTAATATCAAACTGTGCCGCTCTCACTCCTGCAATGTCCTGGAACAGGTCCAGCATGTTAAGAGAACAAGAGCGTGCCTCTGGCTGTGCTGTAAAGGCCAGTATAGACATTAGCAATGTGGGTGTCTTGTGCTGGGGATGTCAGGGCCACCAGTGAGTATGTGGCACCCGTGAGTGCTCTTCACATCTGTTACCCACTGGCTGCTCAAGGCCTCTTTGTGAATCAGGAGAAAAGAGAAAGAATGGAGCAGAAGCCCTGCAAAAAAGAAACAAAGAAATGGTGAAGATATAGGGCCTGGAGTTGACAGGGAATGCAGACAATTTACAAGAGATCATGAGATGGCAGAGACAGAGGCGGAGAGGAGCAGAAGGAATGGACCAGCCTGCACCAGGGCAATCTTGCTTGAAGACAAACTGGAGGAAATTTCAGAGGGCATGGGGGAGGGCCCTGCAGGACCGAAGTGCGAGATGGGAACATGAGGTTCACCATCACAAGGGACAATGTTGTGAAACCGAGTAAGGTAGGGAAAGAAATGAAGCTCAGGTCATCTGTAGTGGAATTTTATTTCTTGGCAGAACAAGATGGTAGATCTTAGCATAGAACTTCAAATAGTTTGAGAAGTGGCCGAAAAAGGCGTCAGTGATAAACTGCAGGATACATTCTGAGAGAGAAACCTTATCTTGTAGGGTAACTCAACAGCAAGGCACATAGTTTTCTGAGGTACAGCATGGTTATTTAGAGGAACTTGTAACAAAAATGTGAATGGAGATAAATAGTACAAGCTCATGTAATTCTTCACTTGATTTCAGTGTACTGGGCAATCACACAGAGAAAGCAGTGGCAATTGATAAGAAACTATGAGACAACAAGAGATTTCCAGCAGAAAGAAATTATTAATACTGATGAGAATTACTATGCAAGTATGTAGTCTGCCTCAGGAGCTATGTATGAGAATGAATTAAAAAAACCCCAAAGCCTGAAACATTCACATAATAAATGCAACCAGCTTGAACAAAAAAATAGAAGAGTTTTAGTAGTAGCATGGGGTGAGAAACTTGATAGCATAACAAAAAACAGTGGGCTAACAGTCATGATAGAATGCAGGTGCTGAAGAACATACATTGTTCAGTGACCATATGATCAAATTGGAGCATTTTAAGTTAATGATGTGGTATTCTGCAGAATGAATGGTGAAACAGAATCCTTTTGGGTCTAAATTGTCCTAGGAATGAAGAGTGAACAAAATTCTACTGATGCAATCCTGGGAATCAGCCATGGGCCAATACAGTGACAGTGGGGAACAGAGCTCTTGTTAACATTATTAAGGCAGAAATCTGACAGTCTCATTTGGGAAGACCTTAATTTCCAGATAGAGGTTGGAAAGTAAACACAACTTTCTGCCAGGTGCAGTAAAAAGGTCTGGAGTCAATTTTAAGAGGCTCTAAAGAAATTTAACAAAAGCAAACACAACCCAAGATTTAAATGACCCCAGCTGAGCTCCCTTTCAGAAATTTGTGAAACTAAACTAGCCACTTGGGCACTCAAGAATGAGCAAGATTTCTTCACTCACAAGCCCTACTTTTGGAAAAAAAAATAATTAAAGAAACAGATATATTAAGTGAATAATTTGGCACAGGCTTCAGCAAGAACAGCAATGTTGACCACCAGGGTGAAACTGGGATGTGTGGGAATGGAAGAGAAAGTAAAATTCAGAGTTTAAATTGCCCGGATACAGTATCACATATCAGAAACAGATACATTAAACACTAGGGTAGTAGATTATTATACAAAAGTTGCATTTTGTGAGCAGAACATCTCCTTTTAAACTCAGTAAAAAAAGTACATAGAATTTCCAAAGAAGAATCATGGCAACCTATCCAAGCCCTTTGTTTGGCTTTTAAAGACATCAATTGTGTTCCAGGAAGTGCAAACCTACCTCTGATATTCCCGTGGAAGACAACTGTACAGGTACCCTTATATGTAAATTTTTTAAGGGGTACTGCACATCCCTTGCAGAAGAAGGATCCACAAATCCAAATTAGTCAAGTGTGTAAGTAAATATCCATTGTGCAATATGGCAGATCTATTTGACAACTGATAAAGCATTCAGACAGAGCAATTAAGCATTTTTAGGAATAGAATGTCCTTCACTAAGACAAAAGACAAGGTTGTGTGTGTAGACAGTTCTGTCCCTGAAAGGGATACATCCATTCTTAGAGATTTTCAAGACCAGATAAAGCCCTGAGCAACCTGGTCTGAAATCAGCATGACACTTCTTTAAACAGAGCCTGGACCTGATCCTGAGGTCTTTTTCAACTTAAATTATCCTACCATGTACCAAGAAGCCAATTTAACCATTGGTGGATCACCTGTGTTTTTTGAAAACTGTTTGTTTTGTACTAATTGTCAAGACTGATAGCAATATGTTATATGTACAACAGTTTTGGATTTTGTATATGATTCATCATTCATGTAAAACAATATAAAGCCTTAAACACTGAAAAGGTGGGTAAAATAAGAGAGACAAGAACTCAGTAAACATTTCAGCAAGAGAGGTTTCAAAACCTTAAATCAGAAGGGCAGTTTCTATCTATATCTGCTTAAAATATTTTTAAGGCTTTTTTTAAAGTTTACAGTAACAAAAAATAAATCACACACTAGGGACCTCCAATGATTTATAATATCACACTGTGGATAAATCAGAAGTAAATCCAGCTTATTACCCTAAATGTGGATGAATGCAAATGAAAGGAAAATAGTGCCTTTTATGGATGGCTACCTTAAAACTTGTTAGAACTGTTCTTCTTTTTTTTTTTTTTTTTTTTTGTTTTTTATTGAGGTAAATTCTTTAAGAGATTTAGTAGAGACTGTAAGAAAAATTGTGAAGCCGCATCACAGGTGCTGTGAGCAAAGTGATGCTGAAGCCACATCTTGAGCAAGTACATGCATAAGCTGGACAAAACATAGTAGTCCCCCTATTTTGTGGCTTCCACCACTGGTTTGACTGGTTAACACATACCCTGCTTGCATGCAGAAGCATGATTTTATGATCCATTCTGAATACAAAAGCATTCAAATTAGCATGCAATCTACTAAAATTTCCTAAACACAGACATTCTGAAAGGCAAGATGGTCATGTAATTTGTAGTATATCATCTCTGTGACAATGACTTGTTATAATCTTACCCCACGTTTAGCACTGAATCATAAATTTCTGTAGAAGTTTTAAATTTCCTGATTATAGTATATTAAGTGAAATGTGATGAACGGATAAACTTAAAAGCTGAGGATTCATTTATATAGACTGAGAACACTGTAGTAATTATAAACATATGTCAAGCATGTTGTTTTTTGCTCAGGAAAAAGAGAAAGAAAGTGACAGAGCAAGGAAGTTAGGAAGCAAAGAGGAGAAGAACGAGGAGAGGGGAGAGGAGGGAAGGGGAGCAAGCTAAAATCTCTAAAGTTCCTTTTTCTTTTTCCTGCCTTTTCAAAGTAAAAATTGACTGGAATGTGGATTGAAAAAGGTTTGAGTGGGAAAATGAAAAATATAGAGACCAAAATATTTACCCACAAGTCATATTTTGTCCCTTCCTGATGTTTTGGAGGCATATCTGAAGAGAACGTGGGAGCTGTTTGGAGCTGACTCATTTCCAGTTTAAGATGGTTGGTCAGTGATATCAGCGACCGGTTGTGATGCTCTGTGCCAATAACCCACCACAATGTCAGCGAAACCAGCTGATGTAACATCTAAATTTGTCAAAGTAAAAGCTTTTAAATCACAATGATTTGCTCTTTAAAAAAAAAAAAAAAAAAAAAAAATTATTGGAAGAAAACTTATTTCGTGGAAGTTTTCCACAGTTTCTTTTTCCTTTATTACAGTGCCAGGCCCTTCAGGTTTGCCACTGTTCTTTGTATGATCACTCAGTGTTATGATGGGTCTGCAACAACAACTGCAGGACACTGTGTTGCTATGACACAGAAGCTGTGGCCTCTCCTTAAAGATTATATAGACTTTACAGGCATCCTGTCCTTGGCTAAGATTATATCTAATTCTTACCTCTCACACCAAATACTCCAACAGAACAAAAACCGTCAGTTGTATATGCAGTTACTTACAATACACTGTTAATATACCTGGATGGAGGGAAGGACCCTGTTATATATTAAAATTAAATTTTTAACTTATCATTAGGAAAGACATCAAACACTTGTCTGGGAAAAGATGGGGTAAAGTGATAAAAAAATGATTTTAAAAAACGAAATTAGAAGAACAAGAATTAAACATAAATCACTTCTGGAAACCCATATTTCTTAATAAATTCTTTAGTTTATGACTGTGACTGGCCTTAGAAATAACGCCTACTGTACAGACAAGAGGCTCAGATTTATGGGTCTCATCTACAGTATTTGGTCATCCAAAAATCATTTTCAGGTGAGTATCAAATTACATCTGTAGTGGACCTTCCCATACTATTTGTTGTAGTATTTCTTGAACCTTGTCACATGACAAATATGTGATCTAAGAAAATAGCTTATGTTGTCTTTTGTGTTGCTTCCCACATTCTACAAGTTCTTAAGCTGAAAAATAAGTGTATGTAAGCTCAGACTGTGATGAGTCATTGTAGAGCCTTTAAATAACTCTGTAATTCTTTATCTCAAATTTGGCATTTTTAAAATTATTTTAATAGTCTTCTCATCAGAAATTGATTTTGAAAGAGTCTTTGGAAGTCACAGATTTCAGAGGCAGATATTTAAGTTGTTATGTGATGAAGTTCAAAAATAATACTGATATAGAGGCTAAAAAAAGTTCTGAAAAATATTTAATTTTAAGTGGATATTTTTTCCACCAGGAAATTTGATCCCTGTGCTAATGTATTTGCTAGTGGTGTAAAGTCAGACCTATATTCTTGTAACTTTGTAGAGGTTCCTCGAAGAATTTATCCTTGGGCATTTTTTTTCCTCTCAGTAAGAGTTTGAACCAGTAAGGGAGGGAAGAAATAGGAGGTTTAATGTTTGATATATGCCAAAAAATATTACTAAAGAACACAACTAAATGATACTCAGGTAGGTCAATGTGAATATCCCAAAGATTTTAAAGGCCATGCACACTAATTGTACTGTGGGAAATTCTGTTTTCAGTCCCTGAAAAAGCTAAGAAAGTCTGGAATTAAAACAATTCCTCTGTTTGAGGAAATTGTATGCAAGTTTTGTATATAGATGTTTCCTTCAGGGTTTAAAATAGGACTATGTACCTTCAACACAAACAGTTTGTATGGAACTAGATCCCCTTTTATCCAAGCCAAGACATTTCTTAAGGTAGAGTGTTTGTGTCATGCTGTTCCTATATTTAAGGCCTTGAGTTACTTAAGTGTTGCTTTTAATAAATTCCATACCATAGATGTGTATGATATGGACAAGAACTGAAGAACTGACAGACACTTCTGCTGAAATTCAGTTTGTCGGGAAATGGCCAATTAATACAAAGAAAAGTCCTTAAGTAGGAGTGCCTTGTTTTCAGGAAATAAAATTTCAAGGTCATTATGTCATCCAGACTTTCCTTCTACTTTTTGACCTGGTTCCTGCTGACAATAACAAAACAATAATTTGAGAATTATCATAAAATGGGTAATGTGGATGCTTGCCAAACTGTAATGAACAAATTTTTCTGTTGTCGTTGCCAAATTAACAACTTTATTAATTAGGAAAGCTATCGTATAATTTGCTGTTGGGAGTAGTATCTGGCATCCTATTTTTTCCAAAACAGAGGGAAACAAATGTCTCTCTCCAGCAGGGTTAGGGGTGTTAGTGAGATGACTGCAAGAGTTTCAGGCATGGCTATTATCCCAAAAGTTATAGAAAAAAGTCTTGTGCTGTTTCAAAGCTCACATTTCAGAAAGAGATAGACCTTCATCTTACCACCAGTTAAGCTTTTTGTCACAATTATGCTGCTGCAGAACTTCATTCCTCTGGTGCTAAGACTCTTCCCTTGTAACTTCAAATCAAAGCTTATAATGCACAATTTTTAAACTTTTTTTTCTTGGTATTCCAATATAGTTTTTAAATTGTTTCTTTCCCCACTCTTGTGTTTACCCACTCCACCATGTTCACAAGTAAGCAATCTCTCCTATAAAACAGTTTTATTCCTTCGGTTACCACTAATAATTCATTGTTCCTCTTCATTATTCTTGAACAAAGTTCTCCGGATTTGAATACAGCACTCAGACTAAGGTTTCCACAGATGTTCTGTCGATTACTTTGAAACTTCTATAACATTTTGCAAATTCCCAATGCACCACTGTGTCTTTTTGCTTTAGTATCTGTTTTGCATTGTCAGCACGTCAGTCCTCCTAAACTGGACAAATATTGCTAGGTCTTTCTTAGCAACATTTAACTGCTAAGCTCCTAGTTGCTACCAGATGTTTTGGCTAATTTTTCTTTAGGTTATTCAGTTGCATCCAATCAATGCAGGACCTCAAGGTCCTCTTACACTTTAACGTGATATCATGCTGTATTAGTGAAGCCTCAACTTTGGATAATTGGTACTTCTAGTTTAGGATAAACCTAATATTTGTCCAAATGTGGAAATTAGACCAACACATTTGAACAAGATAAATCCCTAAACAAACAAAATAAAACCTCAAACTGTTTTCAGTAGAAGTCCATTTGTAACTCTTGACAGTTTAATGGGTAGCCTTTCACATGTATTGTTGTTGACCCTCTGCAAACCAACTTCTCATCTTCTTTACAGTTCCACAAAGCTGCTTAACCCCCAGGTGAGATAGAAGAGGCACAGATAAAAAAAATCTGGCAGAAAATGCGTCAAAGTATTTGGTTGGTTTAGTGTATCTCACATGGGTAAACTTAAGTTGTGCTTTATACCTTTTTCTCTTTGTTTCTGTTCCTTTCAGGTACAAAGCCAAATCAAAATAGTGAACCTACTTAGGCTGGGAAGAACATTGATACAACTATGATGCTTTCGGAAACTAAAGAAATTCATCCAAATAGTGCTGTACTGTACTTTGGCACATGGATGCAGTGGTCCATTCAGAACTTAGACTCTTTACACATGTAGACAGTACATAAATATTTAGACAGTCACAGAAGAAAAGGGTGCCAGTTAGGCACCTAAGTAAAAAACTGACAGCCAGAAAGCTTCACCTGGCTTATGTATAACCCTGGAATTATGTAAGTAGCATAAGTTAACAGTTTGATAACATGCCTGGAGAGTATTTGCAGCTGCACCTCTGACTCAGAACACCCTGATCCAAAGGGGATCCAAAGGGGATGGGGGGCTGGCATTGCAATGCAAAGGCTAACCGTGTTTTGTATCTATTCTCTGATGGAATGAACCAAAACTTCTATTCTGTTCACTTCCTCTTCCTTGTCTTTTTAACAGAAAATTTTCCTAGGTAGCATAATTGCACATTTACCTTTTCAAAATATGTCTTACAAGGAGTTTTTGTTTGTTTGGAGAGGTAGGGTATGGCTGATGTGAGTTTCCTCCACTGTACATGTTATGTTGCTAGGTGACATTCAGCAATGAATATTGCATGTTGCTCCTGTTTCTCTGAGCCAGCAGCATTTTGTTGCTATGTTCCAGATGTCAGTGTAGTGAGATGTCATCCCTGTAAGAATCTGCATTTGAACTGGAGGGGAATGATGGACAGTATCTGCAACAGCTTTATTGGTATCAAAACTGATACTAGTTATGAAACTCATTTTATTGGCAGCTTCTAAACAGAAATTCCCAAAGCCTTTAAGGGTTTTTTTTTAATGTTATGAGTAATGGGACCAATATAAATCTACTTTTAAAGAGATATATTTTCTGAAATAAACAAAAAGGGAAACTTGTCTGTCCTTTTTAAAATTCCTCTTTTCTGTATGAAAAAAATAGGTTAGAAATTCATAAAAGACATGTGCATACTCCAACACAGAAGAGGTATTGAAGACAGCTTATATTTCATAACCATGCTCTGAAAATAAGCATGTGGGTGGTATTTTGATCTCTCTGAAATTTTATATATGATAACTATCTCATACTGTGAATTCAGCTCCTTATCCAGATGAAAAATATTCTACTTTTCCAACTCGTAAGCAGCTTGGGTCATGTATGCAACAAATATCTATTTATTTAAAAAGATATTAAAAAACGTGCTCAAAGTTCTCAGACCCAGTGTGTATGCTGTGATTTCTAAAATGCTCCTGTGCCAACATCATGACATAAACAGTGAATCAAATGGGTGTACATCTTCAACATCATATCTTTGTTTGTGTTACAGCTATGGAGCTATCAGAATAAAGACAAGCAAGTAGAAGGGTTACCCAAAAGCAGAACAGGCATTATTTGAAGTCAAGACTGAGTCCTTAGTTCCTATCCTCATGCAGGAAGGGAAAAGAATGTTTAGAAGTACCATAGATCTCATCATCTTTCTGGCTACATAGTGGTGATCCAGAGTCTCCTTGCCCTTCAAGTCTGTATTTTCACCCTTTCAGGAGGTGGTACAGATTCTCTCAGGCTGTCTCATGCCACACTCCCAGTGCACATACTCCAGCATATGCTGACTGTGTCATCCACAGGTCTGTCACAACCTTTGCTGAACTTTACGTTTGATGCAAGAGCCAAAACACTTAGAAAAGCCTCAGTCAAGTTTTCAGGACTTTAAAATTTAAAATGTATGCTTAGCTTGGCACCTCAAAAGCAGACCTTATAATTTCATCTTATTGTCTGTGGTCATGAAGTTGAGTATATGAAAATGTCACTTTTGCCAGAGCAGGGCCCCTTAGCTGTAACGTAGCCGAGAATACATAACTGGGCAGAAACGCCTTCATGTGAAATGCTTTGGGGAGTCTTCCTTCTATTGCCTCTAGATCTGTAACAGATGACAAATGTATCCATATCTCTTTGATCACTACAAAAATAAATGTGTTTGTCTAAAATCTATCATAGGGCAATAAAAGAGTATCTTAAATGTACTCAATGCAAAATCTTATCAGGCAGGAAAGTGGAATGAACCATTTGCTTCATGCTATTTTTCTATAAAAAGTCTTGTTTCTGGGAAGAAACTGTGCTTAAGGGAGCAAAAAGGTACATAAATTGACCAATTTAGCAGCACTGGTCAGATTAGGGATACAGTAACAAAATCTTGTTTTCCTGATTTAGTAAGAGATAAAATGTTCTGTTTTCCTAGAAAACAACATAATTTAAGTGAATAGAATACAAATTAACAGTTTAATAAGAGAAGAGGAAGAAAGGGATTTCTGAACCTGCAACTATGCTTGCAGAACAGAATACTTCTCTTTAAATAAATGTAGGTAAGGGCTTGACTCTGTATGGCTCACAGTAGGGAGCACATCACGATTTGTACAGGTGTTACAATGCAAAGGGCCAGGCTGCGTGAAGTGAGCTGATGCTTGACCTACCATTAGGTGACTGCCCAAAACTTAGTCTTTGAACACACCAGTGAAAGGCACTGGTCAATGTCTACTTGTTCTTCCACACAGATGTGTGTAGAGCCTCTCCTGAAAAGCCTGATTTCTCTTCTCCTATTAAAGATTCTCAGCTTCTGCTAAGGGCTTTGTCTGCTTAGTTATGGCATCAACCAAAAGATGATTTAATTCTGAAAGCTGACCATTCCAAAGGAAGTCTGAAATAACTTCTTTATCCATACAGGAAAGTTTGATTCCTAATTCATATTGTGGGAAAATGAGCTTTGTTTCCTTTGATTTTTCTGTTTTAAGATCTACTCTTCTTTTTGTTATTTTATAAAATTTTCTACTTTCCAACTTCATAATTGCAAGCCACAGTGCAAAAAAGAGCAGGTCTTGGCCAACTTCTTTGAAAGATTTTGTTCTGCTATATGGATTACCCTTACACAAAATTGAAGCATACCATTAAGTATGTGTAAGTGCCTGTAGGCAATGAACAAAGTGGTAACCTTAGCCTATAATTGTGTTGGACTGCTGTTTTCTCTCTACGATGCTGTTTTTACAAAGAAAACGTTTAGATCCAAAACCTGACTCTGTTGTTGAGTGACCCCTGGGACCATGGAGCTAACACAGTTCTAAGTATGGTTCAGGGATTGGATGGGATAAGAAATCTATGGATGTCCTACAGAGAAACGTCATATCTTGTGTATCTCGAGGCTTAGCTCTCTTAAGGCCTCAAAGAGGAAATTACAGTCAAGAACTGTCTCTTTGAAGTAGTCTAAGGTGACCTACACATTCACAAAACTTTGCACCCAGATAAAAATAACAGAAGTGAATGAGTGATTTTTGCATCAGTGTGAAAGACCTGTGGTAAGCTAAAATCTGGCTAATGGATTTTCTAGGTATGACAGCTAACATATCGTATTATGTTTGAATTTTATTAATGTTGTTTAAATAACTACTGGAATAAAGCATTTATAAATTGTAACTGCTATAAATATTGATGCATTGTAAATAAATTCCCTATTCCTAAACAGACATGTAAATCAAGCAAGGCCCATATGAGTCAATGCAATAATAATACCTTCACTAAACTTTAGATGTTCATTATTTTTAGAATTCAAGTTTTCCATCCCTTGAGAACCTTATTCCTACATCCTAAATCAAAATCACTAAACACATCCCAAGTTTATTCTTTAAATATACCCTTCATTCCTTCAATACTGACAAAAAGAACATTGCTTCAAAGCAGAGCCAAAAACCAAAACAGTACTTATTCCAAAAGTGAAGTGAGGGAAATAGATTCTTGTTCAGGAATTTGTCCAAGTAGAATTGAGTGCAGTACAGCTGCAACATAATAAAAAGCAATGCTGGAATCCATGGCTAGACTTTCCTCTGCGCTACAGGCAATGCCAGAGCTCTTAACTCTTCAGAAACTCCTTGGGAGATGTAACACAGTGGTCAACTGGCCATTAAATCCTAGGATATTATGTACATGGCTATGTAAATTCTATGTAAACCAGCTGTACAAGAAATCCAGATGAGAGCCATAGCTGAAAAAGCTGAAATAACTCAAAGAAATTCAAAGATAAGGAAGACAGTCAAAGAGAAGGGAAACAGTCAAAGAGAAGGGAGATAGTCAAAGAGAGATGTAGATGTCAATTTTGTTTGATTTTACAATTCTGAAAGGTAACTGTTTGACGTGTTTGGCTATAGTGCATGTCACCACACAGAATGGAATAACATAGGCACTCTCACTGTGGGTCTTCATAATTTATTCCTTGTTTGGTGAAAATTTCCCATTTTAATATGTAATGACAGTTATGTTCCAAGGCACTTTGAAGGAGTAAAAGAGCAAAGGAGGAAAGCAAGAGCATTTGAGGTAGAACGGCATGTTACATTGTTTGTTCTGTCCTTTGACTGTGCCTATTTAGTTAGGGCATCAGATGCTTTGGTTTGCTTTTCTGTAGCATGAAATTGTTGTGGGAAAGCTACGTCAAGTAAGTGAGTGTTTTCCTTTGATCAAAAAGGCGGTGAAATATGTGGTCATTCTGATGTGTTCTGGGGCTAAGCTCCCCAGCACAGCTGCTGATCAAACTCTCATGAAACCCACAGATAATTCAGATCTCTGGTACAAGGTTGTTTTAAGGAAAATTGATTGATTCAATTGGTTGAATTGGTCTTAGAATTAATTTCTTCTGAGGGCATGACGTATCCTTAATTTCAATTAGAAGATATTTGCTGGCACCTGTAACTGCAATTTCAAGGTCCTGGTTTTGACACGCCTTGAAAGGTTTTTTAAATATTTACCACACCGGGACTTGAATTAAAGAAACTCATTATCAAGACTAAATGACAGAAACTATATAATTAAGCAATATGCACTGAAGAAAGGGAAGTGAGAGATGTTTTTACTACAGTTATTTACTATTCAGGTATTCATCATAGGTCTGATAGAGGCAAGATAGTGTCGAAACACACAGAATACTTTCAAGTTTAGTATATACATGTATATAGTCTACATTTCAGTAGCTAGCATTTTGTAGTCTTTAATTAACTGGAAATTAGCAAAACTTTTTGGGAATAATTTTCAGAAATTGGTCATGGAAATGAAGGAATATGACTAGAGTTTATATTGATCTGTTCATTATGAAGACAAGACAAGAAAAAACTTTGATTTGTCATCTGGTATAGAATAAAAATGTTGACAGTAGGCCAAAGGGATTCCAGGCTTCCTGAGAATAAGAACAGATTTCTTTTGGAAATGTTATTTGTTTCTTTGTCTTGAAGTGGGTTTTGGCACAAAACTCAGACCATCAGGGATGTAACTCTGACGTGCAGTGACCTTACAGCTTTGTGCTTTAGAACTGTTCTTGAGTGTTGTACTTCCTACTGTTCGGACTGTAGATTGTCTGTTCCATGGCAGAAACCTGGAACCATTGCTATATGCCTGTGGAGATAAAGTACACCATTCTTAGAATAATGATGGAAGAAATACTAAAGGATGAAAAGGACTAAAATACATGACGCTTAACTAGAGCAGAAAATGAAGAAGGGTCCCATGTCTGCTCATTGCAATGAATAGTTATCAGGTATATCTCTACTGTTGTTGCTACTGTCATTACTGTTATTAATTTTATCATTATGGTTCAAAGGGATCAAAATCGCATTATGCTTGATATAGTAAAAATGAGTAACAAAGAAGGCCACCCTTGTCCAAGAGAATCTATAAACTGTGATACAGAATTCAGTAACAGATGGACAAATAGACTAAGGTGCCTGTTGTGTGCAGTGGAGTCACGGGTCTAGCTGAGGACAAGGTTATGCCTGAGTGCATTGTAGAGTGGATGATCAAGAGTCCAGATGATATGAAGATGTCTATGTACAGAACCTCAGTTCATGAACTTCATCCCAACAGGTGGAGATTTCTGTCATACAGGACTTGAGGATAAATCAGAGTTAGAAGCTCTAGGTATGGCAGGCAAAGAAGGAAATAAAGGAAGAAAAAAAACAGAACCTTTTTTCTATTCAACCATCCTATGCCAAACAGTATCTTGCTGTAGTACTTTGAAAGCTGTTTTAAATTAACTGTAACTATTTATGCAGCTACAGTCTAAAATTGTTAACATATTTAACACTTTCTGTAAAAGGTGCTATATCATTTATCATTTCTCTTAAGAACACTTGAAATTGATTAAACATTTCACTTGAGAAGCTACTTTATTTTATTTTGCATTTTAATTTATTTCTCTGCATAATTAATTTGTAATCAAGACTTGTTTTGATTTTCCTAGCTGTATTTTAAAATCAAACATGAAGCAATAACTTGTGGATGGCTTGCAAAATAGTAAAAATGTGTTCCATTAAGAAAAAAAAGAAGTTAGTATTGTGCAAATTTCATGCACCACAGAATTAACCATTCTTTGGTAAGCCTTCTGAAAGTATGATCAAAGCATCCCAAAGGTCAAATGTTGTGGGATGGTGGTAAAGTTTTCAGGTATAGAAAGTCAAGAGGACATGAATGACTGCATAGGCACAAATGACCATCTTATCTTACATAATTGCCTCTTAAAAATTTTGACTGCAAATTTAATGTAGTTGTGCTCACCAAATTTTTGAACTTTTGACAAATGAATCTCCTCCAAGAATGCACCCTTCTTGCTTTGTTTTTAATAATCATCATGGCTAGGCTTTGCGAATGAAGATTTGAGAAGGGCTCTACCCACGCTTGCTACAGGCGCTGATGGCTAAAAAGGCCAATGAGAGATAGAAATGTCCGGTTGCAAAAGGCACGGTGGAAAGACTCCCTGGGTGAGATCGACAAGACACGATTCTTTCTGTGTTGTCTTTTCTCCTCGAGAGTGATCCTGCGTG
>JAWWLV010000179.1:52938980-52950497 GCA_035041135.1 Platyrinchus mystaceus
CAACAAAGGTTACATAGAGTCCTTTGTTCTGTTCCCTACACTTCTCTTGCAGTTGTCTGAGCACAAATACCATGTCTCTGGTACCCCTATTGGCTCTGAAACCACATTGGCTTTCAGGTAGAAGTTCATCTGCTAAAGCGGGTATTAATCTGTTCAAAAGAATTCTTGCAAGGATTTTACCAGCAATGGAGAGCAGAGTAATACCTCGATAATTTGAACAATCTGTTCAGATTGTTTTTAATAAAAATATATGTAAATCTCATTCAATTTAAAATTGTGAAACAAAATGTCATCACATTTCTCACAGCTCTTGTCCTCATTGAGACTGTGCATGGGCAGTGTCTAAAGCTAAACCCTCATTTGAGTTAAAAATAATGTTTATTTCTTCTCATGTTAAAAATGAAAAAAACAAACAAAAAAAACCCAAAAATGAAAAGCAAAACCAAAACAAAACAAAAAAACAGACCAACTTCTGACTCTAAGTTTTGTACAGAGCTGGTTCTCGCCAGAGATCTTGGCAAGTGCATCTCTTCCAAGAATACATTCTCAGTGCCATTTGTCCATTAGGCTTGCTAGAAGTGAGCAAATATCGTATCTCTGACTCAACAGGCCAATAGAGTATTTCAAACTGCTCCAAAGAGATAATTGACCATCTGAAACTGTATGGTAACACTAGAACTGAGATCACGAAGTAATGTGATCTCATACTGAATGTGGGTGTTTTATTTGTTTTATTTTGGGGGGTGAGTTGGAAAGTGTATAAGCCAAGTTTTGATTACCAAGGGCTAAGAGTGGGGAGAGGGAATAGGGAGAGAGGCCCAAAGCAGTAAGTTTAAACAGAGGTGAGCAGAGATCAGCCATTTTATATGACTTTAGTTTAGAGAAATCAGGAGGTTAGAAGTAGAAGAGGGAGGATAGAAAAAGGTCAAGTCCCCCAGTGGATTGTTTAAAACTTGTTCATTTTCCCCCATAGTGCTTGGGAAGCAGAGTGAGTGTGAAGTCTTCACTGCCTTTATTTAGGTTCTCTCTGGCTTCAAAGATTGGCAAGTTCTTACTGTATTTCTACAAAGCAGACTGCTTTTCAGGCAGGTTTTCTCAAGTTCTTGCTTTATGAGTTTTGGAGAAAGATTCTGGCCAGAGATGTTCAGAAGAAAAAGTGTTTGCAGTCTTTGGAGGTTCTTAATTCCTGGAAAAACTTCTGGCAAACTCCACCTCACCAAAATTTCACAGAAAATGTTTGTTAGAATTTGACCAGTTTAAATGAGTTTCTTGTGTTGGTGTCTTTACCTAGTGGAAGTTCGAATCGTGCTCGGTTTTACACACAAAGTCAAGAAATGCTGCCAACATATACAGCCCTCTTCTCTCTGAAATATTTTATTTATTTACTCTGGAGTCTGAAGACAGCTTAGAGACATGTCTCTTGCCAGTGGTATTTGCAGTGGTATTCACAGAGTTGTCTTCTAATTTTTAGAGTCAGTTTGCACTTATTTCTTAGACTAATGTAGAGATTCAATTTTTAGTAATAACTCTCCTAACCTTGTCTGATGTTTCCACCATTGTTCTGTATGGTCATTGAGCTGGCCATCAGCCTCTAACATTAGAAGGTTTACTAAACTTCCAAGTAAAATTGCCTTATACTTAGAAAGTAAAGAGGACATGAATATTGTGAAATCTTTATTTAAATATATAGATCAATAATGTACAGCTTCATATGTCTTACGTTATTATAAGAATGGAGGAGAGGAAGAGGTATTTTGGAACAGCAAATTGCCATGACTGCTACAGAAACAAGTTGGACATACCATCTTTTCCAGGACTGTAGCAGGTTCCCTAATGAAACTAAATAGAGCTTGCACATGGGTTGTGATCTTTAGGTTCTGACCATGACATCTGAAAGCTCTGACCACTATCATTTTCTTGTAGATCCCAGCTGAAATATTGTCACAGCTGGCATATGCTCACCTCTCCTTGTGTTGAAATAAGATAAAATGCCTTCTTCCCATGAGCTCTGAGGGAGAGGTATTAGATCTCTCCCTCAGCCTCTCTATTACTAAGATAAACATACCAATCTCATTCTTCCTATAGAGTACTCTGACCAACCTAATAGCCATTTTCTGTGTTTCTTCCACTTTTAATGGGACTTTCAGAGCTGCAGAATTTTCCAGTAGTGACAGATTTCATTTCTGTTCTTGAAATGCAAACCATTGGTGAATTATATCTTGCAACAATGAACCCCATAGTTATTTATTTAGGATGTGAGGAAAGAACCTTCCAGTTTGTCCTTCTGCGTGAGACACGTGCTCTTGGATGTATTAGGCAAGGCAAAAGAATCATAAACGGAAACAACAAGTGTCATTAAAATTTGGCAATCTGGAATGACCATACTGTAGCTAAGGTCCCACCCTCGACCAGATCCACGTTCAGGTGAGACCCCTATACTTTAAAATGGGATTTTCACCTGCAAAGGATGGTACAGAAGCATTTGTGTGCATTTTTTGTGTGTGCAGTCTGATATAAGTTGCATTCTGAAAAGCTTCCTTTAAGGTGTAGTTTGATCATAAGTGGAATGAGGACTACGTTAATTTCTGGTGGGCATTTTTGAACATTATTTTTAAATACTGCAATTTTTTAAAAATTATTATTATCCAAATATAACTGAAGAATTTAAATAATAAATTACTCTTGGCTTTTAATTTATATGAAATACATATGTAGCGTGGCAAACAGCTTCAAATAAGCCTCATATCCAAAATAGCCTTGCCAGTTTCTAACATCTGAGGATCTGTCTCTTTCCTGCTCAAACACATATTACTCCTAGAAAGTTAAAATCCGCAAGACAACAGCTCCCCACCAGGAAAATTAACTATCCACCAAAACGGAAAATAAGAAAGAAAGAAGGAAAGAAAAACAAATCTGCTTCACAAGAAGAAAATGAGCCATTTCTGAAGCATTTCAGGATGACCACACACCAAGTGAAAAAAAAAAAAAAGGTTCAAAATTCCTGCCCCACACAAAGGATAACTTCTCTTGGCAGAATAAGGCTATCTCTTTTTACTAAGAACTACTCACCCATCAGTCAACACCATTTTAACTACTTTACGTATTTTTCCACCTCTCACAAAGCACATCAAAAGTTCAACACAAACTACCTGCCAACTAGAATATTCAGTAAGCTATATATATATTCCACATATATATAAAGATGGATAGATGATAGATAGATTAGATAGATAGATAGATAGATAGATAGATGATTGATAGATAGATAGATAGATAGATAGATAGATAGATAGATAGATAGATAGATAGATAGATAGATAGACACACACACACATATGTAAAAACACAAATGTATATAGCATCAAGTATTCTATTTTGAGAAAAATAAAATCCAGAGTTTGACAGCAGCTGTATGACAATGTCTATCTGTCACTCATTTAAATTTCTCACTTTTTAAAGTTTTAGGTAGAAAGATATGGAATATTTGTTTTTCTCGTTTCATGTTGCCAGCCTCATACATATAAATGCACATATACAAAAACCTTCAGACAGTCATAGAATCTTCAAAATTAACTACTGTGCAGTGATGAATGCTTTGTTATTGTTTCTGTTTCTCACAGATTTTATAGCTATAATCAGAATGTAGTGGATATAGATGTAACAAAAAAAGATGAAAGTATCTGAATTTCCACTCCTTTTCTAGGGTAAGCAATGAAATAAAAGAAAGAAAAAGGAAGAAAACCTGAGACTTTAGTATCATCACTTTAAGCTACCTAACTGTCCTTCCCAAAGTAAAGGGATTTAGAGAAGGATTTGAGGCAAAGCAAAGAGACAGTTTACAGATATTTCACAGGAAATTTGGCCATCAAAAGCACAAGGATCCTTGTCTGAGAAGTTAACAACGGGTAGTGAGAGTTTATACTATGTGGAAAATAGAGGTAGGCATAAAGAGACTCTACTTATAAAGTAGACTCTGAAAGTAGGCATTGCTCTTATTAATGAAATAAAGAATATCACAGAAGGGTACCAAGGCAGAGATACATGAGAGATACATGAAATATCCCTAATCTTTGAAGAAGGGATATTGTTTTTCTCCTGTTTTCTGAATGAACATAAGGGGAGCAATAGGGGCTGAGAAAAAATTTACTGTATACTTCATCAGGAAAAAAGAAGAATAGGAGGAAAATACAAACTTTTTAGTAGGGGTTGTAATGATAGCATAAGGGGCAATGGCTTCCAACTGAAAGAGAAAAGATTTAGATTGGATATTAGGAAGAAATTCTTAACTGTGAGGGTGGTGAGGCACTGAAACAGGTTTCGCAGAGAGGTAGTGGATGTCCCTTCCCTAGAAACATTCAAAGCCAGTTTGGATGGGGCTCTGAGCAAGCTGATCTAGGTGAAGGTGTCCCTGCTCATTGCAGAGGGGTTGAAACTAAATAATCTTTAAAGATTCCTTCCAACCCAAACTATTCTTTGATTCACTGATTCTATGATAAGAGTTTCAGGAACTCGTATATCTAGGAAGCACTATGTCCCGAAGATGAGATATTTGTTAAATTTAGATATTGCTTGGCTGTGAAGATCTAAATGATAATTAGATTAGGGACATCAACCACACTAAGGTCCACAGTTAATGAAGAAGAACACAGTGAAAAGGTATGTTGTGGAAAAATCCGTCATTCAGCCAAAGTAAATTTAAATGGTAAGAAGTCATTCACAAAGGTGTCAGACTAAAAGCTTATTTAGGGCAAAAGGAGCCAGGGGAGAAACATATTGGTAGATCTATGAATGTTCAACAAAGAAATGACAAGGGAGTTTTTGGTTGTGGGTAAAATTACACAGAGCTAAAAGCTCACAATGTCTTTACCAAGAACTGGAGGATTCTCCAGAGGATGTGTTAAAGAAATGATTAGAGAAGCAGCCAAGGAAAGCCAGACCTGACAAATCCCAGAGATATTTCAGGGACAGCAGAAGCAAAGAGGCCAAGAGAAGTTACGGTTATAGCAGTGAGTCTGAGATCTGGCAACGTAGATGCCATTAGATGTTGTGGAAAGAATGGTTTCATTTAAGGGCAGAGGAGGAAAGCCAGATTGGAAAAGCTCTAGGAAGAAAAAGTGTAAACAGCACATTCAGAAAGCTTAGAGATGAAAGAGCAACTGCAGATGGGCCAGTAGCTAGAGATGGAAGGAGTCAAAAGGGTTTTATTTATGATGTGAGAGGCTTAACATATGGTATAGCAAGTAGAACAGACTAGAAACAGTGAAAACAACAAACAAGAGGAGACCAAGAGGTTAAGAACAGGAATAAGGCAGGAGAAGAGAATAGGCACATGGGAGATCAAGAGCTAGAAAGAGAAAGGGTAACAGGATGCAAACAGAAAAGAACACAGGAAGCATGTCTGTGTCTGTGACCATGAAGAAGGAAAAATTTTCATGGAAGAAGGGAGGGAGGGAGGGAGGGAGGGAAAGAAGGAGAAGGTTGAATTTGCTAAGACCTAATGTCAAGAGAAAAAAAGGGGAGTTTAAGCAGAGACTTAGAGGTGGTGAGGAGATGGACAGAACTGAAGGATTAGAGGCAGCTAGACTGAACAGAGATGAAAAAGTAGAGCTGAGTGGTAATGAGGTGAGCATTTTATGCTTTTCTAAATGCAGTAGAAATTATGGTCTTCATATTCACTAGTTTCAAACCTCTCTTCTGATATTTTGAAAGGCCCATACCAGAAGGGCCATCCTTCAGGACAGGATGGATGCTTCATAATAGTTTCCAAATAGAATTAAAAAGCTTGTTAATTGGCATTGCTCTATGAGGATAAGCAGTCACGAAATCACAGAAAAGAGAGAAATTAGCACAGGTAGTTTTATGACATGCATACTTTAGTCGCTGAGTTATTTTGTGTAAGCTTAGCCTGAACGATGGCAATAGACACATTTCCAGTAAAATATTTCCAGTTGAATACAGTGCTATTTCCCCACATGGAAGACCCAGCCCTCTCTTTCCATAGCACAGTGTTCCTTAGTGCGGTCTGAGAGTCCTACAGAGCACACGTGCAGCAGCTGCAAGGCTAATGCAAATCACAGAAGGCAGAGACTAGGACTGTAGAGCAAGATACAGACACCATTAACCATGTTGGCTGCATTATGAACCAGATCAGGAAACCAATCCAGGTTAAAACTAACGCAGCAGAAGGTTTATTTTTAAACTGATTCATTTCGCCATCATCTTCACTGACTAGCTGCACAAAGGTTTGTGCTTGTAGAGGAAAGGAGATGGATGGGTAGTGGCAGAAGGGAAGAGAGAGTTGTCTTCCTTTAGGGTAGTCTTGGCATTTTTTGTCTCTCCTCAAGGCTTAAACTACCTTGCAGACAGGGAATGAATAACTACCTGATTTTAGTCCAGTCCTAAATGAATAAAATTATGTTGTACATAAGTTTTCCAACTTCTCCAAGCTACACTAGACTCTCATCTTGTGACATCTTAGACTTATTCCCTGCACCAGATGAGACAGTTTGTACCTGGCACAAGTGAAAGTGAACCCAAGTTTCTTAAATAGCTTATGCTTATAGTCAGCCAATTATTTTTTAAAAATTGCCCTTCATTTCCTTAGTTTGCTTACAGTGCTCTTTCTCATAAGTCCTCAAATAATTCCTCTCCTTCATCAAAATGCTGTCCACCCTTCCCAAACTTAGATTGCAACCATGCCCTCTTGCCTAAGTGCCAATATTGTTTCTCTCCATCGAAAAGGTGACTTTACAACACAAAGTCACTCAAGAGCAAACACAATTTTATCTGGTCTGCCAGACAAAAGCTCTTCTGTATCCCATCTCATCTATCATTTCTTCTTTCCAAGTATCTGCTCCCTGCTGAATTATCTGAATTTATAAGCTATGGTCAGCCCTTGTTTGTAGGGAAAGTAGGAATCAAAAATGATCGTTTAACTCACGCCTTCCAGCATGTTTGGGGTCAAAAGTTGTTCTAACTCCTTGCCAGTGAGAACAGACAGTGGGGACTGTTAGCATGCAGACAGTCGGCACCACTGGAGAACATTGTCTGAAATGTCCTTCGTTAGAGAGTCCTTTGGAGAAGCACTGAATCTGCTAATGCAGCAAATTCTGCATGGCCCACAGAAACACACTGCTTTGAATTTGAAACCATCTCAGAGCCAGGGTGCAATTGAAGAGGCAGAAAGAACATGTGCTCTGTAGTTTCCAGGACCTAGTGGTCTGAATGGTTTGAACAAGGGCTCAAACCAGTTGTCACACTTCCTAAATATATCCAGATTAACTGCCTCTCTTTTTTATTTTTTTTTTTAAATCTAATCAACACCGAATTGTTTACATCAACAATAATACCTATAGAGGAAGGATTGTGAGAAAGACTTGTTTGGTAATTCAGTGGAGAGGGAAGGTGCTTACCAAGAGCTTCTAGGTTCAAGATCTAACCAATTGTCTGGTACACCTTCTTGGATGGCACCTTTTCTGTAAATCATTTCCTCAGAAAACAAAAATAGGATGATGTAATTTTTGCTCTGATTTCAGACAAAATAAATGTTGAAACCTCTGAATCTTTCACAAAAAAAAAAAAAAAGGTACTAATTGTGTTTTAGCAAGTCCTGCCTGGAGCCTTCAGTTTGGAATCTTGTTTGAAAACATTGGCCTGTAAAATTGTGTCTATTTCATCAATGACACAAAGTCTACCCAACAGATGAGCATTGTAGACTTCAATTATTCCTGATCTGAGGTTTTTTTAACCTGTTTTATAAAGCTTTTAAAATGAGATAATCTTGCAATTTCAAAAATTTCATGTGAAACATCTTAATTCTCACATGAGAAATGGCTTTGACTCTTCATGCTTCTTACCGATCTTGTCTCCCTTTTCCGCTTGCTGCTCCAAAACACCCAATGAATTCTCTGTCTCAATGAATTCTCAATATACACATTGACAATAACTATTTTCAGACTGTGGAGAGCAGACATATAGGTCTGGATGGCTTTTTCTTAAATAAGACTGCAGGGAAATGGCCCTCCGGTTCATGAAATTAATGAACAGGCAGAATGATTTGTGAAAAACAACTGTTTTATAGGACCACCACCTGCAGTATGGGCTGGATCCCACAATGTGGAAGAAATCCAGAATATTTCAGATTAATTTCTTGACATTTCAACCTTATCCTGCACCCCATCCACCAACACAGAGCATATTCAAGATTAACAAAGATACTTCTGGCAACACACTGCAGTCATGGGAAATTGGAACACAAGTCATGCCATATCTACTGACAGCTAATAAAGTACTCCACAGCACTGCAAAAGATGTATTTTCTATGCCTGAAGATCATGTAGCTTGGTCTGGTTTTTACTAAATAGTGCTGAACTTTTGGCTGTTTATTCCCAGCTCTGTGATGTAAGCTGGCCTCCCTGGAAGCCAGACTCCAAGTGGGGCAACCATTCTGTACACATACACTGCATGGAAAGAGTTACCTAGTAATAAAAAACATATGAAGCTCTGAGATCAGTTCCCCTTTTTCCCTCCCCAGGTGTTCCTTTGTGGTTGTGATTTGTGCACAAGCCTATAGAAAATGCTGCATATACAGGCCAAGATATACAAAGATTTCAGGCTCCCGATCCCTAGTTAAGCATCTTACTTTGGGTTTCTAAAAAAGAATAAGGAATCTAAATACCTTTGTAGGTCTGGCCTGCAGGATAAGTTTGAATAGTGGGAGAGGAAGGGAGTGAAGTTTCATATTGCTGTTCACTGGCCAACAAGCACCCTACACTTTCAGCCCAGATGGTTTCTGGAATCACTTGGCATTCAGCTAGCACTGGTTTTATTACACTAATGTATTCATTTGTTTCATATATAATTAACATTTTAACACTCACAAAACTGATTGTTAATTTTGCATCCACTGTGTTTCAGAACTTCTTCTATCCCAAGCCACTCTTCAAAATATTTCACACTGCAACCTTATCACAGAATGCCTTTTATAAAACTTTCTCTTACATTCTATATTTTTTCTTTTGCATAACAAAACAAACACAAGCACTAAATCTTTAACTGATGGTTGAGTTTGGCCTTATTCCACTGAAAACAGTGTAGTTACACTGTTATGTACCAGGATTGAAACCACTCAATCTACAATTACACATACTTTTCTGAGGTAAGCAGTTGCTGAATCAGAAACTGATCTGAGAATTAAGACTATTTGCAATATCTTGGAAATTCTATCCTGAAGTCCTTACTCAGAACTTCATTTCCATAGGAGCTTTACCAAAATGCTTTTCACATTTTTTTCCTTTTCATATCAACACATCCACTGACACTTGCAGTTCCTTCCCGTTCATGTCACAAGCAACTTTTGCAAGAGTGCCATTCGACCCTCCAAAAAGTGTGGTATTGTTCATCTTAATAAAAATGTCATAAAGACCCAGTAGCCTTACAGGCTCCTATCAGAACTGTCTCCCTATTTTGTTAGCAAGCAGCCTGTATATATAGCTTATTGTCTTACTTTGTTCATGGAAGAGTCACATGGGCAAAATCCATCATTTCCTAAAATCACAGTATATCGTCTCACCTACTTTTTCTTTAATCACTTGGATAGGTCTGTCAAGCAAAGAGAACAGAACTGGCTTTCTGACATTCTTTTCCTGTCAGCTCATGCAAGGCATGTTGGTTTGGTTTTTTCCCCCTTATGGTTCCTGTAAGAACCTGTGCTTCAGATGTGCACTCCTTGTTCCATGACTGTGTGCATGATAAAAGCCCACAGGTATCAAAGAGGAAACCAGACACCATAGGGAGATTTAAATCCACCATGGGCTACTAAACACAAAGGAATACTTGAGCCAACCTGGCCATTGAAGGTTGGAAGAGCGACTGAAAAAAGATTATTTAAAATATTCTCTAGTTTTTTTCTCTTCCTGAGTACCCATTATCGGCCATTGCAGGGGAAAATATAGAGAACTCAATGGAACTATGGTCTAACTCTGAAAAGATCAATCCTATCATATGCATTGGGTATTTAATAATGTGTACTGATATTTTCTAGGAGTCAAATTTAAGCTACGCAGTCAGTAGGATGGACAATGCTTTTTCCCTTTTCCTGTTTCTATTCCCCATAAATTCTCAGAACAATCCCTGATTGTTAGCTAGAACTTTGAATAGTTTGAGATTAAATTTACAGGTCTCTGCTGATTTGAACACACATATCACATTTCTTCCTTAGCCTGATCTTTATTTGGTCTATTTTCTTATCCTTTCATCAAAATGTCCTTTATCAATGTCTTTTAATTTTCTTATTTAGCTTTTATTGATACTTCCCAGGTTCTCCTTTTAAAAATTCTTATTCCACTTTAGTTATTGCTCCCTTGATTCCTACAGATTTCTACCATTTTCTGCATTTGTCCTATTTCATATTCCTTTCTGACTTTCTGGTCTTTTAAGTCTTCTTAATGCATTCAATTTTGTATCTTTATGTATTTCTTAGCTCAGTTTTGGAAATTATTTCATATTTTATCTGTCTTTGAAACCACAGAACAATCATTACTGCCTTTTAGATTAACTAGAATTTTTCTACTTGATTTCAGAGAGTAGAAACAGAGACTTCTCCTTTGTCCTTACACATGTGTGCAGTGTGTGTGCCTGTCTACAGAACCTGAGCTTACCCTGGGGGGAGCAAGAGTGAACTTTTGCTTTTAGGGATCAGGATCATGGCTGGCACAGAGCCTTGGCTAACTCAGACTAGCACAGTCACTGACAGAACCATCTATCTGCCAACATCTCAAACAATTTTTATTCACAAGCTGCCTTACAGGAGCCTTATGTTTCAGCAATGTTATACTAGGTCACCAGCAAATAGTTTGGTTCTATGTTTATTTTAAAATTTTTTCCTCTATACCCCCATGCTGCAGTACAAAATGTACCTGACAGATACAAGAGTTAATCATAGAGGAGAAAAGAAGTCACAAATTAATTTAAATTCATAACATAGTAAGCTTGAGTGTCAGCAGATGTCAGCCATTATGTGGCTGCATAAAAATTTATAACACAATTGTTCATAAGTACATTGGAAAATAAGTGTGTCCCTCTTTATCAGGTCAATGGTATTCTATGAAAAGATTACTGTTTCCAAAGGTTGGATAAAAGGTGCACTCTTATCAATTCTGTGTACTATGTTCATACGTATCTATAAGAGATGCAAGATACTTGAAATAATAAGTGATTTAGATTCCAATCCTAACAACAGTTAATCATGAGAGTCTCTAACATGCTTGGCATATCAAGGCCATCATGAAAAAAAGTCAAATTAATCCTTGAAACATCTAAAAAGCTTAAGAAAAAAATTGAATGCAGAATTTTATGATTTTAAATTGCCATATATTACTTGCTATATTTTTTTTGTATTGCAGTGTAACTAGATGCCCATGTAAAGTGGCCAGTCTTCGTGAACGAAGATCTGGGAAAGGTGTTTTTACCTTTCAAGCCTGCGCAATGGAATTTTTTAGGTGAGACACAGCCTGCGCT
>JAWWLV010000179.1:52950597-52962058 GCA_035041135.1 Platyrinchus mystaceus
GTCCTCAGGACGTAGGTTTGTTTCGAGTGACCTTCTCTTAGATGGATGGCCTTAGGGGCTGACGAGCTCCATTTACCCAGGGGATTCGAACCTGCGGCCTTGGTGCTGAGAGACCAGCATCTTAACCGCTAGGCCACCAGGGGTCCCCAAGATGCCCATGATAAAGAAAATAAAAACATTAAGGGAAGGAAAGTTTTTCAATTATTATTTATTTGTGTTATGGTAGCATTTAAGTAACCCCTCTGTTCAGTGATCAGTGTCTTGTTGTGATTGGCACCACACAAACAGAGAAGCTTCCTACTAACTATAGCCACTTTTTACCCTACTTGCTCTTATTGACCACATGAAAAACTAGCTGAAGAAAGGATGAGAGCCACTCTACTAATTTTAAAAGTATCTAAAAGAGCTAACTCAAGACTAGGCAAATCTTCTAGGCTACCCTTCTAGATGATGGAGACAGGAAACTTGGTGTGGTGTCTGGGGTGAATTGACCAAAGCATCTTTTCCCTCCTGTGCATGGACGAGGGGAACCTGGGCGAAGCACTCCCCTGGGCTCCCCTGGGCTGGGGGCTGAGCAGTGCTGAGAATCCTGGGTGCTCCTGGTGCCTGGCCAGAACAAATCCAGCATTTAGCCAAGATTTGTTATGCTGTTTTCAAGGCAGAAACACAAGCCAAAGGTTTGAATCAGACATGTTCAATGTTTTGTGTTTCTAATTAAAGTTTACAGTTTTTATGTTTTGTTTCCAGTGTTCATTTTTAGCTAGATGATGGCTCCTTTTATTATTAGAGGAGATAATTTTGCTTAATGTTTTTTTTTAATTTTGAGAACAATCACAAAGGGAGGTTTCAGTAGAGCTTTATGTTCTTGGTGAGCGTGGGAGACTGTTGGGTCATGCTGCTCTTCACAAATAATTTTCAGTGTCACCAAGTGTTGGCCAACATGCAGTGAGGGAAGAGAGACATTTATAGCAACTAGTGTTACTTGTTCCAGGTTAAATATAAGGGCCTATCCCTGTTATTTTAAAGTCAAAAAACCTACTGCCATGTACAGAGAAGTCCTATGACCCAATCATTTGGGTCATTTTTATCCAAAACATTTAGGATATTTTTATCTCATGATCCATGTAAACCTGTCAAAGATTTTGTCTGCTTCAGACATGAAGTTGTTCTAACCTATTGAAGTAAATCAGATTTTTTCCACTGACTGTAGTAGGAGATGAGTCAGTCCTCAGAACTAGTTATTGTATCCTTGAGGTTTCCCAAAGCATACTTTCAAATACTTTAGTTAATGAAAATAAATTAACAGAATCTAAAATTCCTTGCTAGAGGCAATGGTGTTAATCAAAGGTGATTCATAGCTACTACTACTTTGGAGCTACCTCTATTGCTTTTACATTCTGTAAATCCTGTTGGTCCGTTTTTGTGTTGTTATTCAGTTCAGAAGTTGATTCTGAACCAACTTGCTTGAAGACACATTGGTAATATTTATACAAGCTCATGATGCTCTGCCTGGCTGCCCTGTGAGCTGAAATGATATTTCTAACACTCACAGTGTTCTGTTACTCAGTGTTCTACATTATATATCTTTGCTTTCTGAGCTATTTATCAATCTCTAAATGCATCTGTGGATGGTTTAATCAATCCTCTGTATTCTCAACGCTGTTGATTCACTAACAGTGCCTGTTTCAACTCTTTATTTTTATGTTAGAACTATGAAATAAAGGATTAGAAATCTTGGAAAGGACCTGTATGTGTACAAATCCCTTCTGATTCTGGAGTGTCTGTGAAATAGTATGGCAGTCTTCCTAGAATAGAAGTGTGGAACAAACGTGAAAAATGGAAAGCAGTGCTTTAGAGGATGCATCCCTTTTGTTAGCACATAACCTTTTTTTTCTATTATTTGTTTAAAACATCCTCAAGCATGCAATTAAACCCTGAAGCATGCAATTAAATTATTCGACACTTAAATTTACTTTTGAAATTATGTTTGTATAATTTCCATACATAATTGTTTTAAATTAATTCATTAAACTCTTTATTGTGCATGGCTTAAGTTAATTCTAATCTGTAGCTCAGCCACATCAGAATCAATATGAAATACCTTTTGCTTTCATCTCTACCCACAGCAGGAAAAAACTCTTTTGATTACAGCATGGAGGTAAGAAGACAGATGATTTTAATAATTGAAAGTACTACAACTGGAAGGTAGAGCATTTAAAAATTTTCTGGTGTATTCTAGAATCATCTAAATGTGCTACCTAATCCTTCTATGCACAGTCCTTCAAACAGATAAATGGTATTCAACCTCTTTGGGGGTTTCAGTGTCTCAGTGATGCATATGATTTCCAGAATGGCACTTTTTTTTCAACTGACAGTGATGAGAATCACTACAAGAGGTCAGATACTTCTGAAGTTGAATATGCTACTGAGTGAAACCCTTTTTAGTTTAACATGATGCTCCTGTTCTTGATATTTATAATTATGAGCAAACAACTTTTCATTAACTTAATCTACAATTATTGCACTGTCTTACACTTTGTCATATCTAAGACTGAATATTATTCTTCATTTATGCAAAAGCTGGTGCATCTTCGAAGTTCTAACCATTGATTGCAATGCACTTTTTGTATTATCATATTCCTATTGTAATTTCTTTCTTTTACAGAAAAATATTATCCAGACAACTGATTTTTCCTCCTTCATCTGTGGAATAACAATCATTGGATATTTTTTATATTTATACAGGTAGAAGTATCAGAGAGCACAGAGAAAAACATGCTTTTTTCAATTAATCATTGCCTTTACATTTCAAAAAAGTTATAACATTGTTGACTATATACAGATTTTCTCTTATGAGGATGCATTATTTTTCTGTGAGAGAGCTCCAGAAAACTAAATGGTTTTAAATTACTGTCATGAGAGGACTTTTATTTTTAAAACAGTCATCATATATTTTTCTATAATTTTACACCTCATAAAAAAATTCTCTAACTTTATTTCTTAGTAGCTATGCTGGAGTTCCTATTATAATTTCATAATGAGTGATTAAAACACTTCTTTACTTTAGCTACAGCAAATTTTGCGACAATTATTGTGCTTTTTCTTGGTACTTAAAATAATTTTTTGAGCAAATGAAATACAAAAATTCATATTCATTAGTTGATTTTTAACTTATTTAAATATTTTTTCTACTCTATATTACATGTGCATTTGTAATCCAAAATATTTGCCTATCCACTCATGTTGTTTATCCAGTTAAAAGAATAAATAAAATGAAATAATCTTTGAGCAAGTGAAGCCTGGGCATCCTAGCTGCAATTCCTTTAGAAAGACTGCAGCTATTTTGCAAATGCATTTCCCACCTTTTGCATTTTAACAGTATCTGAAATCTGTGCCATGCAAATTATTAGAAAGCATGGGGAATCCTTAGTTTTGAACATGCCATATAAATGCAAATTGGTATTACTTAAGCTCACTTACGCGTTTCTCTTCAGACAGGGCTTGGGCAAATGAAGACACAAAGAGGCTTTAGATTCAGTCACTCATCAAATCTCCCCTTGAGAAGCAAATCCGGTCATATCTGCATTAGTCACTATCAGTACTTGGGTTTTTCCTCTCTTTTACCAAATACAAAAGAAAAAGTCCTCCAGCAGTGATCTCAGTGTTGGAGCTGATGGGTGTCTACTTCAATTTTTTGAAACAGATCTTTTATTTCCTTCGAAGGTCTTCAAAGCCTCAACCTGTCCTGCCTAAAGTCCAGAGAAAAACCTCTTTGCAGTACCTCCCACTTAACTGGGAAGCTTCCTTTTCTGCACCCCCACTCAGAAAGTTCTGGCATGTTGCACATCCCAATCCTGTGTGCTACCCATCAAAACTCTGCAATAAACTTAGCAGCATTCATAGGTACCAAATATCTACAGAACAGTTAATGAAACGTGTCCAGAAATGTTCTTTCAAGCTCTTTACCTGAGTCATACATGAAAATTAAAGGTCTGTGTTAATAAAATTCTTTTTTTTTTTTTTTTTTAAACAGGAAAAATTTAAAATTAAGCTAGATGAATCATTTCTTATTTCAGGTTTGCAAGACAGTGAGATCTTCAAATAACCCAAAAGACAACACTATTTTTGAAGAAAGCTTTGTGGATTGGTTTTACTCAAAGATAGGATTTGTTTTGATTGAATTTTACTGTGAAAACAAAGATCAATTAAAAGTTTCATTATTTAATGTCTCTAGTGTCTCTGTCACTGGTTTGTTGACTGAGCCTTTCTTGTATTCTGGCAAGTAACTGATGAATTTTGTAATATTACTTTGAAATAAGGAATGAATGGTCTCCCTGTCTGGATGCACCAATATCTTGGCCTTGACGCAACCAACAGTAGCCATAACAAAGAGAAAGGTCAAGTAAGATACTGCATTCAACCTATCCAGCTCATTTCAGACACACGTCTAAACCCGCTAAACACCCCTGCAGCACAATTTTCTGGACTGAAATGCAGCTATAAATGATCTACAGACTGAGACTCACTCAGATTTCTACAACAGAAGCTTTGTACCTTCATTCAGCTGTAGCTCTTTAATCATGTCTTTTTTTAAAAAGTTAAATTTAAAAGCAATAAAACACAAATTAAATAAAACTAAATTTTATACTATGCTGTTTGCCTGGCAAATCTTCTGAAAGAAATACTTGAAAGTTTACCAAATAGATCAAGTAATGATATTTTCCAGACTCTGGTTTTATCATCATGTAGTTTAAGCAATGACAGATGGCTTTCAGCCATTATCGGTCAGATAAGTACCAGTCAAAGGGCTGGAGGATTGTGGTGGTGATACTTCTGCTCTTGGTTTAGTTCTAGCGTAAACTGATCTGTATATCTTGTAATGGTTTTCAGTTGTTGAAGCAATGCTCCATTTGTTCTCTTTGTACTGGTAAACAGATGGGTTCAAATCTTCCCTTAAACACAGAGGAATTGAAGACTGTATCTGAGAGCAAAACGAAGCCCATGTGACTTTACAAATTAATTTATACATTTCTTGACATTTAAGAACACACATTTTATATTTTTTCATAAAAACATTTTGAAAACAGCATGAGACATATTAAAGTTGCAGATGTGCCAAAGAAAAGAGACTTGGACTTTGTGTGTGTCCTCTGCACATGCAATGTAGGATTTCCCTTTGAATTTTTCCAAGCCCCACATTAAAAAGTAGAATAATCTGTGATGATACTTAATAATTTTAACAGACATTACCGTTATTTGACAGTCTTCCACAGAACACATAGATGCAGCTATTTTTTTCAGAAATTTTAGTATTTATGCTACAGCTATTTGAGTTAATAATAAGAAGAACAGAATGATACTAGTACATAAGTCCTCATCCCACTCCAAAAAGAACGAATGCCCTGCGTGTGATTCCAAATATACCTCTCTCTTGGGTTTCTCTTGCATTAACTTAAATTACAATGAACCATAGTAATGCATATTTTCTGTAGAACTTGGCTGTGCCTCAGGTCTCTCTGATGGCTCCTTCTCTACTCTGCTTCCTAACCCACTAGTGCTACTGAAATGCCCTTTACTCTGGCATTGAAGTCAAGTGTCAGTGAAGAGTTAATTTTGCAAACATGTTAAGATACAAGTTTTCTTTATCAAGCAAGATCCTCTAAGCAGATACTCTATAAGTGAAGATATTCTTGGGGTTCTGGTTCCTTCTTCAATATATAAAAGTAAGACACAAAAAAAAGACAATTGCATTTTAGGCACTGCATGTTATACCTGGTCATAGAGAAAAGAAAGTGTTCTGCCAGTTGGCTGTTTAAATTCTGAAATTATAACATTATGTTAGATTTTTGTAATGGTGAATTCAAATTCAGATTCTAGTGCTGATTTGGTTTCATACCAATCTAAATGTATTCCAGAAACAGTGTTTCCACACCCATTTTCTATGGCTATAAATGGTGAATATCCATATTAAAACAAGAAGAAATGATCCTTCCAGGAAGCAACAATGGTATGTATAGGAGCAACTTCCTGTGTTCTAGCATCTTCCATTATTGTCAGGAGCAAAGCTCCAGATCTATGTTTACAATGAATTATTATGGTGTATGTCACAGTATTTCCAAGAATCTCATCCATTTAGAGATTGTTTTGAAGGAGTTATTATTTAGTGTCTTTTGGAGCCAAACTAATTAACTGCCTTAGCATTCAAACTTTGTTTTTAACAATCTGAGCTCATATTTATAGGAGAGAGACATATTAACTAGTATTGCTGTGTCGCTCCCTGGAAACATTAAGTCATCCCTGCAGATTAAATCTTCTAAAATATAAAGCCTATTGTAGTAGATCCTGACCTGCAACGTTATTCTTTCTTGGAGTGGGAAAAGGCAAAAGTATAATTAGTTTATCTTCTTTAATGAGTAAGTAAAGAATATATTGTAGGGATTTTTTCCTTTCTGCTCATAAAGCAATAATTCCTTAAAAAAGAAAAAGAAAAAGTGGGGGAAAAAAGGGAAAGAAAAAGGGGGGGGAGGGAGGGAAAAAGGAAAAGAAGAAAGAGAAACTGATTTTCCTACATTTTCCCTGCATTAACTAGACCGGCGCTTAAATGTGTGGATAAAATTCAGATTATCTTTAAAAATTATTAGAAATCCAGGCAAACATTTGCTCAGGCTCGTAACACTCTTCAAAGATTATATTCTTGCTGAAATTTACTGTATTATTTCTGTTCTTCATTTGATGTCACTCAGAGGTCTAGGAAAAATGATTTCATATCAAATACAGATGCAAGTCATCTACAAAGTGGTTCGAATGCATGTTTTGCATTTTGCAAAAGTAATAAAAGGGGTTGGATTAAGTTTTGGTTCCTAATATTGTTAATATTGTAACACAGATATGATCAATTTGAATACTCCATTTATGTATTTGAAAGTAGCATTAAATACTAGAATAGATGGAAACTCTCTCTTAACTATAGTTACATTATTACCAATAATTCAGAAAGTGTGCTCTTCTATTACAGTTTTAGACCTTTTTTATACATTCACAGTGTTACGAAAAGCTATTTTACTAGGGCTCATTTAGCTTATGAAACACTCAGGAAGAGCTCAATGGAGTCATGAAACCCAGTCATGGCTTCAGCAGAAGGTTTCCCGGAGTGAATCCTGCCTTGGACACAGCTTGCAGCGACAACATGGCTGGGCTGCCAGCACACTGCCCTGTACCCAGCTGCAGGATCAAAGCTCACTGCTGTTGGACTCAGCCTTCCCAAGTCTCGGTCTTCTAGCGCTGGAGATGAGCGCTGCCATCCTTACAAGCAAGGAAAACCGAGCTGGGAAAAGGTTGGTTTATTTGCATACGGCCACACAGTAAGTCGGTGATAGAGCATTGTAGGAGCTGGAGAGCCGCTGGCCAGGGAGAGGCCACGAGCACACCGTGTTGCTGTAGTGGTCAGGCCACGCGCCAGTACAAGCCGAGACATTCTAGGATAAATTGGCAGTACGCGCTCCGCAAAGTTTTCCTCCATTTCTTTTATTATGTAGTGAGTGATACATCAAAATCCCCTGTCTTAAGAGGATATAGAATAGCCATACACATTCACTGAAAATTTATATCCCTGAATGCCAGCCTGAAGAAATGAAAGCTGGAACAAAAAAATTAATAAAGTAACAAGATTAATTAACATTTTGTCACATTTGTAAGCATTTTAAATCTGTAAAATATAGTTACATAAACAATGCTAAAATGCTCAACAAACCATTTAACTGATAGGTGGGATAGCAAAGAAAATTATATTTTTAAAAAATGCACATGGAGAAGGAAGAAAGTGAAGGAATTTTTGCATGGTCATTGGCTTGCAGAATGAAAACAATTCATTGATATCTATTCCACGTGTTAGCATCTGGCCCTCAGGGAGGCAATATGACTGTTCAACTTGAAGAAAACAAGATTTAAAAAAAAAAAGTACTTGAAAAATTTCTCCGGAAAATCTGCTTAATGCTGGCAATATTAAGTCACGGGCATAGCTCTGTGACCTGGGACTCTTGAAGCACTGAGCAAAAACTTGAAACTGGGCCTCTGGGTCCCTGGTGACAAACTCAGTGTAATGTTGCAGGAATGTTCATGTTTTTTGACACAGGGAACACTTCAGCAGTTGATCCCTGCTCCTTTTCTCTCCCCATTCTTCTTTCCTTTGCAGAAATGTCATTTATTTAATTAGAATAAATGGGCTATGCTAAGTATTTGAACCAAATCTGGGATGTAGCAATATTTGGATGTGCCCTCAACCACAAACTCAGCATGCCCCTGCCTCTACAATGTTGACTTTGGACTCTTGAGAACCCAAGCACAACTGGGGCACTTGGGGCAGGACAACTGGATAAGAAGAAGAAATCTGTGGGCCAAGGAACTTGACCAAATATTGTGTTCCAAAAGGCAGCTTTGTACACAAAGAATAAGGGGAGCAATAGTTTATTCAAGTGGCTCAACAAAAAACAGATGGTGAGATTTCAACAGAGCAAAGGACTGATGGGCAGTTAAAGCCGACAGACACCCTCAGAAGACTAAGACCCCAAAACTGATATGCTTAATACTATGATATCCTGTGAGACTTAAACTTCTGAAGCTAATTTGAGTGTTTCAGTATTTAAATTGACAAGTAGTGTTTCCTCACAGGAATCTGACCTGTTTCTAAAAACAGTTTCTGGGTTTTTTAAAACAGATCCACAGGTCAGATGTTGCCTTTTGTGGTTCTGCTTATGTGTTTTTTTTCTAATTTTCACATAAATATACAAGAAGAACACAGTCAACCTAAAAGCTTTCAGATTTTTCTGTGAGACCTTTCCCACCTCTGGACAAGCTTCCTACCCTAGCAGGGACCTTTTCCTCTAACATTTAGGCAATTAATATCTCTTGACTTGATGCACTATCCTTGTTTTCACATTCATGAGAATCATCTCAAAATGTCCTTAAGGTAGAGAGGAGGAAAAGTAAACTAGCGAGACACAAAGAAAAAAAATTAGAGGTACAACTTTGGTTTCTGGTGACAGGAGTGATGAGATTTTTCATTTTGTCAAATTTATAACAAACTCTAAAATCATGCTTTTTGGAGACAGAATAGAACTTTAAACTATTGCATCTAAATTTCCTTTTGCTTCTGGTAAAATGGAAGTTCTAGGCTGTAGCAGGTTTTTCTGTTTTGTTTTGCTATAATTTTATTCCCTTGGTAATCCCAGAAGCAGGACAAGAATTAATTTCAAACAAGGATCTTTATTGTTTGCATAGCTCTGTACTCCATTTAATTACAAAAACATGTTAGTTGTTTTTTTAATTTAATTTTCTTTGAGAAAATGATGGTTCAAATTAAGGGGGAAAATGTTTTTCAAAACTCAACAGTTCTGTGAAACCTTAAACTGTTTTTCTTTATGTTGTCTAAAGTTTTGAAAAAGTCCTAAATGCTACCAGTTGGGTTTTTTTGTTTCGTTTTCGTTTGGTTTGCTTTTAGGCCTTTTTAAAGGATCAGAGACATAAATCAGTCATTGATTATGGTCAGTTGAGCCCAGACAAGTAACAGTAGATGAATTTTCTAATCACACTATCATGTTACTATATGTACTTTTTGCATCCACTGTGTGCAAAATTGTTCTGAACATGGAAGTCAACAATTATTAGTCACCAAAATTTCACTTACAGTTTAGGCTTCCATATTGCAATGAACAGTGTGTAGATTCTCACTGAAGAAGACAAACATCTGTTGAGCAAGGAAAGAAGGGTTAGTCAGCTTTCTCTGAGAAGTATGCAAATTAAAGTGGAAATACTTTGCAAATTTAGTTCACAGTCCTGAAAGTGAGGACATGTTCAAAAACACCAAAGACTGAGCCAAAGCTTGGCTGTCATATGAAACTTAACATTCATTGGAAGAAGGATATTGCAAGATGCATTTCTACGTGATCTACTTTGCCACTCGTTGCAGATCACTGGAAAGTCTCCTACTGGGTATTAGTGAAAAAAAGCTATGCAACCCCAGAATGATCTCAAACTTTAACAGAAATTATCCGATTTGAAAGTTCAGCCATGAATATTTTAATTACTAGTGGTCTTTTAAAACATTGTAGTCTTTCAATCATCAAGAATTAACTGCAATTTGTTACCAGCATTTTAACAGAAGGGCCAATAAGATTTTTCTCCAGTGCCTGTGCTAATTCCATCTTTTCCGACTGTGGTGCATTGAAGGCAATGGGAGAGATATCCAAAGGCTTAAACTGTCTTTTGCTTTTTGATGGTCATAGAAAACATTCTCTTAGTATTCAGGAAGAAACAAACATTTGAATATACTATTATGTGGGCACATAAGATCTCTGTATTTTTACAAGAACATAAATGTCTAGTAAAATTCAGCTACATACCTAATATAGAGAACTCCACCAAAGTCATTAAAATCAGATAACACAGAAAATTATGTAGCTCTGAGTACTGCCCTTGGAAAACATCTCCTATTTGGTCCCATCACCTCATTCTAGAATTTGATTTTCATATTGCCTAGTGTGTTTTTATATCCCCGAAATTAGTTGTCTGTAGTGGGTGTAATGTCCCAGAATCCAAAATTTACAATTTTCCCGTTGGGCACATTAGAAGGACAAAAAATTCCTGTAAGCCATGGTGTGTACAACCCATTCATCTGCCCATTTCTATGGTGGTTTACAAAAATATAACATTTAATAAATGGAGCAGAAATCAACTGAAGCAAATCTTGAAGGATATGCTGCACAATATCTGATGCAGATTTTGATAATGTGCAATTTACCTTATCCAGCGATTCACTAAGCATAAATCTTTTGTACTTGAAAGTCAAGTACTCAAGAAATGAAATCTCAAATCTGTTGAAGAGAGTGGGAGTTTCCTCTTTGATTTCTAGGGTCCTGCATTTCATTGTAGGCACATTTTCTCTTCTAAAAGCACAATTCACATGGAATTAATTGAGTGGACAAACTATATTAAATTGGTGCATGGCTTGTTTCTGTCTTTAGACATGCATTGCATAGTGTAGACCTGAGATGGTACCAAAGAGGGACTGATTTGAATGAAGGAATTTCTTGACTTAAAAGGGTCAGTGATATAAAATCAAATCTTCTATACATACATGTTTACGATATTCAGGAAACTAGTTTCACCAAATAACATCCTTGCACTGATATATTTTATTTCAGAAATTAAAATAAGCTACAGTCTATGACAGTATCTTATTATAAGGAACACTTAGGTACTTTATTTGAAAAATATCCTAGAAATAGTTGAATAACTTTTTTGGTCAGATCTGCCAATTAGTCTTATTGAAATATTTCTGAATTCTGTATTCCAGATACTTTAGCCAGAGAATTAAATGTGAAGGTGGTATAAGTGGCCAGTCTTCGCGAACAAAGATCTGGGAAAGGTGTTTTTACCTTTCAAGCCTGCGCAATGGATTTTTTAG
>JAWWLV010000179.1:52962158-53023203 GCA_035041135.1 Platyrinchus mystaceus
AGGTTCATCTGCCGGGCCAAGCAGGCTTGGACAATGGCAGTGAGGTCCTCAGGACGTAGGTTTGTTTAGAGTGACTGTGAAGGTGGTAATCTTTAAATAATTTACTCATTTTACGTATCTAAAATTTGTTTGCATAAGTGTTTAACCAAGTAGACTGAAGGTATAATTTCTGCTGAGCCAATATTAGTCCCTGGCTCAGCTGGGGGGCTTAAATACATGATTTCTGCAAAAATGTGAGATATGCCTGCCTGAAAAATAGGAGTGTTGCTGTCAGCACCAGTTCTTGTGTCTCAAATTAGATGTATTCCCAAACTCTTGTTATAATCTGCGTTTTATGGTTAACTGTTCAAAACCCAGTGTTTTAATGATGGAGTCTCTGACATGAAGAACATCGCTTCATTTCTTTTAACTTCTTTGAGCAATCTGTGAATTCTTCCATGATCTTCCCTTTCCTTGGTGACCTGAGATGACTTAAATTAACTACAATGCACTAAGTGGAAAACAGTGTCTCCAATCTGTCCTTTACCACTTCTCACTTTTAATTTATTGGCCACCCACCCCTCTTTTTTCTTTTTGTTCTTGTCCAAATTTTCCTATTTCCAGCATATGTTTTAAGATTAAAAAACTCTTATTTGGCAGACAGTATAAACGCTGTACCTCAACAGATGTTTTTAGTGTCAGTGCAAGAAGCGGCCACACGCTGATGCGGTTCTGCTTGGCACCATTTCTTGTCTGGAGAGACTGACACTGCATGAATATATTCATTTTACTGCTGGGTTCTTTTTGTCATTTTTTTTCCTTCTTTCCCCTCTCATGACACTGTGGTAAATTTGGTGTTTCTGTGACTTGTTCCCTCTTTGCATATGACTTTGTTTTATAAATCATCCAAGTCTTGTTTTTGTAGACTACAACTGACCTGAATTTACCTTTGAGCACCTCTCCCTTTCCTTTAACTGTGTTACCAGGAATATGTTTTCAGGTTAACTTGTAGCATTTACCAACTGTTTTCATGTGTCTCAATATCACTATTTCTCTCCAAAATGTATTGCTATGCACATGCATCAAAATAGTTAGGGCCTCAGTAAGTACTATCCACAAGTTCAACAGCTTTTTTTTATTTACTCAGCTGGTCATGTTCTTGTACGAAGGAGGTTTTTTTCAAGTTGTATTTGAAACAGGGGACAGGTTATGTAAGGGCATAATAAAAATATGGCTTTCGTGAAGGTACAAGTATGATCCAAAAGAGACTTTCTTTCTAAGTCTCCTACTGTCTCCTAATCTGAATGGATTTTTTTGGCCTGATGACAGGGAAGGTTCTTCTGTGCAAATTCATGCCAGGTAACAGCTGAAAATGAGAACTGGAAAAGTGGACAAGAGTGAAAAAATGTGAAGCTAAACATTATGAATTTAGAGTGCATGCTGACCATAAAAATCTCTTCTGGCTAAGTGTTAGCAAATGGTGCCATATGAGACACCACAACATTTCCCTAAGCTTGCGAAAGGCCATAATTGTGGTACTCCAGATAATCTCATGTTGTAACCGCTTATAAAAATTGACTCTTTAATGGCAATCTCTGTGCCATATATTTTCCTTATTGCCCCTCTGCAAGAAAAGTGAAGCGTAAGATGGAAATAAAAAAAGAAAAATCAGGTGATGGGGCACTTGATTTTCAAAGAATATCTGTCACATCCAAAGCCTCACCATGAGGATGCTTACCTGCCTGATGAACAGTGCTCTCTTTGAAGTCCAGAAAAGGCTTTTCCAGCTGACTCCCTTAGCTAACAACAAAGCTCTGCTTTCTCCTTCACTAATCTGTTGCCTTTTCAACCATTCACAGAAGGAGTACACTCTTGAGCCACCTCCAAGAAAATGGAAAACTGGAGCGTAAAGCCACTTAAACTGGGAGGGGAAGGGGGTTGTGACCAATATTGTCCACTTTCTAGTCAATGCTTCTAACTGCTAAGCTACTACACAAAGAACAGATATAGTACTGGGATTTTTAAAGGATGAGCCCTACTCAGAAAAACATGGATCCTTCCAAGGTCAGCATCCAGAAGTGGACGCAATCCCTGTATTCCAGAGAGCAATGGGAGTTCACCTTCATTGCCTCTCCTTGCTAACCACGTCTGGGAGCTGCTTATCTTCTTCTCAGATAATGGCTATGGCCCTGCTGGGCTTGAGCACCTGTTTTAGGTACAGATACTTTTATACCAAAGTCATCCTTTTGGAACTCATTCCAGCAGACAAGCAGCACATAACGGTACATGGAAATGTGAGGTGTATCCTCCTCTTCTCCACTATGGCTTCACAGGAAATGATACTGCTGTTTGGAAGCGGCAGTGCAGGGAGCAGCTCCAAGAGGCAGTCCCACTGCTCATTTTGTGTTTCACTTGCTGCAGATTCCTGCTGGACTCCCCGGGCTTTCCTTCTCTCTCTGCTTTGTGCAAGTATCTGAAGATGTTACTTAAAAAGGCAGGTGGTGGAGCTCAGCCTGACCTTAGGTAGCACTGTCATATCTCTACTGCAGCCGGCACAAACACACAAGCCTTCAGTGTCAGGGGTACATGTCTCATTCTTCCGGCTGCTTTTGTCGCAAACAAATATTTATTTTGGAGAAAGCAGGGGAAATCCAATTCTCTAGTTGTGGTTTCGATTCCTTTTGTCTACAACATGTTCTGCTAGGGAAGTGATGCACAGCGGTTTCTTCTTCAAATTTGCTTCTGGCTCAGCAAGAAGGTGGGTGGCAGGGCAGTTGGAAGTCATCAAGCACAAGCAATAATGTTTAGTAACCTTTTGTATAACTCTGCCCTCCAACCATTGCAATGGCTTCCTTTTTCTGTTCTTACTGGGGGACAGATCCTGGGAGGTCCTGAGTAACTTTGAATTTGTCTGAGAAATTCCAAGTTCTGAATTTAAGATTCTAAACATAGCACATAAAAGGCATCACAAAATCTTTCTTATCCATGCTGCAAAAAGGGAGCCAGCCATAAAACTGGAGTAAAGTGAAGCAAGTCTCCTAAGGGCAGTGGAAGAAGGCAGCAATGGGACAATTAACGTGAGAAGGCCACAATGCTCCCTCATGCTAAGAGTCAAATCCTAAACTCCTGGGCACCAGTTGAATAGATAGGATCTTTATGAAATATTTATGTCCAGGATGGAGCAGGTGTCAGATTTTTCTCACCCCAGTGGCAAGCATAGCTGCCTTATTGCCACCAATTAAGCAAATGTCAGCATGAAAGACATGTTCAGGAAAAAAATTGCCTCTAGATCCCAGTAGTTGCAACTGGTTACTTGCTAATGACTTACAGTGATGATTGGTGATATTTATTCATGTGGTAGACTTTGAAAGCAAGAAGTGGAGTTTAGCATCCCTGGCTAATGTTTTCCCAAAAGTAATATGATGGCCCATTCAATGTGCTAATAGTTCTATTAACATTTTTCATGTGCAGATTTCGGAAAGAAGAGATACAACCTGACCATGTAATTTTTCCTTCAGCCGTATTTTCCCTTCCACTCCTTTGTCTAGAGGAAAAAAAGTTATTCTTTGTCTTCCTTGATGTCCACTGCCAGCAGAAAATATATATGCATATTTTGAAGAAATTATCTTACTTTAAAATAAGCTGTTCTTCTGTTTTATAGTGATTGCACACATGCATATTGACACAACGTGAGTCCAGAAGGAAGGCTGCATATTTACCACAGAGATGTAATGGAAGTTCTTCATACCAATAAAAATTGTGAGAACATTGCCAAGTGCAGCACCATTCCCGGATGCTCCCGGATGGCCCAGGATCTCATGAAATTGAAAAGAGCTCCACATGAGTGCTCAGCAGATGACAGGAAAGGTGAAATTTCTCAGCATTACCATCCACTTAGCTGAAGAGCTAGTGGCATTCACTCTAATCATGGATGCAGTCTTGTCTTCAGTCTCAAAACAGGCCATGACAGCCTCTTATCTATATGAATAGTCTGCACGAAAAGATGACATCCCCAGATCATTAAGCTGTTGACAGAAAGGGCCTGAGAAAACACCTGAAATTTCTGATCCTGTCAGAAATCAGAAGTAAGAAGAGAAACAAGAAATAAGATAGAGATTTACTGGAATTTAAAGTATGGATGAAAGACATGAACAATTGATAAAATTTAAGTTTCTGACTGAGATGGAATTCTGAGCCAGAAATAAGATGGCTCCTGAAAACAAAATCCATGAAGGGTGGATATGATCAAGAAAAAAAGACTCTCTTACCCTAAAGAAGGAGGTAATATTCAATTATAAACACATCATCTTTGACAGATACATCAGTGAGGAAGTTGCTGCAGATTCATAGAAAGGACGTAATTGAGGGTCATTAGCATCAGTTTCAAGTCTCATGGAGGAGAATAGTTCTTGAGAAATGGAATCAATTTGATTGACCATTTCATAAATTTGAGGACCAGGAGCCAGAAGTCCATCTGCAAGACACAGAGTATACCTCTCACTTTGTAACCATATTCCCCCTTACCATGGCCTAACAGAAAAAAAAAATATAATAACTCCAGATCTTAAAAAGCATACTAATCTTCTCAAAAACATCCAGGGTTTGACTTTTTCCTGGAGAATAATAATAAAGCAGCCACAGAAGCAGAACATGCCAGAAACTGATGTCTGAAAAAAGTATATGTATTCATCCTGAGACTCTCCACGTATTTCTAGGAATGAATAGGCTCATATCAATAAAGGTCAAGGACTCCTTTTCCTCTGCTCTCTCTGAAGCCTATCAAAAGACCCAGCAGCAATGCAGAAAAGTATTGTCTCTGCTAAAGAATGAGCTCTCTCCAGCTTCCAACAGATATTCTGCCCACCCATGGTTGTTTGCATTTATTGCCTCTCATAAAATGCACTTTTTATTCAAAGAAGAGAAACAAAGGAACTTCTGCTGGTACTGAAATCTTGGTTTGGATCTTAGTGCTAATGAGGGACATATGCTCTTAACACCTCAAGTTCAGACAGTTGGTGCAGGAGATAGATGCCAGATGGGTTGAGGACACTCACAGTGTCAGTGATGAAGGGCCTGGATTTGTGTCATGTCCCAGATATCATGACAGCAGAGAGATTGCTTCCAACCACTTGGCACTATCCATAAAGATTGTGTTACTCACAGTGGACTTGCTACTATGACAAGAGTGACACAGTCAACCTCTTAGGACACAGAGATCTGCTGGAATAAAGGCACAGAAAATGGTAAGTAACATTTTTTCTTGGAATTCTTTTCCTGGCAAATTTAACAGGCACCTTGAGTCTGGGGTTAACAGTCTAAAAAGCAGACAAGACTGTAAAAAAATTTTTCAGGGCAAAGGAACATCCTCTCAAGCATTTGCAAATTTTGGTGCACAAGTTTTTCATTATTGTTGAAGTAGAATGACACAATCTGACCTAGCATATGAGTTTTTGAAGACCTAAACAAGGTCAAAGCAAGACTGCTGGCAGAGATATTTCTGAAGATTAGACTCTCCCCTCCTGTAAACTTGAGGCTTGAAACACAGTTTAGAACAGTCTGAAATATGCCTTTCTCCTAAACAATAAAGGCATGTTGCACACCAGTGAGCAGAAGCCAGAAGGAATTCAGACACTTTCTTGAGATGGTTCAAATAAAAAATGAAGGACTGAGATAAACATGCAGAAGCTGTACACAGCTCCCCAGAGGCAATGAAGGCAAAGAACTGTTCAGGATTTACCAAAGAAAGTCTAACCCAAAATCACACACTGTTGAGTGCTGTCAAAAAGTAAAGAACTCCAGCACAATTGTGTCATTGAGAAGGGAAACATTATGAGCCGTTTCTCATTATACATGTGTGCATAAATCACAAAGTTCACATACTAAAGTGCTGAAGGAATAAAATATGTGGTCTCAAGTGACAGGGTTTATTCATATGCTCTGTGTGAATGTATACATTGATTAACACTTTAAGCCAGGAGATAATCTTATCCATCTATTCTTAGATAGACCATACCTTCTGAATAATATTTTCTTTAAAAAAATCTTTACTATTTTAACTTACAGTTCTTTTTTACATTGGTGTAAGAAAAAAAAATCAATTTGGCCTTAATCCTTAAACTGACAAGACAAATTTTAATATTCATCCTATGAAGAGAGCAAACAATGGCTTTGTAAATTCTAAGAGTCTTAGTTTACATTACTGTGACTTGGAAACCTAATTTTCTTAAATTATATTATGTTGGAGGTCAAGATCTCCTAAATATTGAAGCACTTGTTTATAGTTTGGTGTTTAATAACCAAGTGCATAAAACACTTTCTGCTCTAAATTAACCAGTTCTTGGATCATCACCAAACTCTGCAGCATGCTGCTCCAGGAAAACTCTATCCCAGCTCTGATGATAGTTTAAATTGATTTATATTTTTAAAGCATTAATAATTTTCAATATTATAAATACACTGAAAAGAGGTGATTAATTACTAATATAAAGCAAAGCCCCAGACAAACATTAATTTATTTTTGTCAGGCTAATCCCAGATTTGTATTTCATGTTTACTTCTCTCCTTTATTATCTGTTTTTTATTTTACATACATGGGATATACCCAACAGAAGTGGTTTTGATGCAATTATTTTCAAACCATTCTCAGTATTACTGATAAATGCCAAGTGATATAGATGAAGTTGTGATACTGGACTGTGGTTACCATACTCAACTGTGGATGTCCTAAAATTAGGCACTTGTATTCCATTTAGCCACTTGAGTTACTCGCATCACTACACACACAGAAGAAGGCCACTTGTTTAGGTGCCTTTACTTAAGTGACTAAACTGAGACCCCATGTGGCATACACATTACAAAATAACATTAGCTTGCTCCTTAATAGGCTGCCATGGAAGCCAACGGGAATTTAGCCATGGAATTCAAAGGGGACAGACTGCACCCAACTAGTGGATTGTGTAATAGCTTTTATTTTGATGTTAAGTTTTTGGTACTTTTTCTCTGTAAAAAGATTAAAAACACAAGTTAATAAATCTTCTAATTAAACCACTTACCAATATTACAACATTAGTGTTGGGATAAGAGCAAGCAAAAAGAAAAGCAATTATAAAAGCGGAAAAGAAATAAAGGAGGAAGAAAAAGGGACAAGTAGGTGGACTCAGCCTTGGCTGTCAGTTTGGCTCCTTCACTCTCTCCAAGGCGTCTTTTGGGGGACCAGGGTAGGTGGCAAATTTCATAAGTGTTGACAAGCCTGGCAGACCAGCCATTTCAAGTCGTCCCTCAGCAACAATACCAGGCAGCTGTAAATGACTTTAACATTCTCTGCTTCATGATGATTCCAGGATTAGGGATAGGTTTTTGCTCTTAGTCCAATATGGGCTCCCTGCTAAGAGGCTCAAGCTTGCTTAGACAGTGAACCCTTTCAGTCTACAAGCCACAAACGTAGCCTCTTTTGCCAAAATAAAATGGACGTACAGAAATCTTTTAAAAGTTGGAAAATCATTTCAGGAAGTAAACAAGAAAAGTGAAAGGGACCCCACTTATCCACTTTTCTTTCAAGGGGATGTATATTCTGAAATCCCTTCAAGACTTTGGAAGTTTTCTACATTAATTTGGAGGCACGTTACAAATTTTGCTCTTGTGCAGAGGACACACAGTTCCATACAACATTGCACAAAAATAACAAATTACTTAGATTTTTAACAAAAGGTGATCAGGTTTCCCAAAATGCCTCCTTTGCTGCTTGAACAGGCCTCTTCCAAATAAATGGTCTCTCCTCTTGCTACCTGAGCTCAGGATGTATCTCTGGTAACATTATAGATGCTGGTGGACAGGACCTGCTCTCCACAGCCACGCTTCTCTCTGTATCACTTGAGGTGTGACCAGAAACACTGAACACTCCACCTCCTTTTTGCCTTATAGCCTGACTGCCCCAGGCTACTAAATTTTGAGTTCCAGCGAAGGAACAGAAGGGACTAAATTACTGAAAAACAGACTACATTTTTTAATATCTTCACACACTAAAAAGAGGGGGAGGGGTTCACCTACATTTTCAGCATTGCAAACCTGCAGAAGGAAAAATGAGATTTTGGCTCAAAACCAAAACCTCTTAATTTGTAGTTGTGAATATTGCACACTTCACTCTGAAACATTGAAATAAATGAAGTTCTGTCATTGGTTTTCACTGGATACTGGCACCAAGCCTTCATTTGGTAACTTCAAGTCTGTTTTACAGCTGCAAGCCAATGCACAAAGCATATGGTTTCTGATGCATTACAAGTTAGAACTGCCTAATGAACGTCGTCTTAGATCACTTTCTTTTATGTATAATTTATTATGTCTTTGTCTGTGAAACTGATTCAAAGCACAAATGCAAAGTAAATATATTGGGGTTGAAGTTAGAGCTACAAGAATACACAATAGTAAATGTGCAAAACACTTTCTTCAGTAGTTCCAATGGAAACCTTCAAAAATCTGCAAAAGAGTCTATTATAAACAAATACTCTCTTCTTTCAGCAGGGTTTGCAATGCTAAGAAAGCTGGGAAAATAAGTGAGTTTCAACTTATTTTTAGTTTAAAGAAAACCCAACCCTAAAGCATCATTCCTTTCAGAATTTTCCTTGAATAAAATCAAAATGGATGTTTATGTCCATAACTCAGGGGAGAAAAAAAATGTCACTCTAGACAGTATCAAGAGAATTAAAATTTTATACTACTCTTTTTCACTGCCACTTTGCTGTCTTCCTAGCAGATGGCTATACAAAACCCACATTCAATTACTCAAAAACATTAATTGTTCTGAAACACGTATGGCTTACTGACAATAAGAAATACTTTTTTATCTCATGTATTTCAAGGTCTAAATTATTAACTTGCAGTGTGCCACATATAACTCCACTTGGGAATAAAATTATCTCAGGATATAACTGTTCCTAAACTGTTGCTAAACTGGTCGCTTAAAGTCATCTCACTGTTTAATCTGAGTAGAATTAAAAAGAAGCAGGGGGTGTTTTGTATACATACAAATATGGGTGGGAGAGAATAATATTAACAGAGTATTACTTATCCTTCCTAGTTACACTTCTTATGTTTGTCTAAGCAGATTCTTGCCAACTTTAAAATTCATTAATATGGGAAATACTGAGCTCATTGGCTGCAACACCTCTATTTTAGAAATCAACTACTATTCACCACATGTTCTGGCACAAACCCAGGTTCATTCCCTCCCTCTCTATTCTTCTTGTCCCTCAACCTCATTAAAGCCCCACAAAATTGCCTATGGAAACAAACACTTTAAAAAAAGTCTTTTCAAGGATCACATCTAATGCTGCCACTTCATGGTCAGAGCCACAGCAGGAGAACACAGAACCTCATGGAGCCCATGGGGGCTCTGACTGGATGCAGGGATGTTCCCATATGGAAGACATTATAGAACTGGAGAATGAGGCCAAGCAATTTGTTCATTTTTCACATGATCATGTATTTTGCATATGTTGTGCAGCAATGTACCTTTCAGTTGGGACTGATTATGTTAAGCTGAAGTTCATCTTATGTAATGCTGATCACTTAGACCACAGATGCTGAATTAAGCAGGCCTTCAGGAGCTGGCCTTCTTGCCCCTGAGTGACTACAGAACCAAGAGCAAAGTGTACCAGGAGTAACATAAATCAAGAAGGAAAGACAGCAGTTCAAACAGGGCTCTATATGGACTCCTTATCCCAAACTTCCCTTGTTTTATTTTGCCATCTGAGCAGATTTTTGATTACTGCAGCCTGTGTCCAGGTTTTCTTAGAGTTCTGCCAGAAACAAGAGCTGGGGCATGTTTGTTTCTGAGGGCAGATCCAAGGGAGCAGGCGCTAGCATCCAAGGGAGTGAAAGAGGACATGGGGAAGGTTCATAAATCCATAGCTTTAGAAACAGAAACGGACTTGTCAGTAATTGTTCCTACAGACATACAAACTGGGAGTAGGGAGGGAGGTTGATGCGGTGAATGCACAGGTGGAAAAGGACTTGACTGTAGACTGAAATGAGGAATGTACACAGATGAGTATCCAGGACACAACAGAGGAGAAGAAAACTTCAAGACATAATCTGGGAAGTCTGGGGTGACTTGGCAGGGAAAAAGCATCAGTAGTACCAGAGTAGACTGAACATGGATGGGAAGGCCTTGGTATAATGAGATCAGGGGAATGGGATTGCTGGCTGAGTGATATCTGGTAGGATACAGGTTTGAGGGGATTGGAGGATTTGGGTACTAGGGTGGAGGCAGCAGAGAATCCTTGTGCAGTATCCCAGTTTGGCATTAAGGATATAATAATAACATGATGCTTTCACCACCATAAGAAACTGCTACCCCCAATGATACCCAATATTTCCGTCTTTTTTTCCTCATCCCAATGAGGAGGTCTGCAAGCACATTTTCTGGCGGCTCTTTTTTAACTGATGGAAGTACAGCAGTTCTAAGTCACAGTACTAAGCAGAGCTTGAAACATCCAGAAACATGGAAAACCACTGAATATTTCCACAGAGCTTCACTGTGCCTGAGGAGGGTTAGGAACCATTAAAAATGGTCAGCACTGCAGTCATGCTCTTTACTCTCACAATGGAGCTGAAGCATTTGATATTCCTCATACTAAGTACAGCACTGCCAACCAGGGCAAAAAAAAAAAAAAAAAAAAAAAGAAAAGAAGAAGAGCTGTAACATCATGAAACAATGTTGAAATATACCTTTTAACAGTAGGAATAGAACGAAAAGTCCAATGAGTGAGAGTCTGGGGAAGTCTGGGGAATCTTACTTATCATTCAGGAGCCAAACAAATTCCCAATGCAAGGCAAGACCTGGGAAAAAAATTCAGAATAACATTACTGGAAGAGTTACAATTTATCCTGGATAAATATTGAACCACGAAGCACCAGCACACCATAAATCAACAGTTACTTGCTAATAGGTACATTGCAGAGGTCTCTTGCAATCCCAGCTGGAGACTGATGGTTACATGTCATAGGTATGCCTTGCGTAAAAGCATTGTCTCATTTTTTGAGTGTCAGTGCTTTGGCACCCTGCTCACATTCATGTGTATGGACACACACATTGTGGGTACTGCACATAGCCACTATAGCTAACACACAACAGCAAGGTCTAGTTTTGGTTTTGAGTAACTGTAACTTCAGGAATGTCTGTAATTACAACACAGCAAGCATCCCGGCACCCAGACATATTCAGCAGGGACTGTTTGATCACCTAAACATTTGAATGCCCACTTGAATATCTGGTGCCTATTTATCCACTTGAGCAGGAAGGTGGTAGGAGAACAGCAGTATCTTAGGCAAGAAGAGGACAGTTTGCTCTCTGGAAAAGTTTGTGGGCAGCTGCTTGATTTGAGGGAGCGGCTCCCAGAAGGAATAGCTTCTTCTCATGCAGAGGAAGGAAGTGGGCAGCTTCTCTGGGGGTAGGAGGTCACATATGGCACATGTTTGTGAGAGATTACCTGCAGCTTGAGGGAATGTGACTGCTTTAGGAGGAACTGAGGAGTTGCTTGCAGTGGAAAGATGAAAGGGTGTGAGGCTGCTCAGCCTGTGGTGCAAAGGTACAAGGCCATAGGTTTCTAGGTGGCACAGGATAGGTGTGTTGTGCTGATCTGCAGGATTTTGGGGACACATCTGTTTGGTTCACACCAAATTTTAGTTTTATTTCTGTAGCTGGACAACCTGAGTTTTGATATCAGCTCTGGCCAAACACAGCAACCTTTGAGCCCTGGCTGCTACACATGACAGCGAGTGCTTGCTGTAATCCAAAAAATAATGGTGCATGATTGCTGTAAGCTTCATGTTCTGCCAACTTCTTGTACACTGGTGTCATTGCAGCATGGTGGGTGGTGGGAACTCAGTGAAACTTTTGGAATTAGAGATGTTTGAATTCAGAAATAAATCTGTTTCTCTTCTTTTTCTTCTCATCATTTTCGGCTAGATATAGATCTGTCTAGACAGAGTGAAGCTATATTAATAACTTCATTATTATTATTATTATTGCTATAGCTAACAAAACATGATAAGTGCTTTAAAAATAGGCTAGTTCTTATTAGTGGGAAGAAATTTCATGCCCAGGATTTGTCTGAGCTGTCCTTCTCATGCTGGCTAAGTACAGGAAGGCAGCAACTGTCCTCCCACTCCTCCCTGAATGGCTCCTAAGAAAGCCCTTTAGAGTTTGTGATTTACCCCTATACCATGAAGTACCAACATCTTCGTCTTACAGCATCTGGGCTTTTTTTGTCAGTGTTCATTTTCAGGACAATTTTGTATTGTTTATTTTACTTTGCTTCAGCTGAAAAAACAAATGGCTATCAGATTCCAGAACAAAGCTAACTGTGGTGAGGGATTCTGAAAATACTACGCAGGAATCCATTTCTATCAGATGGAGCTAGTAAAGCAGCATTTATACAGCCTACTTTTAGGATCTTGTAAAAGATGCTGAACTCTCACTCAGAATCCCTGGATATGGGTATTACCTAAAGTTTAAATTTTGGTGATGAGACATTAGCTGTTCCACATTCCTTTGAAAATGTCCTAAGTATTCAAAATGAACATCTGATTGTTAAGAAAACTGCATCACTTTTATCACAGCATGAAAATCAAAGAACAATACATTTTCCTTTTAATTGCACATTTGTGTTTTAACTACTTTGTTTTAATCCAAAATAATTTATCCTTAAAGAAAACAGAAAACTTGAAAGAAATCTGAAGCAAACCAATTTGTGCTCAGATGTAATTGAAAAATCTACATTTGCTTTAATTCTCCATTTTTCCCTAGTTCAGCCTCATGAAGCCTACTTGACAATGTAAAAAAACCCAAATGTATCAATCTCTAAGAAGCTACAGGTGACAGAAATGTCAGCCATATAAAGAATTCATGCTATATGGACTGTAATTTTCAGACAACTACCATTAGCTTTTTGGGGTTTTTTCTAGTGGAGGGTATTACATTTACTAATTAATACCAGCTAGAAAACTACAATATCCTTTAAAAGAACTGAAGAAAATATTTTTGATACTTTGCTCTGGGTATTTTACATGTATTCCCAACCCAAATATCTGAGTGAGGTATCTAAATTAGCTACTCATGACACCTTCTGTAACTGATTAAGAGAGATAGATTACTCCATGAAAAGAGAGTCAATGTATGTGGGTTAGATTTTTGGACTGAATTCCTCCAGGAGAAACTTCTCACTCTCCACTGTTCGGGGAGGGTTTGGTACATACTCTCAGCCTCCTTTGAAGTATATGAAGTCCTTAAAAAGTTTTGAGCTGAAGCAAGTGATGTAGCTCATCCAAAATATTGCCATTCCAAAGAACTTGAAATTTTTTGTCTCGTTTTGCCACAGTTTCTGTCCCCTGTCCCTAAAGGGTCGTGTCTCTAATCATACCAAAAACACTTCTCTGTAGAAAGTGTTATAACCCTTAGCTCAAGAAGAGGGTGGTTGTTCAGGCAATGACTGTGGAGTTGCAGTGGACACTGACTGCAACAACAAACTATCCTGTCACGGATTCCTCACCTCTTCACATTCTTAGATCAAAACTAAATGCTTTTCTGAAATACAAAATCTAATTAAATTTATAAGTCTATGAGTAACTGGTTTAGAAAATATAACTTCTTATTATATAGTAGCTTGAACTAAAATATATAATTTCTTGAGAAATGCTGATATTAAAAATAAATCTTTGAATTTCAGTTCATGGTCAGTGGTTAGCTTTGGAAGTCAACAGAAACTTATGATGTCTATTTGAAAATTTAGTTAAATCCTGAGTATGAAAGAGAGACAAAGGAGATAGAAAGTGAATTTAGAAATAAAGCCAGTTATGAAAAGTCATGCTCAGCAATGACACAACTACTTCAAGACAAAAAGAAAAAAATTATGCTTTTGCAACTGTTCTGGATTCTTGCCCCAAGCTGTTGTTTGTTTCAAAGCTGTGTGTTTGATTACACAAAATGCTATTGAGCTGAGAAGCATCAAATCCAAGATCTGTTGGATTCTTAGCTATTGATGACACAATTACTGAGACAAATGCACTTGTGCAGTTAGGAGTGTCATTTGTACAGACCAAACTTCAGGACAATCTTATTTTGTCAGTTTTGTTATGCTTTTTTTGTTTATTTTCTAAAAACTCCCACAGCACTGAAGAATTAATACTGTGATGTAAATAAGACTTTGGTCATCTATTTAGATGACACATTCTCTACCCTAAGTAAAAACGCATTAAATATTTAATGGAATAATATTGTATTAAGGAAATTGGTATATTTTTAATGGCACAGATTATTTTTAAAACTAGATGTGTGTATTTTCCAAATTAAAATTAAAAATAGAAGATAAATACAATTTTTCAAACATACATTTCTCATTAATGTCTCAGCTAGTTCAATAATTTTAGGGTGGTTTTTTTTTTTTCAATTACAGAAAGCTCCCTAATGACCTCTAAACTATCACAAATTATAACCAATGCAGGTTAGACTCTTCCCCAGAAAAGATTCTGTCCGGATGCATTTTTATTGGGAATGGGGTCTAGTACTGCAGGAACAATAATATGAAGCCTTTTTCACTATATGGAAGTAAATTGCAAATTAAGAACTTTATTTTCAAAATTAAAGGTAAAAGCGCAGGAGAGCTGCTCTAAAGGGCACCTGTCACTTTAGAAAATCTGTAATAAAAACGTAATTTTTGTACCATAGCAACATGCGAGAAAACTACCGGGAGAGTGTTTTCAATCAAGGCATTCATTTTTGTCCACAGCTGTTCTGCATTTAGTTTTTTAGTTCACATTACTCCTATCTGTTTGTCCAGGGCTAATTCAAACTGAGAAGGAGCTATATGTCACTCACTAAGCAACAGTATAATTAAAAGTCTCATTACTACAGCTGGTTTGAAACATTTGAGAGCTTGGGAATTGGAGGGAACTCATATTAGAAATAAAGAGGATGTAATCACAGTCTCCTGTACAGTTTAATGGGCAAAAGTAATTTCATGATTGCATTGGTTCGAATGAAGCACGTTGCTCTAATTATGTATATCATGTGTATACATGCAAAGACTAGAATCTATCTATATAATCAGAATGATTTAAAATATTCCTGAAATTTCAGGATTATAATTAATCTGGCAAACTATTTACAAATCATGAGATCATTTCATATCATGCTGTATGACAGAGCTTTCTTAAACATGAATCCCAGTCACACATTTAAATTATCCATTTTTTGCACAGTGTCCAGCCTTCTGGATGGATGTAGGGAAAAACACTCTTGTTGTAGCAGTTTGCTTTTCAAACACTGAGCAAGTAACCACGTGTTTCATTGTTTAGCATGCCACTTCTGAGGATGCCTACACGTTACTCTGTTCTTCACCATACTACTCTTTCTGGAAAAGTCATTCCAGACTGATGTCAGTTTGAGTATATGAAGGCTGCAGACTTGTTCTAATTGTAGTACTAAAACAAGCTATGCTTATGCCAATACTTTTCAAATTTAATTTCAATCCACAGCAAGTTTTGCTTACTTTTGAGCAAAATCAGTTCTGTCTGGTTTTGTATTATTAGAAGACTATACTTTTCCTCTATAATTTTTACACCAAAATGCTTGAGATAAAGCTGAAACTAGAAACATCAAATGCTAGCTTTTTTGTAGATCACAGCAATGACTCAGGAAGCAACCTGAGGCTGAACCTCACTATCTCTGTATTTTTAAACTAGAACTATTCTATATTAGAATGTTTAGACTACTAGCTCTTAGAGTGTTGCTTTTTATAGATGGACTTTTGCAGATTAGGACAAGTTTGGTGTTTTTTTAAAAAAAGCCTCAATTAAGAATGTTGCCATTATGCAAATGCACTTTTAAAATGTATTTGTTAAGAAAACTTCAAGTTTTCTTTTTCCTTCTGTCTCTCTTCATCTCTCAATTAAAAGAGCTCTGGGAATTAAAAAAAAAAAAAAAGTCTGCTTCTACAATGTTCTGATTGCCTCCTACAAAAGCAAAACCAATGGAAGGTAATCGTGGTCAGTGCCTGTATAAACAGACTGACCTGCCAAATCAAGAGAAATACTAAGAAATATTGAGAAATCAAAAACATAAAAGACCTAGTGGAAAACCTGGTTTATATTTAGTGGAAACACTTATTTTAACACTTTAAGTTAAACTTTGGAACTGGGAGAGTAAATGAAAGTGTTTCTTCTATGCCAGCATACATGCTGTAAGAGTTGAAATCGTTTCTGCTGTCCAGAAGAGGGGTCATGGAGTTCCTAATAGAAGCCAGGAGTATTCATTATGCATAACTTTGAATCATGAAAGTTATCCAAATGATACACTAACAGCATGAATGGTACATACCTCAGAATTCTGGTTAGTTTGGAGAAGAGTACAAACTACATTGATTCATGATATACTCAATCAGAACTTCTGAATATTTCTCTGATCACAAGGTTTCCCATCTGATGACTTATTCAGTGTTGCTTCAAATTATGCAATGTCATTTTAATCATTTGGGAACTGCTTAATTCAGCCTCTAGTAATATCATTGAAATTTGTTTCATTATTCACATCGGAATTATATGTTTTGTGCTCATTTTGCTTTCCACATCTTTGGAAATTAAGTCCTAGATGTTGCCCTATTCTTAAGATTTTATTTCAGTTCACATTAACATTTCAGTAAGGAAAATATTTCTTAGCACAAGTGCAAACACACAATATTAATTTTGAGTATATTTCATCTGCTTTCTCTGCATCAGTTCAAGTATCTGCCCAGCTAAATGCTTTATAAATGTAGTGTGCTTAATTTATAAAGAACTCTATTCAATGAAACAGCAGAATACCCTTTTGGCTTGCCCAACTGGATACATAATCAAGACATCTGGAAAAATGGCCTAATTTCACAATGTAAAACAATGCAGAAATATAAGATCTTCACCTGTTTTCCTTTACTTACTGAGAATTATATCATGTAGGCAACTATAACCCAAAAGAACATCATTCCACATATTGTTGGTGTTATTTTAAGTATTTTCCTGAATACTATTTAAGAACTCATTTGTTTTTTTCACTTACACCTGACATATCCCTGTTGTTATTCTGACATTGCCCATGAATTATGTCCTCCAAAATCAGGGAAAGTATCTCAGATCAATTTTCAATGGTTCATTTTGTGTTTATTTACAGATACAGAAAATAGACCTGCTGTAGACCTTGTTTCCTCTCAAGCTGCCTTGGGCTAATTCTTTTCCTACCATGGGGCCATTCTGTCTTTATTTAACTTGGTTATATTTAAATATTATCCTGTAACCTTTGACATTATTTTTTTTCTTAATAGAAAAAAGATGATACATTATTAATGTGGTAAAATTTTCCATTCAAACAATTCTAACTTGGTGTCCATCACTACTTAATCTATTTGAGATTACCTAAGTTTTTCCCCCCATCAAGACCAAAGAGAAACATATTGGTAAAATGAGCAACTTAAAGACTACAAGCTTACTATCAGTATTCTGCTCAGCATGTAAAGTTGGCAGCTGCCTAACACGTATTCCAATTTCATAATGATGGACACTGGAAAATGCAGTATTTTTCTCTCTCAGCCTTTCCTAATTCACTCCATATGTAAGCAGAACTTACCTCATGCATCCAGATTTCTAGCACCCCATCCCCATGCAGGGGCAGGGTCTCCAAAGCAAATAAATAAATAAAAATGACCTTGGTGGTTTGTGGTTTTTATACACACTCTCAGTCACACATACTCAGAACCACTAAAAATCACCAACTCCCCAGAGAGCCAAGATTTAATTTGGATCACACGTTACAGGCCAGGCTAGAGTGTATCTTTACAATAACAATATTTACTTATATTCATCAACAGATGGTAAAAGAGCACAGGGAGAAAAGCTTGAAAAAAGGAGAGCAGCTTTTCACAGAAATAATGGCCACAGCAGCTATAGGTTGTCAATAAAAAGCAAATCAGATATGGATAGAATATTTAATTCTTGCATAAGTATAGCTTGGGTTTTCAAAATTACATTATAGATCAGAAATTTCTTCCTTATGTGTCTAACTCAAAACTGAAAGTCAAGTTTACACTATTCCTCTCTGGTTTTTTGGCCAATGCCCATTTACTCTGCAAGACAGAAATCAGAAACAGCACTAGTTTGAGATTTGACATATGCAGCCGGAACAAGAACAGTTTCTTTTAGAGTTGTTTCCAAAGAGTTGACTTCATCTGCCACAGTTACATGTGGTCATGTACAGAACTAACGGAGAGGAACACAAAAACCAAAGCAGAATGTAACTCCCACAATTATTCAGCTGTATTTTTGTAACCATCACTCTTCTTTGGAATACCTACAAGACTAATATCATTTCTACTTTGGCTCATTTCCCTCTCCCTAAAATAGGTATTATCACAGATTAATGTATTTTTCTATCCCTTTTCAAGAAGGTTGATTCATATCAGGTTTTCCTCATCAATGATAATGTTCCCTAGTTTCTTCTTATCCTAGTGTATAACCTGACTGTTCAAATTGGGCTTCCCCACTTGATAAACTTTCACTTTATACACTCTCTGCCTCGAATTATAGAAATAAAAATAACTCTCCTGTCACACAAACATACTTTGCAGGAGAGTGCCATGAAAAACAAACATTTTCTGTAATGTAGATTTTCTTCATTTCTAACGGTGTGAGACAACTCTCTCTCACTACCAGGAAGACAGATGAAGCTCAAAATGCTCCCTCAAAAAAAGGTAAAGAAATAACTCAGATAGGACAATTATTTATGCAGCTTGGCGAGGAATACCTGCAAGAACTGGTGCTATTGTTCAGATAAAGGGTGATTTGCTCATTAAATTACGTCAGATAACATGAAAGTTAAATCCAGGCTGCGAAAGTCACCTAGAGTTAATATGTATGAAACAGAAACCTTAACCATACTTCACATGCTGGAAAATTGTCCAAGTGGCAGTATATACTGACACATATATTTCTACCTTTTTTTTTTTTTTATATATTCTAGCATTTCATCCATTCATAGAATCCCCTCAGCCACAAAAGGTAGCCTGCTAAAAGGGTGGTAGAAGACTTAGTGAAATGAGATGATTTTACTAAAGAAATTAACTTTCTGTATTTTATTTGCTGAAATATAATACATAGAACATTTTTCTTTTTCCTGTGATCAACTACAGCAGTAATCTTTTCATGACTCATCCTCCTACCCTAACCATTCCCCTAAAAGAAAACCTGATTGTTTGAATCAATGTTCCTTAGGACAATTTACTACAGATGTGGCAGGAAACCTCAGCCCAGCATGAAAACAAAGACTTGTTTAATAATTATTTTAAGCATTCATGTGAAAATATAAATTTCTGTTTATACAACATGCAAAACTTTACTTGCAAGATAGTGAATGTCTAAATACATGTTCTGTTTCTGATCAACTGCTCATTCAAATTGTCAAGTAGTCAATAATACATTTAGAAAAAAGATTTAGCAAATGAAGACTGATGTGGTCACTTTTGGAGTTAAGGTGTGTGTTTACCTGGCAGTTTACCTCAGGAGAGGAAAGACTGCTGCTGGCTATAAACTAAGAGTTCAGTTGCACAGCTTGCTGCAGCAGCATAGAGTTCTTGTTAGGTTAACTTCAATAATTTTTGTAACCATGATGTTGACATACCATATATAAAAAGTGAATTATAAAAAAAGATGGAGAATAAAAACCTCACCTGATGTAATTCCTGAACTATTATATGTAAAAAATCCAATGATGCATAGACAAAAAGACAAACTTTTCTGTTTTCCATGTGATCTTGTCTCCTAAGTTCTTGAGCAAGGAGACTATCTTATTGTGTACACTGGAGCCTCTAGGCAGAACAGTAGTTTGGGGGGGTTTCCTTGCTGATTTTTTGTGGGTTTTTTTAATCACAAGTGACTTTTCCTGACATCATTATGTTCGTTAGTTATCACTGACTGAAGCTTTTAATTATTGAAATACATATTTTAAAAGGCACTGGCATCTACACTGTCATAACATTCAACACTTTTTTACCATAACACAAGTATGTGTTTGGTTATATCTTTTATCTGGGGCCACCCCAAGAAGTATTGTTTGTCCTAACAAATTGAGTTACACTTGAAACTTAGCAGGTGCCAGCCTCTAAACAAACTAAACAAGGTTTGTTCTCAACATGCAACTATGGAGTGGAACATTGTGCCCCTGGTGCAGTTAACATGGGTTCAACAGAAGACTAAACAAGTTTTTGGAAGAGAAATCTGCTGAGGCAAAGACACCTCAAACCCACATCATTATTTCTGTTTTAGGAAGTCCCTGACCTACAAATTGTTGAAGCACTGGGAGAACTGCCTGCTTCCCTGCCCTTACATGTCTCTGTAGGCTTTTTTGACACTGTCAGTGACAGGATGGAGGGCTAGCAACACAGCAACTCCTACTGGAAACACTCAGGAGCATGCGTAGGTCAGTGCTGCTGGGGTTCAGCGTGTGCTTCAGTGAAAACTCTGATGGATTGTTGACAGAAAGCAACCTTTTGAGATTTATTGTGGACAGTAGCTGCTCAAAGAAACTGTAAATTAGAAAATAAGCTTTCCTGGACAAGAGACAGCTTTTTGTTATGTGTTTGTATGGTGGCCACAAAGAGGTCTTATAATGAGGACAATAGGTTTACTGGGACAGTAAGTCCCGAACATTTCCAGTCACAACTTCACTTAGAGGGCATCATGACCTCTCTTTCTGTAACACTTCTGTGTTACAGAAAGTTCCTGTACCTTTTATATTTCTGTGGTTATAACCCTAAGCAGGAGTTACAGGCCCGTATTTGGGAATTAGTGTCCATGACTGCTACTATAACACAACAAAGTCCCCAGAAGACTAATTTGTTAGCAAACAGAGTAAATTTCTTAGAGACTGAACCATAATTCTCTCCTGTAAAAATTCTGCCATTGCCACTGCAAAGAAGCTGAAACAATAGACTAAACAAAGACAAGAGTTAACCAGTGTTTTTCATTCTTTAAAAGAACAAGCAGTGTAGCCATAGATTCTTGCCAGCTTCTGTTGCCATTTAAATAGTACCAAAGACAAAAGTACTTAGAAGAGGAAGGTTGAATATGAACCTGCCAAGCTGCAACAACAGCACTCTTATTTGTGGTGCAATGACATGAAAAAATAGGTACAATAAAATTAGCTTATAAGGGTGAAAATAGCAACTTGCCATAATAGTTTTTTCTCCCTTTAAAAATTTCTAGTAAACAAAATAAAAATATGTTAAAAGTTATTCTTCCCCTATTTTCTTTTGTACATCTGTTATCTTCTTGCAGCCAATTTTTTCTGAAAAGTTGATGTTTTGTTGAAGCAAATCCAGTAGCTATACAGCTGTGCTGCTGTGCAGAATAGCAATCCATTGCTCACCATCCTGAGAACCATGCAAAACTTGGGAAGAATAATTGGCTCTGAATTTCAAGGTTCTCCATACTTTCTTCACTCTTACAGTATTCCAGACAGCAAGGTGTTAAAGTAAAGCATTCTTTTATGGTATATCAGCTATTCCTGCTGTGAATGCAAGGCAGCTTTCATAAAGGAGAACTGACTTTTCATTCAGTTTGCTTTTTTTGCTGGGCAACAGTCTACATATGGACAACCACCAGGCCATAGCTGACATATTGCTAGTTGACATTCTAGCTTATCTAATTAGTATACACTCACCTTCATAAAAAGAAATGGGAAGGTCACCCATTTTCAACAGCAAAATGATGCAATTTTAGACTTTTTTTTAACCTTACAGACAAGCCAGAAAAACTGGGAGACTATCTCTTTTGGTCCATATGCCAAGTACATTTTTTAATCATTATATGGTAGAGTATTTATGTGTATCCTCAATAACCAAATTGAATTTTAACCAGCTCCTATATAACTAAACCTAAAATAATAACATTTACTAGTAGCCCTTCACATGGGAGATAAAAATCTTTGAGAATTCAAGCCCCAAGATTTTTCTGCTTGGTAAATTTTTCCATTTCTTGACCAGCTTTTCTATGTGTATTTCACAGCTGTTCTGGTCCAAGTACTGTTCACTGGTGGAAAAATATGGGTATATCGATATTGACAAGACGTCACTATTTATGCTGAATGTACGTCTCCTCTAGAGGAAGAAGTTCCTTATAAGTGTTAAGAAATGCAAATGTGGATATTTTATTGCTACTGTTCAGGGATTCTAAAAATGTATCAAAGGACATATTCAAAATATCTGCTGGAGTGTAGATTGATTTTTAGTTGGTTAATGGTTCAGTTGGTTAATAGCTATCAGCTTTTATTTTCTTACTTCCAGTCTCTGAGGATTGCAAACTTCCATGACATGAAGTTACAATGTCATGTGCAAAAGCTCTATGGGTTATCTCATGCTTCTGTTTATTAAAGAGCCCCACAGATGGCTTTTAATGACCATCCTTTTGTTTCATATATGAAACTAATGTTCTTTTCTAAAGAAAATGACACTGTGGAGATGAGGTATGTTCCAGTTAGTTCTAAATTAGAACCACAGTGTTCAAAAATATCTGAGTGTTCCTGCCCTCAAGTGTTGGCAAACTATGTAGAATACTTGTATAACTTGCTCATGTTGAGTGCTTCTTTAGGAGGAGTTGTATAAACCAGCAATACATCAGGTCTAAAAGGCAGTAGGAAGAAGATGTGGTTAATGACAAGTAATGGCACACAAAACAAATCTAGGAAATCCCATCAGCAATTTTTTCCTTCATGGAACAAAATATTCTGACATTCAATCATCGGAAATTTATCAGTTCTGAAAGGCATTGAGCAGTGAAACACATTGGAGAAAATATATGAATCAGTGACATACCATCCTACCTCAACCTTTCTTTTATCCACTGCCTCCTTGGCATTTCCCTCATTTTACCTTGCATGCTATTCAGTTCCACAGTAATGGAAATACATTCAGCTTTCTCATTTCACTCACTTCATCCTCATATATAATTTCTGCAGAAGTATTATTTTTATTTATCTATCACCAATTCCAACTCTCAAACCACCTCATTAGCTTCATCACTTTTCTCTATTGCACTTATTTCTGCTCTTTTATTTTATATCTTCCTTCACATCCTATTTAAGCTTTTTAACAAAACCAAAGAAAAAATGCTGAACCGTTTTCCGCAACAAAGAACAGATATTCCATTCTACATGTACTGTGATTACATCAGGTTTTGTGTTGCTGCATATGTCCTCCCAAGCACTCACACCCCTGATGTGCTTTTGGGTAGACAGTACCTGTCCTGCTCAGCACATCTTCATCTCCTCACAATCATTTGCCAGATAGCTCTATGCTCCCTTTTCCACTCCAAAGTACAGTCTTTCTCAGCAACTTCATCACAATTTACCTGATGCTTTTTCTAGAGATAAAGTCACAGGTTTCCAGCACAGACTTCTTTCCTTCAGATATTAGTACTGTGTTCTTGCTGCATGTGACAAGACATGGCTGAGCACTTTGCCTTTAAGCTAACAAGGTCGCATTGCATCAAAAATTTCATGAGGAATCTGCAAACCTTTCTGGATATTTTTGCATGTACTTCCATGTGTATCTCAATATCTGAATGGAAAACCAGTCTTATCCTGTGGATACATCACCAAAGAACATGATACATGGAATATTTTAAAGGCACATATTATCTGCAATGCAAGCTGTAGAGAGAGACATTAGCATGAATACTTAAATATTTCCTGGATTTTCTGCCTTAAAAGGCACAGGTGTAGTTACACAGACTCTCTGATACAGATTCTACTCCTAGTTATCAATAAATTTAATGGTTAGAGAACAGAGAAAGGAAATTATGAAGAGACCTAATTTTATAGTTATTTTCACAAAGATGTTAATTGAGGGGTGAGTTTCACATAAAGAATAATCAGACTGGTATGCCTAATATCTTAAATTGTAAGCCCAGAGTGGAAGCAAGCCTTCCCAAGGGTCATCTAAAGTTTTATTTGGACTGTCTTAACAAAACGAAACAACCAAAGACCAATCCATTTGAAACTGTATGAAAACCAACAACAGCTAATGTAGATGTGTTTGTGAAAATAAATACCTATGTATTTAGGATTACACCACATAAATAAATACACATGACTTTACTCTTTTCAGGTAAAGAGGATTTTATGTTGCTCTTTTTAAAGAAAGCGATAATGATAGGATTGTACCAGCAAAGAAACCGTTATTATATTGGTGACAGAACAGTTGGAAAAGTCCTTGTTTGCCTTTATAATATTCAAGCTTAGTTTCCAGTATTTTGGACTCAAACGTGTGATTAGAGAAATCTAATTTAGCTCAAGACTATGTCTCTATTCAATATAGATATCTAATTATGTGTATACCTATATATATAGGCACGTATACCTACATAAATGTCACAACAGTAGAGAAAGCAAAACCATAGGAGATAAAACCTTTAGCTTCCCTCTGCCACTTAACAAGAGTAAGACATTTCAAAGGCATTCCATCCACCTTATCCCTTAGTTCTCCATCTGGAAAATAAGAAATTACATCTATCTCAAATGGAAGAACTTGATGAATATTGCAATAATAGGAGGGTTTACTAAAGCTGACCTCCACTAGGAAACTTCTGTCTATTTCTACTGTAAAGGAAAACTTCTAGCAATCATGTTATGCTACAATGAAACAAACTAAGTAGAGGAGTATTACGAATGTTTATATGATCTGAGTGAGAGAGATCTAGGGATGTTTTACAAATAATTTTTTTGCAGTCACCTTAAAACTCTTTCCATTCAAACATTAATCACAATAAATGTAATACACTGTACAAAGAATTAAGATAAAAAGTACTTCCGACTTAGGTATAGATTTGTAGTACTACTAGGTTTAAACTGACTGTAATGTAAACATATCACTGCTCCAAAATCAGAAGACAAATAAAATCATAGAATCACAGAATCAGCTGGGTTGGAAAAGACCTCTAAGAGACCTCTAAGATGATCAAGTCCAACCCTTGATCCAACACTGCCATGGTTACTAGACTATGGCACTAAGTGCCACATCCAGTCTCATCTTAAAAACCTCCAGGGACGGAGAATTCACCACTTCCCTGGGCAGCCCATTCCAGTGTCTGATTACCCTCTCTGTAAAGAGTTTCTTCCTAATATCCAAGCTAAACCTCCCCTGGCAGAGCTTGAGACCATGCCCTCTTGTCGTACTGATAGTTGCCTGGGAGAAGAGATCAACCCCCGCCTGGCTACAGCCTCCTTTCAGGTAGTTGTAGAGAGTGATGCCACTTCAGACTATATCTGTCTTCCTGAAAAAATTAATTGCAGGAAGACTGTCTTTAAGCATTGTTCGAAGTCTCTTCTTTAACCCGTAATAAGTTGCACATAAATGCATCTCCTTTCTATGGATATAATTTACTATTTGTGATGTCACAAGTGTGTTCTTACACTATTTAGATTTTAAGGTACTATTAATGGGAGAAAAGAAATTGTGTCTCTTTCATATATATCTTACCTTACAAAAGTAGAAAGAGAGTATAGTTCCCAATGTGTGATGCTCCATGTTTTTGAAATTACAGCCCTTAGAGACTTTTTTGGCATTAAATTAAAACCACTAACAAATTGCTAGTGGTAAAACATTGCATGAACATTGTTTCTTGCAAAATATTGGAAATAACTATTGTAGCATTACTCAACAGTTAAGCAACCTCTGTTTACTGTAAGTATTAGCTCCTTGAACAACGTGTCCTGCATACGTAAATTCATTCCCTTTGGAACCAAACTCCCAACTCCTAACACTTGGATCACAAAAGTAAAACAAAAATATATGAACAAGTCCTCTTGCTAACTGGTCTAATATCCATAGCTGGACTAAACTGCTTACTTCAAATAAATAAATAAATAAAACATGGCTAAACACAACCATGTTTATTTTTCAAATATTTCCCTATAAACAGTTCTAAAGAATATATTTCAATTACTGAAAAATAAGATTTTGTTTTGCTTCTGGTATATACATCTGAAAATCAAACTGTGTAGCTACTTCTCTTAGGAAAAGTAACTAGAGCACTGTCCATCGTACATCTCAACATCCCTTATTGGTCAATGAAATTTTTATTTGGGCAAAAGAAGATTAACATGTTTCTATCTGTCTCCATCCATGAAGAAAACAATATACTAGGAAAAGAACTGAAAATTTTTAAGAATTTCCTCAATCATTAATAAGTTCAGCACTGTGATGGGGAAATATAAACTCATTATTTTTTTTTCTTTTCCTCCGTATAGAACCAGATCCAGCAAACTAAACATTGGCTGTCCTCGGAAGGCAGGATCAAAAATAAGATTTGCTTCCTACTCTCTCTAGCATACTTCTGTAGTGATTTGTAACCTTAAATCCAATTTCCTATTTTCCTCTCTGATTTTTTAGACTGTTCTCCTTGGATTTTGTAAATGGATTGGAAGAAGTCTTCTGGATTGAAATATTTCCAGTTCAAATCCAGCCTTACAGCAGAGCTAATACTGACTCTCCTCTGAGTTCCAAGTACATTTCTAATTATTCTTTCCCGTTTTATTCTGAACATACATTGTAACAAATAAACAAGAAGAAGTGCTGGTTTTTTATACATGTGTCTTTGATTTTATCTTTTTTTTTTTCTTTTAAGTCATCATTACATGTAATATCAATTGTAAAAACACAAATCTTAGAGGAGAGCTTATTTAACTACTTCTACTGTGGTTGACAACTAAAATGCAGAAAATTAATTTAGATCCTACATTAATCCCAGAAGCTTAACAAAACTGGAATTTGGGAAGGAGCACAACCATCTTTACTGTACACACAGAGAAAAGAATGTCACAACACATTTAGCACATACTATGCCAGCAGTAATAAAGCAGAGATGGGAGTTAGCACCTGCTTAAGAAGAGAACAAGCATGCTAACACTGAGAGTCAGGGGAATTTCCCACTAAACTACAACATATAGAAAGTAGGTCACTTTTACTCTTTTGAGAATGATAAAAAGCAACAAAATTCTGAATTATATATGAACCATTACATTTAATTTTCTTCATCTCGAGCAGCTCCCAGGAGCCTTGAAGACAGAAAAATCTGGATTTTACGACTCTGGCAATTATCTAAGTTAATACCGTAGAGTTCTCCACAACCATTTTTATTACAGTTATGGGTCTGTCAACTTTTCTATTTTACTCCCCTTTACACTTCTTTCTGTACTGCTTGCCTCTGATTTAGTGTTTGCTGTAAAATTTACTCCAGACATAACTTGGCACACAAACATCTTACAAACAGTCTTTACCTAAAATAAATCTTGAACATATCTGCAATGTAACTTATCTAGCTCTCTTGCCAGGTGTTACTGGCAGAAAATAGGGTCAAGTTCAAATGTCTGAGAGGTCTTCTTAAAGGTAATAAATGTGATTGGCTAATGTGCCGCACCCAGAAACCTTTGAAAACTAAATATCTTCTTTGAGTGACCTCCAAAAGTCAATTATTTTCTATTCTGAAACATGGAGTCTATGCAAAAGAGAAAAAACGTTATGTGGGGAAAAGGACAACTGCAGCTTGATAGCATACAACAAAACCCACTCCCATTTATAAATATGAAAAGCAAAGCTATCTGATAAGAGAGTTGAAGTTAGGAGTCACATTTTATTGAGTATAACGTAGTAGGTTAAATGTAAAAAACTGATTACAACACTTCCATGGAAGAGAGGAAACATTGGAGGTCAGCACCCAAAACAGAGGCCTAGTAAAAGAACCAACCACTGCAATTTTCCTTAGGGACTAAGTTCAAATTCAGGGCAATGAATGTTGTTCAGTTGAGTTATGCACAAAGGATGAGAAGGGGCAAAAATACAGGCGCAGATAGAGCAGACAGCGGGAAAGCCCCAGAGACAACTAGTGAGCATGTAGGATGATTTTGATAAGACATTAAGCAAGAAAGAGGGGCTTAGGGTAGACCATTGTCTGAGGAGACTATTAAAGCAATGAGCCTCTCATGTTTACTTCTTAGGGCATTCAGGGAAATGGGAGTTCATAAATATAGACAGAATTGCAACAAAGAATGATTACATTTCGTCATCAATTTGTAAAAACATTGCCCCCTGATATCAGCTAATCACCATAGTGAAACACCATTAAATAGCTCAGCAGCTTTGCACCTGATTACCTCTCCCAGTGCAAACACCTTTGTAACAGCACCTCCCCTTCACCTGCTGAGCACCGCGCTACTGCCAGCATAGCACTAGAGTCAAAAGGAATATTTTGGCAAGTCTATTCTCATTGGAAATGCTTCCCTGAGCTCATGTTGAGACTGCTCCAAAAGGAAGCCAGAGAGAACCAGGGGCACTGATGCTGAGAGGGGCACTGGTGTAGCACGTTTAGTTCAGGCCTCTCCATCCCTGTCAGCCATCAGGACTCATTCACACTTTATTCACTCTTTGCAGCCTTTAAAAATTAATAGCACCAAAGGCCTTAAATGTAGTCTTTCCCATCTGGGAACACTGGCTTGCCACAAGGCTTCAGTTCTGTTACAGTTCTTTCAATTTAAAGCCTTAAGAAATGTGTTGTTTTCTTATGTTGCTACTCAGCATGTGGCATATGGAAGATGACAGCAGAGGTCAATCTTGTGAGTTCCACAATAATATAGAAAACACAATTTACAAGGAGACAAAATATGGGTGAGAAACAAAGGAAATCATCAACATGGAGTGATGCCAGCTACCAGGCATGGTGAATTTCCGGACAAGATCCGTGTATAGGCATTAAAACTGTGAAAGCAAGAGCTAAGTCTCCGTATAGAATTTATAACGGACAGTGAGAAAAATCATCGGTATAACACTGTGGGGCTGGGGGCAGGGGGGAGATAATCAGGATGCTTCGGTTGGAATAATGCTCCCAAATGCTGAAACAGATACAAAAATGTTTTGTTTTTACTTTACCTAAATAAATATTTGTATTAAATAGTAAATAAAAAATATACTACAGATCTCACATTCTTGGCACCCATGAATAATCTCAGAAAGAATGGAAGCAAATCAGTTTTACATTTTTAAAGCAGTACACCTAGTCTTAGAAACATGCCACTCATTGAAAGATCAACTACAATGATCAGTGAAAGGAATATAATAATAATGTATTGATATACAGAATAAGCACTCAAATTCCAAACTAAGCAAACAGTATGGAGCATGCAGGTGCCATGTATTATAGATGCCATCTAACACATATGCTACAGACTGCGGTTTGACAGAAAAATTAATGGCCAAACTACAAACTGCAGTGACAGAAACAGAGGAAGCAGAACCAATGTATCTCCATGTACTACTGATAAGCCAGGAAAAACAACCACAAGCACCTATTCTTGCTGTTTCTGAGATAATTTGGAAAGACCTCCACTGAAGGGAAAGCAATCTGCAGTGTCAGATAGCAGATGCAGAGATTCTTTATGTACATTTATTACAGAAAAAGGCAGACAGACGCTCAGCTGCCATTTTTGCTCTTTTGTTATTAAGTCAGCAATCGATCCAAATCAAACTAGACAGCAAAGCCACCTGCACTTCAACTTCAGCCACATCATGGATTAGCAAAACCAGGTGCGGATGAGGTGTAATGAAACTGTTTCAAGACCAATAGGCTGTTGATAAGAAATCCATGAAACAAGTGATAATAACTCTTGGATTCAGTAGCAGATGACAAGATTGGATTTTGTTTAAAATGGACCATAATCCCATTGGATTCAGTAGCTGACACCAGGAAATGGATAAATACTTCACAACTGAGAACAGGCATGCCAAACGTAATTCAGGAAGCACAGCTCTTGCCAGAGATAAATTCCAGTTCTGAGTGTATATGATGCAGCATGAGGTGTGCAGAAAGTACTGTGATCTTTGTAGCAGAGGGAGACTGCAGATTTGCTCAATCCAAGCTTCAGCTGGGAACAGATCAGAACAGACCTCCCCAGCTTTACTGATGTACCTCTATAGTCCAACTACACCACTCCAATTTTTGGGAGAAAGACCATCTGAAGGACACAGACAAAAAGTTCATTTTGGAAACTGAAAGCTCAGCACAACTAGCAGACTGTGTTCAAACTGCTAGTATGTCAAATCTTTTCATGCTATAGTCCTTAAACTTCTCATTTTATTATGCAACTATCATAGTCAGAAAGACAACATTAAAGGAAAGGCAGTCCTTTATATTATGCATGACCCCAAAATAAGGGACTTTCAGACATCAACATGTATCACACAACTCACAATAAAGGTAGCTTTAAAATCTTAAACTTATTCTGCCTTGTTTCTGATTTAATGTTGCCTGCTATTTATTAATGTATTATTTATATAAAAAAAACCAAACTCTCTTAAACAATCACTTTGTCCTTGAAGGTACCTTCATGTCTTCGATCACTACCTGTATAAGACAGGAAGCAGAAGCAACATGCCTTTACTGAAGGTATAAGAATATAGGAGAGGACCAGGATATGAAGCTCTGGTTTGTTTTCCTCACATAGCTATATCTGTGCATGATGCCCACCATGTAAAGTCATCCCATAATTCACATACAGTTTAACTGCTGTTCAAATATTATTTAAGTAGCACTCAATTTATGATACTGGTCAAGCCTCTAAAGTGATAAATGTTGCACATTACAAACAGATCAGATTGGCCAGATCACAAGCTCTTAAAGAAACTCCAGTTTTATCCCAGTAACCTCAGAGGTTTGGCAGATTAATAATACTTGCATATTATACAGAATATTTTGTTCTAAAGAATTTCAGCAGGTCCAAAGCACAAACTATACCTCTGAACAATAAATGTGATATTTGCACACAACAGTGATCATTTTTTTGCCTCTCAATGTAACTCTAGCTAATATGCCAAAAGAAAGATAGGACTTGTCCTTCCATCAAACCAGCAAATTCATCACTCATGTCAGGACAGCTCAAAGAGAGGTGCAACACTTCTGTCCAAGCACATTCTACTGTCATTTTGCTTGTGAGTTCAAATGAGATTTCCTTTGAAGTGATATGATAGTAATGGAAGTCTGGTGAAAGACTTTCATTAGCTTCATGGATTGAAAAAGCCCAACATATATTAGTGGTTTAAGATTAGTAATAACAATTACTGCCTTCTCTCAATCTGTTGAAAACTGTATAAAGGTCACAGCACTGCTGATGCCCACATTTTTTGCCTGTTTTACACAGCTGAATAGATAGAGTGACTCATGACAGCCAAATTCTGAGATCAGGCTCTAAGCAACTATGACATCAGATGCTGCCAAAAGACATTTGATTCCTCTATTGTGAAATGCCAGGTTGGTTCTGGGACATGGTAAAAAGCCAACTCTAGTTTAGAAAATTCTATGGTGAGCTATTGTTTGATACTAAATACAAGATCATCACTCCTGCTGCTGCTGCAAATCACAGGGCATCCAAGGACATGTCTAACAATATTGCCACTTTCTACTGTGTTTGCAAAATGCTGCAACAAAGCTTCATGCATCCAGACTATAGAAAGTGTCTGTGAGAGAATGGAGAGAATTCAGTGCTGGGAGTACAAATTAAGAAGCTGAAGCTAATGAAGCTAATGAAAGCCTATCACCAGCAGTATATAGCCTAGTGCTTCAAAGGCAGTCTCACGTCCTGAGCATCTACAAGTTTCTTTGCACCTGACATTTTGCAAAATTTTTGCATTTATTTCTGAGCAATATGGAATTTTTATTAGGTTCAGCATGCAATTAAAAGGATCAGATCTTCCTTCCTGACTCTCTGATATTAATTTAAATGAACTATTGCTGATTTCAGCCAGTGAGGGTCCTGTCCTAAAATGTGAGTGATGACATTGTGGCCAATTCACTATATTCACAGTAAAAGAAATAAAAGATAGCTGAGGACAGCTCCTTAAACCTGAGTAATCTGTGCTTAATAGATGTGGGCTGTCTTGATTGGCAACTGTACAATTTATGTTGCAAAATAGCACATGATGTATAAAATGTATTATGCTTTTAATTAACTTATTTTCTGTCAGTTTTGACTTTGGGAAAGAGGACAGTTATGCAAAAGGAAAAAAAACCACACAATTTATTTGACTCCAAATGAGGTGGTATGGAAAGGTTCTCAGAGTGTAGAGAACCAAATTAATCTTAGTAGAGCAATTGTCTTCTCTTTTTAATCATATAGAAATATGACAAGTATAGCAAGTGTTTTGCACTGATAAAAGCAGTATTTGGAAAATTCAAATAACACACATATTCAGATATGCCAAATATTTGTTTCTTTTTTTAAAAAGATGAATTTATAGAGACCCTCCCATACTATATTTGATCAGATCAAGTTTCCAATTCACCCAGCAGGCAATCCTTATGGTGTCCTAAATGGGTCCCAGCGAAGAGTGTGAGAATGGCTTATCATACAGCATTAATTTCCCACAACATTTTTCAGCCACCAGGGATTTATGGCTGAGCAATTCCTGAACCAGATGCAGTAACTCTAATAGTTCTAAATGGTTTCTTCTTTTCATCCAAGGATTTTTCATGTCTGAGAGTTTTTCCTGTCCACAGCATCTTGTGGCAAGAACCTTGACAGCTTAACAATGCAGTGTGAGGCAAAAGTACCTTTTTTCCCTATTTTGAAATTGTCACTTCACGGTTTTACTTTACATATCCTACTCCTTTCTATAATTCTTCACAGTAAAATCTTACTGTTCCTAGGAAGCTCGTGGAACAGATCGTCCCAAAAGCTATGCTAATGCACATGGAGAACAAGCAGGTGATTTGAAGCAGCCAGCATGACTTCACGAAGGACAAGTCCAGTCTGACAAGCCTAGTGGCCTTCTACAATGGCATGACTACATCAGTGAACAAGGGAAGGGACAGATGTCATCTATCTGGAATTTTTTAAGGCCTTTGACATGGTCGCCCACAATATTCTTCTCTCTAAATTGGAGAGGGATGGATTTGATGGATGAACTATTTAGTAGATGAGGAATTGGTTGGACAGGCATATCCAGAGGGTAGTGGTCAACAGCTCAATGTTACAATGGAAGCTCAATGTGAGATGGAGATCGGTGACAAGGGATATCCCTCAATGGTCTGTACAAGTTTATATCTAGTTTATATTAAAAGTACTGTTTAATATCTCCAGTAAAGACAGACACAGTGTGATTGAGTGCACTTAAAGAAAATCTGCAGACACCATCAAGTTGTGTGGTGTGATTGACATGTGAGGGATGGGATGTCATTCAGACGGACCTGGACAAGCTCAAGAAGTGGACCCATTCCAAGCTCACAAAGTTCAACAAGGCCAAGTGCAAGATGATGCACCTGGATCAGGCCAACCCACGGTATCAATACAGGCTGGGGGACGAACAGACCAAGAGCATCCCTGACAAGAAGGCTTTGTGGTGGATGAGAGGCTGGACAGGAGTTGGCAATGTGTGCTTGCAGCCCAGAAAGCCAACTGTATGCTGGGCCTGATAAACCCCAACCATAATCCTACTTAATATATGGGCAGTGAACTAATTCTTGCAGCTAAAATGCATTAAAGACAGTAGCTGTATCATCACAATCCACTAGTGTCTCTAAATATTCCCTTCCCACTCAAGTGAACAAACTTCATAAGGCATCGGAATAACACCATTTGCCCTTCATGATGCTAACCTGCTTCCTACCACTGAAGCCATTCCAGACCCAGTGACAAGGTAGGCCAAATGAGCACTTTTTTCTAAACTCCTGCTTTTAAGCCAAAAAGCTGAAATCAAACCAAGTGACCATTTCATTAAGAAAAATTGATTGAGATTCATTAGAAAATTCATTCTAATCTTTGTTGGTCCTAAACAATCCCACAGTGAGCTTGGCTGATGAAGATTCTCTCTTTTAGGTCATATTGCCACCGTAAACCTAATTTTCTTTTAATTCAAAATGGCTAATTTGTATAGTAAATATGATTATAAGGCATTTGTTCCCAATCATGCAAACTTTCATCCTCTCTGCCAGTGTTGCAGAATGCAAGAATAAAAAGGCTTTCTACCTTCTTCTTCTGAAAACCTGATTCTAGCCCTAGCCCTAAAATTAACATGTACTGAAGAGAGGGAAGAATCTGTACTTGAATACCTAATATGAAGCATATGCTCCAGCCTACGCCATAGTACTCTCTCTGACATGTTTTTTCCCAGTTACCTAGCCTTATCCCAAGCCTTCCTTAAATGGAAGATGTGTCCAGGAATACTGAAAACAAAATATTTGCTTATGACTACACTAGCTGCCTTCTGAATCCTTATAAATCCTGCAAAAATCAGACTTGCTACAGCTTTCCTTACTGATACCTTAACCCCATATTTTATCAGTTCCTAATGAAAAATTAAAGATATTCATCCCCAGTTATATCAACATTCTTATTCCTTCCAGTCATGTGGATCTGACATAAAAAGAGGTTCTCGGGACTTTTTTTGGTTTTGTTTTGGTTTTTTTTTTTTAAATTTTAAATCTAACCTATAGATAACCTATACACAAGAGCCCTCCAGAACAATTGAGCATTATCCATTCCCTCTTTCTTTCTTGATGGCCAGGCAAGTATTTAATTATAAAATGCCCTTTTCAAAACTTATTTTCAAATTTTAATCCAAAACTACTGTTTGAAGATCAGTAATCCAGAATACAGTTCAAGAACTATTAAAACAACTCTTTCAAGAGATTAAAGAGAAGTTAAAGAACAATCTTAAGGCACTGGGTCAGGTAAAGCTGTTATTATAAGTACATTGTTTAAGCAGTAGAAGTTTAAGGTTGGTTTCAAGACTAGCCATAAAAGAGTGAAACAGTGTTTAGCACTGAACAAGCATTAAATAAAGATAATGCTTATCCCATGAAACTCACCACCTAAAAGAGAGCCTGGAAGAAGACAGGGTGCTGTAGAAGAGGACACTGGCAATGTGATTTCATTGCAGGTCTGCCTGACCCACCTGACTAAATAAATGTTGACAGTAGAGAGATTATTTGACTGATATTTTTCAGTATTAACGTGCCTTACAAAGACATGGTTTGAATGAGATAGAAGTATCTGGTATATCAAATTCAGAGGTTAGTTTACACTTGGAGCACTTGGTAGGCAATTCGAAGATGGGAATGAGAGATAGAGTGGGATGTGAGAACCTCTGTGTATCATCTGTGCTTGTGCTCATTAGATGAGAAAAATGTACATTACATTCAGCAACGTATTTGTGATTCTGGCACACATACAACCAGATTCAGATGTTGCCACATCGTTCTGCCTTATATAACCCACAGTGATGACAGAAACCACTGACAAGCTTGCTTCAAAGGACTGGTCAGTCTTTGACTAGCTAATGCTAACTATCTCCACTGCTAGCATCTGTCATTCCAGAAATATCTGTTTTTAAAGGGATTTAAAAGAGCAGTAAAGACTGCACGACACATTATCTGTAGGCAAAACTGCAAGTGAAATTTTGGACATTTCTTGTTAAAACCGTAGCTACCAACATGTCATCTAACAATTGCTCCAAGATAATTCAGGTGACAATTTAACTGTAAAATATGGATAAATTACAGAGAAATACATATATAATAAAGTATATAACGTTATTTTTTAATCAGCTTCTTTCTCTGTAGAATTAATATTTTTCCCAATATGTATGTGTATTCTATTACACATACAATAATTTATAATACTAGAAAAAAAGTAAAGCCAGATTCAACTGGAAAGACAAAAATCCATCCAAACCACTTTTATTGAATTACTAATCATGCCCTGCAAGAAAAGCTTCCATGGTCTTGTCAGGAGGGGAAGCAATTTGTCACCGAATCCAGCCCTAAGGTATCTGGACAGAATTTGAGATTTCAAAAGTGAGCTCTATGGCTTTCTTTTACAGGTTAAAAATACTTGTTAAAGCCGTCTAAACTGTTGCTAAGAGAAGTGACACATTTGGCAGGGATTTGTGAGTGATAGCTGGAGATTCTTGAAAAATAAAGTAGATTTGGCTTACATGTTGTTTTTTTAATTTACTTCAGAATCTTTAGTAATAGTTACAGATAAAATTCAAATCATTATATAACACAAATTCAGTATACACTCACCAAAGAACTTCTACATCTTCTTCAGAATCTTCCTACAAAGCACCGTCAGCTGAGACAGAAATACACCATTTAGATGTAAATTTTAAAACCTTTGCAGAAATTTAAAATAAATATCTTCCATGTCATACATGGATTTAAATACAGGTTTCCTCCTGCAATAGGGAATGCCAAGCCAGGCTCTCAGCTCTTCACAGGTCTCTACACCAGTGTACCTTGTGTGTTAATCATTCAAATTGCTCTTAACATACACTGGAATAAGTAAGCTGGGATTTAGGTATTATCAGGCTCAGTTGGAGGAAGAACATGACTAGGAACCAATTTCACAGGTTATACATTTCTATTAAATCCTTAAGAAAATGAGAAGTCTGGGGGATTTTCTGTTTTCACTGTTTGGAAGAGAAACATGATGTTATTGAAATATTCTATGTGCTGCTAAATGGTAGTATAAAAATATACAGGCAAAGACTTAATAGAAATTAAATTGTTCTTCAAAACTCTAAGCTCTGAAACAGTGAAGTTCTAAACCACTCCTTTACTAGAAGCATATGACTATTCCCATCAGCTTCCCCTGGGTGTCCTTGATGGTTTATGAGCTGCCTGTTGGACTAGATCATGGCCATGTACAGTACTCTGAATCTCAAAGGCAGTCCTGTAATTGGGTTCTTAGCACTAACACCTCAGACTGTCCTTTGCATTCCTAAAGTGTTATATATTTTTTAAGAAATAAGAAAAAATGAAGCCTTGACGTAGTTCTGTAAGCATTGTTGTCAGTCCTAAACAGCTCCAAAACTTTTAATAGAAATAGTGGAGTATTGCTTGAGATTTTCAGGCATTCAGATGCCAAACTTCTTTAAGAACCTTTGCATTAGTTGTAGCCATGACCTCAGCTAACCCAAAGAAAGCCACAGGCACGTCTCCTTCCCTATTGGCAGCTACTTTAATTGGCAGGTTCACAATGAGCACTTTTGTTTGCATCCTAAACATGCACAGCATGATTAAAATGTTTAATACTTTCATCCTGAAAGTGCAGCAATCAATATGTTGGGTTTTTTAGCAGGCCAAGTCATTACACATTTAAATAACATCATTCAAACACTTAAGGAACTTGTTTTACAAGGACTAAAAAGGTTCCCTATTGAAAATTATATGGCTTTAGCTCAGTTTAAAAATAGACATTTTGTTTGTTTTCCATTCAGTTGCTCCACTATTTGCTGCTCTTTGCTTGCATATGTAGTCTCTGAGTATTTTACTACCCCCTGCTGCATGGAAAGAAAACTGTCCAATAGTTGTGGACTGTGCTGCTAACACCTCTTGAGAGCTCTCCATCAGCTGGAACACCAAGGGGATGGATTCAGAGTGGTTGGAGACACAGGATTCTGTTTGGGTTGTCACATGAAGTTCCTAGTGGGTATGGTGTGGATAACAGGGAACAAAGTTTTCTTGACAGCTCCGAGATCATAGACCATTGCTGGAGCAGCATGGTTACTGGGTTTGTGTAGTGCATATCATCATGTTTCCCAAGCAACTAAAAGTGCTTTGTGAAGCAATGAGTCAGATGCTGGTTATGCAGTAACCACACACAGCGATTTATGTTTTCAGAAACTATGTGTTCAAGAACAGGATATTGTTATATATGTCTCTAACACTAACACTGCTGGGCAGCTACTGATTCAGACTGACCACCTCTAAAGCATGTGAGCAACATTTGGTGTACTACTGTGCACCAGAACAACCCACATAATATTCACTGACTTGGGCTGCTATATTATGTGAAGAAACTCTCTACTCTCAACTCAGCTGAACTCTTGGTTAAGGGCTTAATACTGAATTGCTTTCCACATTCACACAAGACAACACACATTCCACGTGCAGTTTACAGTTCAAACAACGAGCACACTCAAATATTGCTCACCTATCATCAGAAGCCAGAGACAAACATTTCTCGCACATTTTTTTCCCAAAGTAATTTACCAGAAAAGCTCATTCTTCTACCATCAGTTCCCTGTGCTGGAAGAAAAGGGATTTGAATTCATGCTCAGTGGCATTTCCTCTCCTGCTGCAGTTCACACAGGGTTAACCTGATGTTCACACAGGGTAAACTTATTTAAAACTGAGCATCCCCTGATTTCGAGGCCAGTTGGTGGATGGTTCACCATAGCCCTGCCTCACCTGCAAGGCTGAGCAGCAAGGTGGTCAGCTCCCTGGACTCCCCAGCTATTTGTCCTAGTCATTAAACTGGAGCACCTTTAAAAACACTGGTTTTTTAAAGGCAATTTATGTCGCACTGTAACCTACCATCAGGAATAATGGTAATTCAATATATGCATTCCCCAGCAGCAGAACAAGTCATAAATAGGAACTCCCAGAGTTCAGATCCAATCCCTTGGTCCACATGGGAAATGACCTGCTCCAGAACTTTTGCTGGCCCAGTCATTTCCCAGTCTGTGCCAAAACTGATGCATCTCCAGTGATAGACAAAATCTGCCAAGTCTTCAGTGCTATTTGCAGTCTAACATTGCCCGCACATGCGACAGCCAACAGTTTAGCATTGCCTGTTCTTCCCCTCCACCTTTGACAATAGACTTAGGCAGAAACAGAAAGGAATTGTTTATAATCTCTTGTTCCTTTGGGTGAGCAGGGACCTTAGTCCATAAATAATTTCTGTTGCTTTGGCACAGCATCTCTGTCTCTGAGTAAGGCACCAGTCTACCACCCTCTCTTCAGAACAAGCCACCTGTAAAGGGTACAAAGCATTAAGGCCACATGATTTCATTCACTGCAGCAAATGGGCTCAGTAGGTAAAGGCAGACAGCAGTCCAAATTCCATTTGAGTTCCTAAAACAGAACCGATAATCACAGAATCACAGAATGTGTCAAGTTGAAAAGGACCCACAAGGATCATCAAGTCCATCTCCTGGCCCTGCACAGGACCATCTCCAAGAGTCATACCATGTGCCTGAGAGTATCAACCAAACACTTTCTGAACTCTGTCAGGCTTGGTGCTGTGACCACTTCCCTGGGGAGCCTCTTCCAGCATCCAACCACCCTCTGGTTGAAGAACCTCTTTCTAATATCCAACCTGAACCTCCCCTGACACAACTTCAGTCCATTCCCTCAGGTCCTGTCACTGGTCACCACAGAGAAGAGATCAGTGCCTGCCCCTCTTCTTCCCCTCACAAAGAACTTGTAGACTGTGATGAGGTCTCCCCTCAGTCTCCTCTAGACTGAACCGACCAAGTGACCTCAGCTGCTTCTCATATGGCTTCCCCTCAAGATCCTTCACCACCTTCAATGCCTTCCTTTGGACACTCTCTTATAGCTGAATATCATTGTGGTGACCAAAACTGCACATGATATTCAAGTGAGACTCTGCATTAGTGCAGAGCAGAGCAGGACAATCCCTTCCCTAGACTGCCTGGTGATGCTTTGCCTGATGCCCCCCAGGACACAGTTGGCCCTCCTGGCTGCCAGGGCACTGCTGACTCATGTTCAACCTGACACTGATCAGGACCCTCAGGTCCCTTTCTGCGGCACTGCTTTTCAGCATCCCTTTCTCCAGTCTGTAGGAACATCTGGGATTGCCCCATCCCAGGTGCAGAATCCAGCACTTTCTGTTGTTGGACTTTGTATGATTGGTGTCCTCTAATTTGTTGAAGTCTCACTGCAGGGCCTCCCTGCCTTTGAGGGGAAGGCTTTGTGTCATCTGCAAACTTGCTTAGTATCCCTTCCAGTCCTGCATCATTTATGAAGATGATGAGGAGCACAGGGCCCAAGATGAAGCCCTGTGGAACTTCACTAGTGACACATCACCAGTCTGATGTTACCCCATACACTATTACCTTCTGTGCTCAACTTGAACTATGGACCTTCTGACAGCATTCAGCACTGAGTGATGCTAGTGGATTATAAAGGTGTAACAGGCAGAGGTTATGTAACATATACCATGAAAGACTTGGATTAGCCAGACAGTTTCATATAGCCAACTCTTTATAAATCTACTCATGTCCAGCACAACCATCTTCTCTAAATTTCTATTAGCAATCCTTATAAGAAATAATGCATTTGACTGTATTTTGCTATGTCAAATACATTATTTAACAAATTCTTTTTTAATTTAATTTTTTTCAGACAGTTCACATAACTCTAATAATAAAAATGTCTTATTCTGTCTCCATTCAGTTCACTTCCCATTTCAGGAAAAAAAATCAAGACTAAACATCTACCAAATGTTATTCCTCTCCAACTGAATGTGACGGATGGTCTGAGGTTCACATAAAAATTAAACAAAAAGTGCATTGTTCCCTTCCAGATTTTTCAGCTGGTGTAAATCAACATAGCTTCGTTGAGGCCAAGTTGCAGAGATGTACATCAATTGAGAATCCTGCCCTTCATCTTCAGAGAGAGATATTTTACCTACAATATAGTTTGTCTGTCTTTTCAGGCTCAGGGAAACTTCAGCCTACTTTCCTTTCATGCTCTGCATATCACAATAAATAATCTCCATTTTGATAAGTTCATTACTGCTCCTAACCTGAGAAGAGGTCCTGTGGAGAAGGCACAGAACAGTTGTAACTGGTCAGCCACTCTGTCCAAGACTGTCTGGCTCAGACCCAGGCATCATAATTACTCAGTGTTTTAGTTCTGATTTGTGAAATACAACCTTAGCAAAGAGAGGCTTGTCCATTGATCAGGTCCCATGACAATATAAAATCTATAAAAAACTTAATATCAAAATGAAATAATTTCAATTTAATTTAAAATGCAGTCTTAAAGGTACTACCATTTTCCATTCAGTTTGATATTTCTGACTCCTTTATTCCCTCTTCCTGAAATCCAGAGGAGCCCAGCTACAGAGAGGACCAGGTATCCTCTTCCAACCACCCGTGAAGCTGCAAGCATGAGGGAGAAGGAACCTTTCCAAGGTTAAACTCCAGGACTGTCAGGCTACAAAAGCCTCTTGCTCAGGGTGTCTCATGCACAGGCAGAAAGGTACTTGCAGCCCAGATTCAGGAAAATGACTGCATCACGAGTCCACGTCTTCACTTCTCCAATGGAGCTGGGACGGACCCAGCTCTAAACCATCATCTCTAGAATGCCACTTCCAGACTTTTTACCCTCACTTGCTGAAGCACCATTGGATGTTTGTCTTCCTTCAACTTTCCCTGCCTCCCTCCCCATGATCCTTTTCTCTTCCCAGTCTTCAACCACAGTACCTCCCAAACCAGACTAATGAAAGCTTTGTTTTCATTATGTAAGCCCAGTGCATAGTCAAATACATTCAAAAAAAATAACAAAACTGTGGAACTGACAAGACGTGTCTACCATCAGCCCATATCCAAACACTGAGGTTTGAACTTGGCTCAGACATCCCTGAAAATGCCAAATGTGGATTTCCACAAACACGGGGAAATGGATCCATAGCTGATGTAAACAGAATAAAGGTGCATTGTTTAAAGTTGCCTAGCAAACACACCCAATAAATTGTAGATGAGAAGAGAGTTGCAGACTTCAGGCTGACAAGCTCTTACACACATGTTTAGCATTAAGCAAGTGAGGGTCCCACCTTCAAATGGGACACTCACAAGCTTAAAGGTAAGTAGCTGTCCAAGAACTTGAAGAAGTCTCAGTCCTGTAGGCTGTTTTTGTACTGAAACCTAATCCACATTTAGACCTTAGATATCTCTGTAATAATTCAAATCAGGCATCACCAGACAGACTTTTTTTTTGTTTTAATTGGTTTAGAGGCTAAGATTAAAAACACATTATGCTCCCCTATAACTGAATTCAATTAATTTGCTTAGGTCTACCAGTGCATATGAAACCAGAACAGAACAGGAGGGATCAACCACTCTAAGTTACAGGGAAAAAAATATGCAAATTTGAAGATTTCTCACAGACAGTTTTTAGATGGAGGATTAGATTTATATGGCAAGAACTCAGCCCTGCTCTGGGATGCTTGGCCACAAACAAAACAAATGCCAATTCACCTCTTGTCCCAAAGATCTGACAGAGCTGGACAACAAAGCAGACTGGCAACCCTACTGAAAGCCTTCAGATGTTTTCACACTATAGAGATGTAGCATCCAGTTTAGGCATTAGCAGGAGCACAGAAGTTGTATTCCCATCTGCAGAGTGTTCAGCATAAGCTGAGTTCTGGCTTGGTGCAGTTGCATTGCTCGTGGCGAGTTGGCGAGTTTGCAGCTAGCACATGTCTTTATCACAGCAGAAGACTGAACTGTAGACATGTCAGGATAAGAAAAGTCAATACAAAGGAAATGTGGGGATGGGATGGGTTTGCAGGGGAGCAAGAAATGAATAGAGAAATAAGGAAGCAAATTAATATAGAATAAGAAATGTTTAAAATGTCAGCTTTCCCTGTTGAATACAATTCTCTTTGTGTTTGGGGTGTTACTGTTGATTTTCTATTTGGGCTGTTTTGGTTTTTCTTAATGTTGTTACATCTAATTTTGCTTCCAGAACAATCTCCTATAAGGTAATAAAATGCCTCTGCGTTGTCCATTCCTGAAAATGATTTTATGGAAGAAGGAGACGGCAAGAATCCCAACTCCTATTTCACAATAAGTAAAACTGTCCCACTGGGTCTCTGGTCATGATAATATACTATGGGAAAAAAAAGACTACAAATATATTGCAAGCAATATAATAAATAGCATGTGCAAAATGTACAGTGTAGTAAATTCACTACAGAGACTACTTACAGAGTCTCTCATCATCAACCATCTTCTGTGGTTTGGCACATCAAATATTTGCTATGTATATTACCATTTCAAAAGCATTGCAAATCCTTGGCTGGACACCAAACAAATGCTGTACGTTACTTTGTAAATTGTTGCCTTCTATATTCAATATCTGACTTTCCCCCCCTGTACAGTTCAGTGTGTAGAAACACCAATAAAATACACAATGTTTATTACCAGTGACATATTACTAAATGGGTCTATCACATTAACAAAGCAAAGGATTTCTCTTTAAGGGGAAGTCTCAGAGGTAATCTACCCCATTAGGAGTCAAGGACTTCTTCTTCTCAAGGACTTGAGAATCAATTCTGTTAAAGAACTGTTTTGCAAGTTGTGTAAGCACAAGGTCCATTATATGAATAATAATATGGGACTTTCTGCACTGCTGTGGAAGGACAGACATACAAGTGATCCTTATGTATTCCTTAAATATACCACTGAGTGACACCACACTACAAATAAATTAATATTTATGGCACTAATGCATAAACATACACCAGACAGAGCCACCTGCCCATTTAAGGGAAGAGAGAGAAGAAATTTTCGGCAGGTAAGATGGGGACACTTATCCTTGCCAGAGGCTTGGCTGGGCCAGAAGATCTCAGAAGTCAAATTCCAGAGCAGCTCCCAATCATAAAGATGGATCAGTCAATCATCTCCTAGCAGGCTGGACAACCTGCAAGGGCTTTCTCACTCCTGTCTGCCTTGGACATGTCAAAGAAATTAGCACCTTTAAAAATTAGAGAATACTATATCTTATTCAAGAAAGAAAAGAGGAATAATGAAAGAAATCAAAGGAGTCCAGATGAATTGAAATACAGAAGCAAATTATTGAGATCCTTGCTTATATGTGGACTAGAAATGAGACTACTAAGAAGGTTGTAAATTGTGATATCAGACAGATGCCAGCAGAAGGAAGAGTGATTGCCAGCTTACTGAGTACAACCTAGGTATCAGAAACAATCCATCATGAGATGTAACCAAATACTGGGATGTTGTCAAGTGGCCCTGGCTCAGATCAGTAACAGGAGATTAGAAAATATACTGGAGGGTGATCGTGGTTCCATGATCCAATGTGTCCAATTTCTTATCAACACATCTGACATTTTTTTACCAGCTCTAAAAGACTTCTGCTACTGGCCTGGCCTGGATTCAAGCTGGAATCTGCAACAAAAAGATTCCTTTCTAGTACAAGCAAATCCCAAACTTTTCAGTCCATACTTCTAAGTAAATTTTCTGTAAATAATAAAAATGAACTTGCAGAAATTTAAGAAGATGGTTCAAAAAGATATATTTGAAATTAAGAAATACAGTCCAGAATTTGTTCTGAAAAATAGTATCAGGAAATCAAAACACATACTGCATACATTAGGATCCAGAAACTATTATTATTGCTATTATATGCCAGTCATAATGTCACTAAAAACCTTGTCAGTTCTCATGGATTTGAGGTTTTGTGGAAATCACTTATATTAAGTACTGCTTTTAAAAAACTGTTGTGTAGCATATAACAGTTCCTCCTAGGTCATTCAGGGTTTTTTTCTGAGATACATTAAAATCTAATAACAACCCCCGCAGTTCAGCACAGAATTTTAGGATTTTGCACTCTCTTATGAAAAAGGACACATCTAAGCATTACATTATCAAAGTGTTTACCTCACTATCCTGAAATTATATCAGTGAAGAATACATGCTCTAGGGCATCTAGCTGTCTCTATACTCAATGACAATCTTTCATCAGAAAGAACATCCATAGAGAGGGCATTTCTGGAGCATTTAAGTTATCTATATCCTATGTGACATAAATTCTTTCCTTAAGGTCAGCTGAAATGTAAAGTCTCCCCTTCCCTTCTCCTCAGACTCTATTTAGATTTGCAGACAAATTATATTTGTCGAAATAACTCCTTGTAGAAATGTAGCCAACTCAGTTTACAGATTGATACGTATGCACCAAAGACTGACCCCAAGTCTTGATTTGAGTTATTTAACTCAAGGAAAGCAGCCACTTTATCACTGGTTTTGTCAGAAGATTGATTACCAATGGACACTTGCCAATGCTAAACTGATTCAGCTTGAGGATGGATGTTAAGTCCAGACATTTCTTTCAGGAGACTGTTTTCTTCTGTGCCAGCAGCTAAGCTTTCATTTCCAAAAATATGTGAATGTCCAGAGTTTGGTGTTGTAAGGATAAACTATAAATTCAGAATCAAATATTACCTGATCCTGCCATGTGTGACTGAAGCTGCAAAAAAATGAAAGAGAAAACTTTTGAGAAGTAGAACTTGAAAGTCACCTCAAACCACGTTAGCACTGAACCCTAATAATGGTCCTTGCCTAGTGAACATTGTCTGCCATTTCACATATATTTCATATATACATATTGCATATATACATATTTCACATATGTGTGTCTTAATCGTGTTACAGTGATTTCCACATTCTTTTGAGAGTGACTTCCCATTTCAGCGTCTCATTATGCCAATAACTATTCAGCATTACTGTCAGTGGGATGCTAGCCCTCAAGCACTTACATGCCCTCAAGCTTCTCTACAGTTCCTCTGTAGGCAATTTTCCAGAAAGGGTTTTGGCTCCCCAAAAGTCTACAGACTTGGTTAAAAAGCAGAAAATACAACCAACGACAAGAGACTGCAAAAATAAGACAAAGAAATCACTATATATCACTAGATCTTTGAGGTCCAAAAGACATCTGATTGTATAACAGAGGCCACAGGGTTTCATCCAGGTACTTTTGCACTGAGCCATATAATTTCTGTTTGAACAAAGTATATCTTCCATAAAGACATTTAGTCTTATTTAGAAATATCAAGAGAGAGAGGACTCACTTCTTTTCTGGGTAGTTTGTTCCAGTGGTTTACGCCAACAATATTTCCAGAGCCTACAGAATGAAGGGATATTTTCTGTATATAATTCCAGCTCTCATCTATGCAGACAGAAATTCATTAAAGTCAACAGACCTTGATCATCACTGATTTAAGCCAAAAACTTTAAATTCCATTGACTGTCTTTGGTTTTAATATCACCAAACATTTTTTTTCAAGCCAAGGACCCCCAAGATGTTTGACAGGGAATAGTTAAGATGTGCACCAGTTTCTCCTTTTGTACTGATTCTATTAGATAAGGACTGAGGATGTTTGGGGGTGCAGACAGCATAGTAAATGTGGATCTTCAAAAATTTACCCAAAAACACATGGCCATACCCCATTGACAAACAAACATGTGATGGGTCAGGTACTGCTTGGAAAGAAAGTCAAGCATTTGTTAAAGAACTGGATGTTTAACATGGATCAAGGAACGCAGTGAGTGGTTCTTCTCAGTGCAAGATCATCCTTTTCCTCTGCTTTGGAAATCTCTTTCTACCAACTCACTTACTTATGTAAACTGATTTTTCATTGTCTTCAATAACTTCTTACTCCCACTGTCTTCATGCATTATATTGTAAATATGAATGTCACAGTTTCTTCAGATGTTTGCAGTAAAGATGTTGCAGTAAAGGGATGTATGGGGTGAGATCATGGTTAACGCAGTCAACAGTTGCTGCAAACTACTCCTACCACAAGAACTGCCACAGAGGCAGCCAACTTCTTCCTGTCTCACATAGCTGGCCGTCTAGCAAACAAATGGAAATGGCACTGCTTCCCTGTAAAGAAGAACAGAGTAACAGCCCTTCCCATCAGCCAAAAGCTCTAGTTCAGCTAAGAAGGAAAAGAGTTAAAGATTGTATGGGACTTGCAGGATATAGGAATGGGAGCACCGGAAAGCAAAGGCTCTGAGCAAGAAAAGGTGGAATGATGAAAGGATCATAAAAGGAATTATTAAAAAAAATACATAACAGGTAATGTCATCTTCATCTAAGTTTTTTGGATACTCCTGTAAAGTATCCTGTTGTGGGCTACAATGTTGTTCTATTAAATTTTTAATATAGGGGGTCTTTCTGCAGCACAACATCCCACTGCTAGAAAGTGTACTATGCCTGGGTTCGTGAAGATAATCAATAGGGAGACCAATATTGCAAACATAGGCTCCACCCTGTCTATCATGGAAGTAATATTACTAAACATTTCTTCTTGCACCTCATAATACTGTTCTGCTGGGAATACACTTAGGGAAAGAAACTTTTAACAAGCATCTGAGCTGCCACTCTACTGAGCATTTCTCACCAAAAATTCACAGAATCTCTTGAACATGCTAAATTACACTTTCCCATTCTTCTCAAGGGCCAACCTCGAAAACTTTCATATTAGGACTAGCCTCTCTTTATGCTTTGGTACTAAGAGGAGTAAGAGTAATAACCTGATGTTGAATGTAAAATCAGTTTTTGGAACTCTAGAAATTTCCTTGCCATTTAGCCTTTAGACACAAGATGGCAGCAAGAAATTCATTTCAAGCATTTGCTCCCAGTAACTCAATGTTACCTGATAGTAACTGTTAAGTATATGGGCTTGTGGGCTTGGTTATTGCGAGTATTCAATGGTAGTGTCCACAAACACTCCTACGCTCACACTGTTCTCTTATCACCCATGACCCTGAACTCTGCCGTTAGCTCTAATCGTAACAACCAAGGACTTATTGCACTGGGTACACAGCCATGCACAAAAATAGTTCTATCACAAACTCGGTTTTGTAAGGTGGTCAAGCACAACCCTGCTAGAGGATATAAATCAGTAGAAAACTCATTCAATAAGTCTTACTTTATTATGTAGCTCTTGCTTCCTATTCTTTCCTAAAGTGATATTTTTAATTTTTTATAGTTTTAACTTTCAGAATGGAGAGCCTTTCATAGTACCAAAAATGTCTCTTTTTTGTTTGTTTGTGGGGGTTTTTGTTTGTTTTGTTTTGTTTTGTTTTTGGTTGGCTGGTTGGTTGGTTGGGTTTGGTTTGGTTTTGGGTTTTTTCTGTTGTTTTTGTTTTTGTTTCTATTTTGGGGTTTTTTTAGATTTCCACAGCCTATGATGTTCTAGAATTCTTCTGGTCTAAAGTACTAACTTCAGAGTTGTTCAAGAAAGATTTTGCAAGTTCCTAAACATTCTGTGTTGGAAGGATTTTCTGCCCTTTAAGTTCAAGTGAAAAGTGGGTTTTGTCATTACACAGAAAATTTATTTAATTTTACCCCACTAAAAAAAAAAGTGGAAAAATTCAGGTCTTTAGTCTACATCTCCAAAGTTCCTTAGTATTTGTGGAGCATTCACAATTTTTGCTGATATGAGAAACTGCTCTAAGGGTTCTTATGACCAAAGCAATGCTCTAAAATTAAAGTTTATGAACCAAACTTAACACCTACAGCCTACAACAGATTCAGATACACTTTGGATCAAGGGAACACACATATAATGCAAACAGGCCATAATAACTCACATGAATTCAAAAAACAAAGCAAGCTAAAGGGGACCCAGAGCATACCCTCAGAGTCAGCAACATTCTGGAGAAACGTTCCTCATGTTTCAAGTAAGCCATAGATGCAATGACATTGCTCCACTTAATGTTGAAGTGACATGACTAAAGCACCCAGAGCAAAAAAACCAAAACTATAATAAAGGTACCCATATATATATATGTCTGGTTCTACCCATGAAAATATGAATATCTATCCACCTCGTATATTGATTAAACTTCCTGGTAAAGAAGCCTCTGATTTGAATTACACAACCCATCAAGGGATGTATGTCTGTCTACTTTATTGCATATTTTCATTGTCTTTCTTTCAATAATTTTCTTCAGATTGTAAACAATTTTTTCAAGTGCCTTATTAAAATGGGACTGTCTGGGTTGGTCTGATAATACACATTTAGTGCTTTAACTTCTCAGAATAAATATTCTGCTTCATAGTAACCAGACATTGTACTTGACACCTTACAAGGACACACTGATGTTGTAACATCTTGTTTGGGACACGTGGTATACAAACGTACAGAAAATTTGGCCCTTTGTTAAAGCTTATTAGTGTTTTTCCCCTCAGAAATACATATTTCTCTTCCAAAAAAAATTCTCACAAGATTAATAAATATTATCTGTGTTAAAAACTTTCATATTTTCTGTTCAAGAGGAACAATGTCCAGCTAGTAATTAATCTGTACTCTGGTTCAAGGACAGAATTATTTACTTACAATCTTGGAATGCCAGAGATTGAAAACACATTTTCATCACAATACTAACAATAATGAGAGGGGTGGTGAGGTCTGAAGAACTCAGGTGAAATTCTTAAAATAGCTACCAAGATATGTGCTTAAGTATTTATCCTTATTAACATTGACGTTTTCACTGGGCATCAGTATGTTTGTCTCAAACTAAATAAACCTCAAATGACCCTCAAAATTGCCTTCTTTTTTTGTTAGAAGCAGTCCTAATGTTCCCATTAATGTTAAGAAAATGTGCAGCATCTATTGTGTGTTTAGATGGAAATCAATTCTTCTTTTCTTCAGAAATATTATTTTAACAAAACATTTTAGAGACCCTGCACTTACTCTCTTCTATCCACAAAGTTCTGAATAGCTTCTCATTTGACCTGTGTTTGAATAGCTGAAGACTGAATTGCATTTTTAACTTTTCCAGATAGCAATTCCTATTTTAAGAACATTTGTTCTTTTGATTTTATCTGCTACATACAGCATTCACTTCAGAAAGCAAAAATCCCTCTCAGAAATCTAATTACTGCAAACAAATTCCCAAGACCAAAAATTCACACTACATTGTCTTCCTGGCAGGGCAGGAAGATGTTGTCATGACCTTAAATCTTCACACCTTCTTCTGATAAACTAGAGGCAAAAGGTGGAAGAACAGATCTAATTTTTATTTGTCATTGTGGAGAAAAATACTAGCAGTTCCAGTAAATTGCTGCTCAATTTCAGGGAGAGTGAGATTTTTGATCAATCTCCTTAAGCTGTAGACTGTGCAAGGAGAAGCACAGACCTGTTACAGGGGTGCCTCACACAGAATAACTCATGCAGCACAAAACGCTGAGACTGGGGAGAAGAACCAGAGCCAAAAGGTTCAGCCAGTAGAGCAGAAAGCTGTAGCAGACCTTTCCACACTGTCACCCAGTTCTGCACTCAGTACAAAGCCTTCCTCCACTGAAGTGGGCAGATCTGAATTGGAACAGGATGAAGCTATAGATTACATAATTTATAAGCTCAACCAAAATATTATAAAATTAATAGTCCCTTTCCCTTCATACATACTTATAAACAAATTCACCTTGAATATTCTCAAATACTGTTTATATGTGCTTTCCATGGGCTCTCAAGCTATCATATGGTACAAATACTATATATAAGTGAGCTTCTGAACTGATGCCCAAGTATTCATAGAAACCATATTTTAAAACTTCATGATGAACAATGGTGCCAGGCACCCAAAAGTTTAACGAATTTTGTAGCAGAAACTGTCTCTGCTGTGTACCAGAAATTAACCAATTAGAGTTAAACCCCAGTTTCAAATTTATCTGAGTCAATACTCCCAGGGAAATTTTCATTATCAATCAATTTTTTTATTACAAAAATTTGTTTAATTTGAATAATGAATAATTTAAAATAACTGCCTTGCTCTTATAATGTAGTGAAGTGAGAATCTACATTTATCAAATAAATTATTCATTGCAAGATTAGTCATTCTGTTCTGCCAATACATATCACACAAACAGATTCACTTGCTAGAATTATGGTTTGAGAAGAAATCTTGGCTCATCTTAGCTTCCAGTTTCAGCAAAATCACTTAGTCAAACATGGGACCTCAGCATAGAGGCTATCACAAGGATAATGTCACATATCAAAGAAAATAACTGTAGTCTGAAGAAACCACTTAACCTAACAACACATTTTAAAATAAAAACAAATAAGGTAGGTTAAAAAAATCACATAAGTGATATGACATCATTGAAGTAATAGGCTATTCTGGACAGAAAAAAGTATTATAAATTTTTGAAGATAGTTATTAGAGAGTCAAATATTGTAGGCACAACACTTTTGAAAACTGAAATGAAATGTTGCAAGAGAGTAGGAGTCTCTAATTTGGATTGAAGTCTGAGACTCAGTGACCTTAGAAACTATAACACGAAGAAACTTTTAATATTAACTCTTTGAATTCTTTTATACTATTCAAGTACATCTGGTGAATCAGGTTCATCAGTACAGATGACCTGAAACAGAGCTTATACAATACTATTTTGCTGGAAAACATCAATTTCAACAAACTCAATAAATAAGATTATTTTTTCAAACCATGACACAGCATTAAAGATTTATGATATTTTAAACTGGAGTGAGCCTTTGTTATTTCTGCATGTTATAACTCGTAAATGTGGTTTGTTTAATTTTGCCTAGACTTTTTTATATTCAAGGGATATAAGGACTGTTCAAAATCAAATAAAAACTGAGCTGCAGACACAAAAGTAAAACACAAAGACCAAATAGGTATTAATTTCAGAAAATGCAAGTCTTTCCTACCAGGAACTTGACAATAAGACAATAATTGAAGAAACTATTATGACCATGAATTTATTTGCAAAGATTTCATGTTTTTCTTCAATCTCCAGCTCTTAAGAGTCCTGTAGTTACGAAAGAATAGAAAATTTCATTTAAAATGACATAACTAAATCTCTAGCTTTCACAACAGAGAAATAGGCTTCACAAAATTAAGAGAATGTGTTTTAAAGAATTAGAAACCACAATGCAATTAAAATTAAATAATAATATATTGTTGGGAGAAACACCCAGATATTGATACTGAGACTAACCTGATTCATGATTTTTAATGTCTGTTACACAAGTTACTTTCAACTATCTGATCAACTTTCATTTTATATAATATCTTGTCATAGAATCACAGAATGGTTTGGGTTGGAAGGGACCTTAAAGATCATCTCTTTCCAACTCCCCTGCCATGGGCACGTACACCTAAAAATAGGAGCTGAAAAAAACACTATACATTAAGTTATTTCTGCATTATTGTATTTATATTGGAAGTCATATCCTGTTATTCAAATCCTTACACAGTAATGTCTTACTTTACAAAATCACCACAAAAATTACTAGACATATCTATCTACAAAACTAGAAAATACTCCAGCACTATTGAAGCCAGTGTTATTTTATCCAGAAGCTTAAATGGAATAAGGGAAAATAATAGTTATGAACATTAACAATAGATATATTCCTCTGTATTAAACATATTTTGATATCACACTTTTCTTGGAGAACTTTACTAAAATCTGAAATTTTGTTGATGGTAGGGGAGAAATACAGTATCAGCTCCATCTTATCAGAGATGACTAAATTAAATAAATAAGTAGATAAACAAATAAAACAATTAAAAAAAGCCTACTCATATTCAAGGAAAATCCTGAGGCTATTCTGATAAATATGAAAATCTAAACACTTCAAACTAGAGTGGCCATTTTAAAAGCAAGCAGTTGAAATGCCAGAATTGAACGAAAAGACAGTAAGCAACAAAAAACATCAGATGAAGGAAACGCAATTAAAAAAAAAATTGTAAACCAGACAAAATTGTATAGCCCTAACTGAAGGAGCACAGGAAAGATATTGTGACAGACAGGCATGTACCATTAAAAGCAACACACTTCATTTTGTACAAAGTGTACCCTTGGCTTGTCAGTGTGTAAAGAACAAACACCAACCATGAGTCTTATTTACCAGATAAGGAGCTGTGTTATAGCTGAACTTGATTAACCACCAAGTGAAAAATTTGATCCAGGAAGCTGAAGGTGCTTAGAAACTAAATGAGTAGAATGAGAAGACCAGTTTTTAAATATTTTAGAGTAATTGTACTCAAGGAAAAAAAAGTGTAAATTTAGGCAAATAAATATTGTAATTGCCAATATTCTCTCAAAAACAATTACTTCACCAAGAAAACTAATGGAATATTATCTAGATTTTATTGCTATAGGATAAGTGCACAACTATGTGGGAAAAAAAAGTGACTGCCAGTGGCTCATTTTCAAACTAGAATACTATGCTTGAAAAGATCTCAGCACAGCTGAAGTCATTAACAACTTGGTGGAACACAAAATAGTCCTAAAACTTGGGCAAAAACAGAAGTGGAAGAGACTGCAAGAAGTTTGAAAGAAAAGGTCCAAAGTAAGTGTGATAAATTAGTAGAGAGAGGGGAATGAAATCATTTAGATGAAATTTTATAAAGTGCAAAGTTCTGCATTAAAAGAAAAACTCCAATATAGGGTATCAAAAAGGGAAGTCTGGAAAAGAAAGAACTGGGTAAGTTGGATCACAGACTGCATATGAGTCAACTGCAGATGAACGTTTCAAAACAGAATAATATAATTCTGTGTTTATTAAAAAGAAAGCTCTACATAAAACATTGAAGGAAATTATCCACTCTACTAATGACTGGTAAAGCCTCTACTTCATCTATTTTTGTGTCTCAATTTTGAGAAAGATGTGGTAAACTGGAAAGAGTCCTGAGGAGAACAAAGAACAAGGGAAAATTTATAAAATGTGACCTATCAGGAAAAAACAGAAGACTGAAGGCAGAATGATAAACATCAGCCAATGTTGACTTTAAAAATTTTAAAGTCATCACATATCCTGTTTCCATCAAAGGATAGCAAGAATAATCAGCTTCATGTGTGAGAGAAGACTTAGATTAGATGTTAGGAAAAGCCTTTATACCAGGGAGACAGGCCCCTCTAGGGTGGGTGCAAGAGGGCTGGTAGGGAAAGTAACCACAACATTACTTTGCTCCAAAGCAAAATTTTCAGCTGAAAATGGAATAAGTAAAATGACTTCAATGAGAGTAGCAGGAGGAAGATACTGGCTCTCCAGCAAATAGCCTCTTTCACTCACAGTCTCGGTCTGCCACGTCAAATACTCATGGCTAGTTCCTTTCCCAGTTAAAATTGGTACAGCTGCAATGGCTCGAAGCTTTGAGTGGTCTGTGTTGTCAGGTGCCATCAGACCTTGTCCTTTGTCTATGAAATGAAAAGTGAGAAATACTTTTAAAAAAAGACAGCTGTGGACAACTTCAGATGGTATCCTTGCACCAGTGGTCGATTCCCTGCCATTCTAACAGATTTACACCTTAACAGTTTCCTAAGAAGATATGCTTGTCCTTCAGGGAGGTACTGTACTAGGCTTTTAAATATCTGTAACCTTCTGATACAGCTATGGTTACATCTAGCATCTTCTTCCTGTCCTTCCATTACACAGGTCATCCAGGTTTATGGTCAGTCCCTAGCACGCAAATGCATTGAACAGGAAGACAACAGTAGCAGTAAAAGAAACTCCAAAACTCACCAAATGAGGCATAATAATATTACATCTATAACACTGCAGTTGCACTAGAAATATTTATTTGCCTCCATCTTGGTATTCTGACCAAGCAGATTTGTTTGGATTTGTAAATAGTCTGGTTCAAATGAGATGTTTTTCTGAGTAGCTGATTTTAAAGTTTCCTCTTGTGAGGAAATTTTCTTGTTGTTTTGCAGATAAAAATCTAATATATTTTGAAAAGACTGCCTACATCCATGGGGGCAGAATAATATTTTGACAGAGGAAATGCCAATGTTTCTCTCCTTCATTCTTGGCCAGAGTCACTCACCAAGGTATGGGAGGTGCTGGACAAAGGTCAGGCCATTGGGTTTACGTGCATTTTGGCTAAGTTTCTTCCTGGCTTAAAAAGGTTATTTGGGAACTATTGGCTTCAATGAACACAGATAGTATCTATGACTCTGTTTTGGGTAATCAGTTTGCTTAGTGCTCTTACTACTGTGGAAACCCTTATTTTCAAAGTGATAATGGTTGACAACATGACTTATGCTCATCTCTTTTTAATCTGCTCTGGGCTACAGTCACTGCTGAAGTGTGTTATAAGAAGCAGACTGCAGTGCAGGATGCTGTTCAGGTGACAGCAGCTGACTGCTCCACTTCAGGATCAACTTGAGAGTAAAGGCATTATCCAATCTGTGCAGAGAAAATAGTATCATTGTGAGGTGACTGACCTCCTACACAGGAGCTATTGATAAGATTTATTTTCATGTTGCTGCTCCATGCATAGGTTGCAGAGCGTGATATTGGTCAGCTGCTTCTCTCTCTCAAACCTGAGGTTCCCCAGGGTGACACCTGGCCAGTTTTCCTTCTGACACAGTGCAGGATCTGAGGGCCCAAACAGCTGGACTATAACAGCCTTACTCAAAAACTCAGCTGCCTGGTGTGCAGTCCCACCCTGACCCAACACAAAACCTCCATTTGTCCCCATTTGACCTAGAACATTAGAGAGGATGAGAGGGTTTTTGTCAGATGCCTCACCAGATGCTGCCAGATGTTGTCAGATGCCTTGCCAGCATTTACCCTGCTGTTAGGCTGTCACAGCTCCTTCTCTAACCTATTCCCAATACATCCCACCCCTCTCTAGGAGCAGCTTCTCCAGCTCCAGTCAAGGCAGAAGCTTTGAGTAACAGACAGTCAAACCTTGGGCATTGAAGTGCAACACAGGCACAACAGCAACAGACAAAACAGAATTTCTTAAAGTATTCCACCTAAGAGCAGGAATTGACTATAAAAAAGCATTGGAGGACTGCATCAGCAAAAGGTTCGGAGATAAAATAAACACTGTAAACATAATACAGCCTTTCATAGTAGGAGAAAGACTGAGGGAGGAGGAACAGTACAGCCTTTGGTGTTTTGACTGGCATCACTACTTGTCTTGCTCTGACAGGTTGCCAGGTTAAGATTTTGTTTTGAATCAGTCATTTCCCTTTGAACAGTGGCAACTGTTACCATTGTTACCCTGTTACACTGAATATAAAACAAAATTTCCACCAGCAGCTTTCCTACCATATGTTTATTCTAGGAGGCAGCAGGCATCTAGGATTTGGTAGCAATCACAGTGAAGAAACATTTGCAGGACCTGTCTCAACAATATAATTGCCTCAATCACAGTAATATCATACAGAAGGAGACACTGAATTCACAACTGCTGTCCATGAAACCTAAGAAATCTAATAATGTGAGGAATTTTTTTCTTTTTAATTGAAAGGTTACTATTTTGAGAATCATCCCTCTAAAGCGTAAAGCATACACTTGAAGTATTAGTGCTGAAACTGTGTCAATCATGTTTTAGCTGCAAAACTATTTAACAGGTTTTCTTGAAACACTTTCACTTTTTCTCCACAATAAATCTAGCCACATCCTGGTAAAATCAGTTTCACATAGAAAAGTGATATGAGGGGTTTAAAATAGGATTTCATAAGGTTTTCATATTAGCCTGGTTTTAATTAGGAAGATGTCTTTGAATAGCTCTAAAAACTATCATGAATTCCTAATTACTTATGGAAAATATTATTATAAAATTACTCCTATTTACTTATGATGTAGTTTTTTTCTTCATAATCATTTAGATATGAAGAACTAGCTATATTTAAATTGGTGAAATCTCTCTTTATAAGAATACCTTTACAGTTATATCAGACTATAACTACAGTGCTTAGTAGTTCAATAAAGCAGTTCAGTAAATAATGAGTGCTCCCTCTTTGCCTGAATTCTTAGAATGTATGCCAAATTGCCTGTGATCTCTCACTCCTAAACAAATTTTTTTAAATATTTAGTAAGAAAGCTAGAAGTTACTAGAAGTGGTTGAGAATAAACTACCCATATGGTCTCCTGGACTTAAAAAAGCTGAAGTCTGATGTAATGTTACAGGCACTGGATGATATAGTTTATTAATAACAGCTTGTATTTTTGAAAGAACCTAGAAGAGTTAGAATCCCAAATCCAAATGCCCTTTAAAGGGAAATTGTTGCTAAATCCCATACGTTCTTTTGAAATCTCAGACATCATTAAAAACTAGGAGAGGAGAAAGACACATCATTTTGACCTTAAAAAGAACCTGCTGTCAATAATGTCAGCTGCTTGATATTGAATGAAAGAGGTACTTTTTTAATGAATGAGAATGAGTGGTCTTCTCCAATCATAGAAATTAATTAAAATCACATTCACCTTCTTGAAGGTAAAATAAACTTATATAAAGTACCGTAGTTCATTTATTATTCTGCAAGTAGTTAGATAATCACCTTTAACGTGTTCTGTTGCACTTCATTTTTTGAACATTAACAGGAACAGTTTATACGTGTGAGATTTATGTCATGCTGAGACAATTTTTACAAGATTTAGAGACCAGAATACAAAGAAAGCAGAGCTTTCAGAAGGTAAGACAAACAAGACGAGGATGAGGGTGTTGAGTCTTTAACGAAATATAGACACGGGGTATCATTACAAAAATAAATACACAAGAAAAAAACAAGTCTAATCAGCCAAAATTCATTGTTACAACAATGGATCTGCCCCAATAGGGTTTACCTGTCATTGTTTTAACAAGTAATTTGTCATTTCTTGGTGCCAAGTGATTTATCTGAACGTGGAAGTTGTTGCCTTCAGTGATGCAGCTGGAGGGAGCAAACTATTGAGAAAAATTACTATGAAAGCAGATTAAAAAGTAAATTAAAATATTGTATCAGAACGGGGCCAGTCTCTGCTTTTTCAAGTGGCTAAATACAAGACAGGAACTCTTTTTTCCAAATTTACCTCCCCTCCCCTCTACCTATTTGTTTCTGAGCTTACAGAGTACATCAGGAAAAGCACCACCAAAAAAAAAAAAAAATAAGAAGAGGTAAGAGGGGAAGAACACGCAATAGATGTTAAGATATGCACAGGAAAACATGCAAGTCAAAACCACACAAATTAAATTCAAGGTTTTTCGTTGTTTTATTTACTTGTGCTGAAGACTAACAGGCTCTCCATTACATCACATTATGATCACATTATGTGTAATTAAAGTGTGTTACATTTACAGATTCTGAAAAACTGATGTGGCAAAGCAAGTTCCTGGAAAATATGTATAAAGACATTTGGACTGAAATATTTGTATCCTTTCACTTAGTAATGTTCAGTTAAATAAAATCTGACAGCTTCCTTATTAAAACTATGAAGTGATGTAGGACATCCTCCCTCAAGGACTCCTCAAATGTAAAATAAACAGTATGTAAAGAGGGTACACTTTTCTCTCTCCACAAAATGTTCCCATCTTTTGGCTGAAACAAAGAAGCTGCATAAAGTTAGCTACAAGTCCCAGTAATCAAGGGAAAAAATTGGAAAATAACCCTGCCAATTGAAGCTGCAGGAGTTCTTTTGGCCAATATAGTGTCAACACAATGTCCCTTTGGCCAACCAAGTGGTTATTGGAAGAACAAAAGAAAAAAACAACATAGATTTGTCAAAAGTGTCCATGAACAGATAGGGTCAAATTTTCCAAGGGCAGAAACCTTTTTCAAGCAGACAAAAGAATCAGCATGAATTATACACCTGGTATTTGCCAAGATGCCACATAAAAATGTCTGAGGTCAACTAGATGGGAAGAAAAACAAAAAAACAAGCTGTGAAAAATGTCCAGTCCCACTTTTTTTCCCTCAGAAAGAAGTGCAAGAAGAATTTTTTATTCTCCAGTGTTCTGGATGTCAAAACTTTCGAATATGTAAGTGAAAATCTATGCAAATTTCATCCATGATAGAAACTCTCAGCTTGGATCTGCTCTGGCAATTTGAACATAAGGAAATCTAGTTATGTTCAGTGATAATAGTTGCACTTGCAAATGTGAGCACAAGTTTTTGTACAAACAAACCAATCATTAAAGACAGAGGATCAAAAGTGATCATAAAGTACCAGAATCTTTTATTGCAAAATTTTTTTAAATTTTATGACCCACTGCTAACATCGGGAGAGATGCAACATCTAAAGAAGCCAATAACACTTCTTTCAACTAGTTAACTGGAGGGCTGACATTCAAATATTCCAGATAGTGTCAGTGGTAGAGTTCTCTGGAGACTTAACTGGATTTAGGGGATGAAACTAAACATGACTTTAATCTTTTTCTTCAAGTGTATTCTTACTTTGGTGGACCCCCTGTACCTTCTAAGCCCCTTAAATGAAATGGAAAATAGTTGACAAAGTCAGAAGACATCTGGCAGACTTAACGGAATGCACTAGTTGTGTTCAATGACACATCTGCTCCAGTGAGAAACATTACCTGGCTCTGTTCAGAATAAGCCAGCTGTTTGGTCAGCTGGAATGAGCAGTCAGAGGTGTCTAAAGAAATCAGAAATACAACAAATACATATTGTCTTGAGATTAATCTAAAAAGAGTCTTGGCAAAAAGCCAGGCATCCAAAGAAAAAAGGATTGCCAGCCGAAGATTTCATGTCTCTCTAGAAATATTTCCGTTGGGACAATTCTTTGGATCAAGATGATGGGAAGGAGAAGATTTGTCAGCATATACTCTATATCCACAAGCAGCTTTTTGAGAAGTGGCAGCCAAAATGGCTTTGTGGCTTACATGAGATTTACATTGAATAACTCTGCTGCCAAATCAAGATTCTTGACTTTATACACTCTCTACAGGGGCTGTTTCTTGAACTGGAGGGAATCAGTTGTTTACATCCTTTTATGGTAAATTATAATATTTCTACAAATATTCTAATTTCTTTCCACAGGGCAAAAAAAGAACCCAATCACTGTTATGAATCTAGACCAGAAAAATACTTTAAGTATAATAATATAATAAAATAAATATACAGGGAAGCATTTGGAGAAAATGTCCACTTGAAACAGCCTCTACCCAAGTACCTGAGGGACTGATTTAGTATGATTCAAACTAGCATGACCATTCAGAAGAGCTTTAAACTAAGAGGCCCAAGGAAGTAAACTGGAAAAGAGTCACAATGAACTCTCCAAATCTGATTTTATTACACAAGCAAAAGAAAAACAGTTTAAAGCGTTCAGTAAAAAGGAAAAAAAAAAATGAGCAGAAGTAGCAAAGTATACACAGAGAATATAGGAGTAGTCATGGAGACAGTTCAGTTACTGAAAGGATTATAAAGGATCGAGTTAAAGTGGGTGAGGTAACAGAGAGGCAACTTTGTTGTTTGGAAACCAATGAAAGGTGGCAAGGTTACAAACCAGGGGAAGTGAAACTAATATAGCAGGACATGAAATTAGACAGTAGAGCCATAACAAGATTTGGTGGACTATCGTTCATGACCGGAAAGTAGATATTTAAATATATGATAATCTTCTGAAAGCTAGAAATAAAATCAGGAGTAGAATACTGCCATAGCTTAATAAAGACCACTTCTGCAAGTAAAAATCAGCAGTAACATGGATAAAACCAAAGCTTTTAAGGTCAAAATCAATTTGAATGAAGGGATTTAGTATGAATTACGGTCAGAAGTTTACCATTGCCTCACATGGATCAAATTTGAACCTGGATGAGGACCTCATTAATATTTGGTTGGAAAGAAAATGGCTATCAGAAATTGTATCATTGTGTGGACACATAAATTTCCCAGACACATATTGGAAAAAACATGCTACCAAATATGGTAGGACCTACTTATTCCTCAATGTGATAGCCAACATATTTCTTCATCAAGTGTACTGTGACTAATAAATACTATTACAAAAAAGGTTCTGGTCAGCTGGAAGTGAGAGATCAAGCAGAAGACCTGGGCATGGAACTTAATCACAAGAATATTATGAGTCACCAGTATGATGATAAAGTGCAATGTGATAGTAGCCCATGGCAAAAGCAGAATATTTCCAATAGAAATTAACGTGTATTAATATAATTATAAAAAATAACAATAAAATGAAGACAGTGCTCTGTGTACAAAGATGAACTCAAACCAGAACAGGTAGAAGGAAGGACTATTCATTCTTACAGAGCACTGAGAGTCTTCTTTGGGAGGAGAGACAAAAATGGGAGCACAGATAAAATGTGACTTCTATGAATTGTGCTAGTATGAGGTAAAAACGGGAGAGAAATACAGTGGCCCAAATTAATTTAGGAAAAAAAAAAAAAAGGAATAAGTTTCTTTACAATCAACTGCACAAAGTCTTGAAAAAGCTTCCTGAAAGAAGTACAGGAGCAAAAGTTAATCCATTGGCTAATGAAAAGGATAATGAGGTCAGGAATGGGATTTAATGACGTGGTTCATCCCCAGTCGGGGACCCCTGGTGGCCTAGCGGTTAAGATGCTGGTCTCTCAGCACCAAGGCCACAGGTTCAAATCCCAGTCCTGCTTCAGGGTCCCCCGGGTAGATGGAGCTCGTCAGCCCCTAAGGCCATCCATCTAAG
>JAWWLV010000179.1:53027395-53099363 GCA_035041135.1 Platyrinchus mystaceus
GGGATTTGAACCTGCGACCTTGGCGCTGAGAGCGCAGCGTCTTAACCGCTAGGCCACCAGGGGTCCCCCACACACATCATACTGCATGTATATATCAGGTTGCCAACATGTCCTATAACCAAAGCATCACCTTACTCTTTCTGAACCCAATCCGGTTCTATTAGGATCAGATCACACAGAAATCAAACTGTTAATAAAGTTGTGAAATTGATGTTAAATTTTACTACTGAAAGACCTACTAGAAATTATGCTGTGCATTTTACCTCATACATATATCTGTCAAAAAGCCCAGAAATAGCCACTGAAACAGACACTTAAAAATTCATCTTCAAGTACACCATGCAACCTGGCTTACTGGTAAATGCATATTAGCTACTATGCAATGAGCCTGACATACTAAAGTTATAGAACATAAAACATGAAAAAGACATTTGTTTTCTACTTCAAGATATTCAACAGCTGTGTTTATTCTGAGATTTTTTTTTAACAGATAAGAAATCAGACATACTGCCTTTTCTCTAACAGAGGTAAGAATGCTTTTTTATTCATTTTCTGAAGCTATTAGTTTCTGTCTTAGCCACTGTCTTAGTGGGTGCTTAAAACAACTGCTGAAAAAACGTATCTGTGAAAATAATCATCAAACCCAGATTTCTGGGTTTAACCTATTGAATCACTCCTAAGTACTTTGGCACCCAGGTGTAGCAGCATTTGAAATGCCACCTGCAACACAGAAATCCAGCATTTCTGATAGCTTTTCTCTCAGGCCAGAGTTATCTCAGTGCAGATAAAGAGCTTCCCATCCAATATGCTCTGGTTGTTCCACGCAGCTCTTGAGAGTCCAGCCAGCCATGGATACATCCTAACAAATCCTCTGAGGATTCTCCCTATGCAGATATTATCAGCAAGTCACATAGCTCCTTTTGTGACTAATGCTCTAACTGACATGATGGCTAAGGGATAGCATTCCTCATGCACTGCAAGGGTTTAATGGTGCTCAGCCAAGCATAAATTAGTCATTTTTCATCTTTTTTTTTTACATTATATGGCCACCCACCAATAGTAACTTTTAGCCTTCTTTTAGTCTTTGAGATTCTGCTTTTTTTGTTTGTTTGTTTGTTTGCTCACTGTAACCTTGATAGCAGGCAAAATTTACTAAAACATAACAGAATAACCTCTTTCCTGTCTAACAATTGGCACTGAGAGGAACTTTTAAGTTCTGGAAACTCTTAAGGTCTTCTTCATAAAGCTGATGAGCTCCTCAGCATTCTACAGACATTTTTGTAAAATTACCTAGGCAAGAGTGATCCTAGCCAAAACCAAGATTTATTAAAAACAGAGAAAATGGAATTCAAAGAAAAAATTTCCTGAATAGCAGTGAACTTAACACTTCAGTGAACCAGGATTTCTATGATGGCACATCCTCTTAATATGTTTTATCCTTGCCTGAATACACATTCAAGTACATATATTCCTGGTAAAATATCACAGTTCCTCTTTTTATGCTGTTTATTCTAAATACTTTGTATGATAGATACACAAATAAAAACACAGTACCAGTTTACAGAAAAGCATATTCCTCAGGATAGCTCCACATCACAACATACATATGATGTAGATAGTTAAGTTTCTTTGTCTTCTGTCTTTAAACTTAACAAATTATTAACAGTAACAAAAAAAATAGTGAATTTACATTGCTGCAGATATCACTGGAACAACAGACGTAAAAGTTGGAAAAAAGTGACAAGCTTTCATCAAGTGAGAGTTTTTGTTTCTTTCCAGTTCTATCACTTCTCCTAGTAAAAGGTATTACCTCTCTATACAAAATTTTGCCCTATCTTGGTTTACATAAATATCTCAGAAAGATTGAGACTTAAAAATATCTGTTCATTAACTTTTCCTACTGTAAGTCACGTGTATAGACAAAAGAGAAGGAGAGTGTACAGATTAAACTGTCACTAGCTTTGCTAACCATGTCAAAGGCTGTAGGCAGCAGAAATGTTCAAACAGAGACCCTGGCTTTGCAGCACAGTAAGATTTTTGAGGCCGTGTCTCAAAGGGTCAGTGTTGTGCTAAGCCAGCCCTGTGTCATTTCCCTGATATTTCCTGAACTGGATGACGTCTACCCACAGCAGGAAAGAGAAGGTCAATGTCCACTACTGGCAGACGTGCACAAGAATGGCTGGATTTTAAAGATACCATGCCATGTTAAGACTAATCTGTTTCCGGCCCAAACTTTTCATAGACTGTGGGAAAGAGAAAGGAAATCTATACTATAATATACATTTTCATGGCAAATGAAAAACATTATACATCTTAAAATATTGTTCTCTAGTATTCCTCATATAATCATTGCCTGCATATGTTGAAATACATCTATTTATTGAATTCATTGGCTGTACATGCTTTCATCAATATGACTCAGCCGTAATTATTTTCACTGGAGTTAGGCACAGGCTTCATAGTTTCCAATCTAGTCCTATTCTTTGTCATCTTTCTTATTCTTAGCTCTGAAATTAAGGCCTTATGTTTTAATAAGTGAAGAAGATACAAGATACATTACTGCCACAACCCAATAAAATTTCTTTTTTTTAGGCATATTCACACTGGGCTGAGTCTTTGTTTATAAAATGGTTAAGGTTTCTAGTTATTAAAAGAGATCAAATATATACTGAACTGTCTTGCAGAAATCAGCTTCAGAGTTTTGTTATAAAGCTGTAAAACACAGCACCAAGGAGAACCACAGATTCCAAAACTCTGTCAGAGAACCCCTTGGGCACTTCAAGAGAGATTAAATTTACAGATTATTCAGGACAAAATAACTTGGCATGCTTTTTGGCACCAGAAAAAAAAATACCACCATTTCTAAGACCTCAGTTTCAGTTTGCTCCTGATTTCCCAAACATCTCAAATTCTCACTGCTGGAATTCCTCACGGCAGAATTCCTTCCAGTTTTTGTTGAAGAGCCTTCTTTACAGAAATATCACAAAATTATCTGATGGCAAAAATGGGTATTTTCTAAATCCACATCTTAACTATCTAATCCCTGCATTTAAGCCTTCATCTTCATTTCAGTCATAACTGATGACTCCAACCCTGATTTAGGGAATTCAGGGGATACAATTCCTTAGTTTAAAATAAGAAGTAGGCAGAATAGCAGCAATATTGTACTCTACCTTCTGAAAGCAGTTTCAGACTCTGTAAATGTATCCCCACAGTCTACTGAGACAAGAATAGGAAAAAATACCACCTGAGCACCCCTTCCATCTGTTTAGGAAGGGCAGTGCAGGCTAGCACAAACTCTATCATTCACACAGGAGTAAGACTGATGATCAGGGTTGTCATTTTATGCTGACTTGATGAAACAGCCCATAAAATATACTATCTATCAGGTGTAGTCCCAAATCCTTTTTTCAAACAGAATTGCCCCATAGAACTGAACATCTGTAATTCACTGTGGCACCAAGATTGCAGAATCTCAAGCATGGAACACTACTGCACTGCAATTTCAAACCAAAGTCATACTTCAACTAAATTACATGATCTCAGTTACTTGCTCTTGCCACTCTCTCATGCTCACATTAACCTTCCTTTTTTTCTCGTTATCAGTTTTCATTTGGTGAAGTTTCCTCATCTGACACCTTTTCACTGACATGAACGCTCCAGCCATCACAATGAAAGGGTTTGAAAAGGGCAGCTGATTCCTTTCAGTAATTGTAGAGATTGTTTAGGCAACTACAGCCTCTATTCCTCACTGACTGGCATCAATGGCAATTAGCCATAATGTTACTTGTAATGTTGCAGTGGCAGAAACACTAATCTGTGCTTGCATTTAAGTCAAATTGTGTATTGCACTGCCTGGTGCTGCATCAGGCAAAAACTCAGAGACTGTACCTCTTATTTTCACATTGAAATTTCATGATACAAGAACTGTACTTCCAGGTAGCTTTGTAGTCTTTTGCTTGTATTGGGGGCGGGGCAGGGGGAGTGGGAGACAGAGGCAATACTATGGAAAAAATGGGCATTTTTCTATTTGGAAAGTATTGCCTTTCCTTCACAAAAGCCAACTATTCAACCTTTTTGAAATTTGGTAAGAGAAAACCAAACAATTTTGGCCAAAGCCACACAAAAACAGTTTGGGGATTTCCCGCAAAAAGCCCTGCAAGTTTCTAAGAAATGTAGATTCTATCTGGAAGCACATTCAAAAAAGTCTTTTTCCCATTCAAATAAAGATTCAGACAGAAAGGTCATTTTGGGTAATCTCCTCCTCCTTATTTCATCAATTATGCTATTGAATCTAATTTCATCAGAAGGAAGTCTCTCATCAACTACTGAATTTAAAAAAAAAAAAAAAAACAAACAACAGCTTTCAGGCTGACACGGAAAAAAAACCCAGCCATTTTTATTTGTGTCTGTTGTAGTGGGAACCTTAGAAAAACAAAACAACCCAGTACCACTGGTAAGTGTTATTGCACATAAATCCAACTGCTGATTATGAATTCTGACAATACTAAACTGTTCAGTTCAATTTCAGTTGAAGCTAAAACCAGACAGAGCTACTAAAGGGAAAGATGGTGACAAATTTCAAGTTAGTATCAAAATATCTTATCCTGACCAAGAGGATTTATGAGCCTGAAAGCATCTGACCTCAATTTGAAGAAGTTTGGAAAATTTTACTGTTGATTTGTTTGGTAGTATTTGAGCAAACAAGAATAAAATGCATAATAAACTATGATCCATGCATGAGAACATATCTAAACAGCTGAATATATAAATAAGAGGTTTTCTATAATCCAAGAAAAACAATAGCATATTTGACCAAAAAGAAAGGAAAATTTTCACTTAATTTTTCTTCATATCCCTAACAGGTTTTAAATTCACACAGAGGTATAAGACTTACATTCAGAAAAATATGGAGAAGGATAAAGAGAATAAAGAGAAAGAGAAAAAAATAAAGCTAGAGAGAAAAAAACAGACTTCACATACGCTCTAAAATTACTTTACATGCAGAAGACCAAAAGTGAACTAAAAATTCAAGAACAGAAGAAAATTCAAGAACTTAGAATTTATTATTACACTTCTCAATACCACAGAAATAGGTAAAATTGGAGGATGCAAATGAGTTCATTTAAGGCTCATATTCCTGATATTTTTCCAATGAACATTTCAGAGTCATTTTGAAAAACACATCCAAGACAGATTTTCTTCTGGTGTTTGCCTGAATGGCACTCTTGCCTCTGCATAAGAACGCTGCACTGTTTTCGGATCCATTCCAATACTTTTCCTAGTGTTTCACTTTGAACTGAAGAAAATGAGAATTCTCAAGGCGCACCCTTGTAGAAAACTGAGTCACATCAGGTCACAATGATTTGTCTTATATGGCTACATAAAATATTGCAGTTGGCACAGATGTATCATAAACAGCTTGGTAGTGACTCTTAAAGAAATGTGTTTGTGTGGAATCCTGCTGAAAGACGAACATCGAGATGTAGATTTTCAGTACTTAATTCTGTTCTTCGTGCTGGCAAAGCACCTGCATGTTGTTACAGGCAAATGCCAAACTCTTTGTTTGGAGGCAAGAGTTTCCTCCCTCCCTCACTTATACCCACTTTCATGGCATTCTCATGTAGGCTTTCCTCTCTGTTTATTCTCAGCTTAGTGGTGTGACAGCCTCTGGTGTTCCATCCCAATAGTAAATCTTATTTTCAAAGTGCCTTACTTGTCAAGAACCACACTGTAAGATTCATGTGTCTGCCTTCATCAGAAAACATTTTTAAGGATTAGCTGGCAAACCTGGGGTTCAGAAGTTTCTGCCAGTACCAGGAATATACCCCAGCTCCACTAAGCAATGCTGAGAAGCTTCCAGCTCCCACCTTGTCACAGCTGGGCATGAAGAGGACAGAATTGAAAGTACCAATATGGCTCTGTGGAAGAAATTCATGCAGAAAGCAAGAGGGATGAGGCACTATTTTTTCCCCAGTTTTACCCTAGGAAAAATTCACTGACTTGAATGGAGTCACCCTGGAGTAGAATTAATATAATACAGTGATAAATCAGGCCTATTGATGCACTGACAGTGCCCCTGTAGGACCTTCTCGAACAGCCAACCTACTGAACATTGCTAGCAGCATTGTCTTCCCAAGCACTGTGCCATGCCATTTCCACAGACAAATTGTTTCCTGACACAGTAGAGACTGATCTCCATGCTTCCTGCTTAGCTAATGCATTATAACCACATTGTTTTGCACTGGTTGCCCTCCAATTTGTATGCAAAAGGATTTCTGAGTCAAACACACAGCCCTCAGCTGTGGCAAATCCATGTGGAGTTTTGACTCTTCAAGCATCCAAAGATCACAGAAGTTACAGATGCAAAATGTATTTCCCTAACTACTTTTATGATTTGATTATTTGAAAAGCCAGTATAGAAAAGATGGATCAGAATACCGGAGCCAAGAATGCTTTCTAAGGAGGCAATGATAGCCAAACTCCTGGCCTTGAAGTCCAAGGTAGCAAAGGATGCCCTGAGGAATATTTATACAGCTCTTGGCCTCATTTGGACTCCTCAAAAATTTTCTGCCTTTTCTTTCTGTCAGATATTAAAACCAAGAGGCAGCTTTAGACAGTGAAATATTGTGTCTGGTCATAATTGCTTGGTAATTAGCAGCTCTCAGTGGCAGCAAGCCAAATAATAAATGTTTCTTCCAAGTATATCTAGTCATGGTTTTGATCACACCTTTCCAACTCAAGACTTTTCATTTCTAGCCAATGTGAAAAGCGCCACAGGGGTGGGGCAATGTGAAATGAAAATCAGATTCCTCTTTGGAAATCAGACAGGAGGAAAAATACCTTAAGAAAAGAAAGTCCAAGAATCAGGACTGTTCCATCCTTCTTTCAACAACTCCAAGAGACCTTTGATGGTGGAAACATTCTGTTTTTCTCCTGCAGATCCAAAATGTCAGTATATTATGTACTGTTCCAGGCAAAGATAAAATGAGAAAAATCAAAATGTATATTCAACAGACTTATTTCATTCCTACTCTGAAAAGTTCTGTCAGTATTTAGAGGAGAGAAGGAAGGCAACCTGAGAACGGAGATAAGACACAGACCACCATCTCTACAAACTGCTCCACCACTGTAAGCAGAAGACAAAAAATCTGAGGATGTTCATCTCACCTCAGTCTCCCATCCAGTCAACAGACACAGATGCTGTTCTGGGCAGAGTCCATTTGGCATTTTACAAATCTGCTGTAGGGTAAGAAGAGCCAGTACCTACAGTCCATTGACTTCATTGACTGCATATCCACAGATCATAAGATGATGCTCAAGGACTATCATAACAGCAAACGTTTGCATTTCACATGCCTTTACATTTAGTTAGGTAAAGCACAGAGGCCTACTTCTCTGGTAGACTTAGATGAAGAAGTCTCCTTCAGAAAAGAATGACTACCATAAAGGAAAAACCTCATGGCTGGTTGTCCGCAATCTTTAGGAAACAGTCAGGGATGTCAGAGACAGAGAACTATTGGTCAAAAAATTATACTGCTCTAGCCCAAAAGGCAGAAAAATAGAAGAGTTCTAATACAAAAGGGTTAGTTCCAACATATCTACAGCCGTTATCTTCCAGACATCTGTCCCACCTTTTCTAACAGGAGGAGTATATCTTGAGTGTGTGCTCACACTCCAGAAGGCTATCTGTATCCAACTGCATCAAAAGCAGCATGGGCATCAGGGCAAGGGAGGTGATTCTGCCCCTCTACTCTGCTCTGGTGGGACCCCATCTGGAGCACTGTGTCCAGCTCTGGGATGTCCAGCACAAGAAAGACATAGACCTGTTGGAGCAAGTCCAGAGGAGGGCCACAAAAATGGTAAGAGCACTAGAGCACCATCCCCACGAAGAAAGGCTGAGAGAGTTGGGTTTGTTTAGCCTGGAGAAAGGAAGCCTTTGGGAAGGCCTCATTGCAGTCTTCCAGTACCTAAAGGGGGCTTATAAAAAAAGAGGAAGAATGACTTTTTAAATGGGCAGATAGTGATAGGACAAGGGGGAAACAATGGTTTTAAACTAAAAGAGGAGAGATTAGGACTACTTGTTAGGAAAACGTTCTTTACTCTGAGAGTGGTGAGACACTGGAACGGGTTTCCCAGAGAAGTTGTGGATGCCCCACAAGTGTTCAGTGCCATGTAGGATAGGGTCCTGAGGTTTTCTATCATTCTATGTTCTCCCTGGTTTAATTGTAAATTGGCTGACAAAAAACCAGGGCTCAGCCCAGATGTCCCTCTCTCCTCAGGACTAGGAAATTCCATCAAGAGGATAGGCAATATAGTTCAGAAGTGGGTGGAGGTATCCATTATTTAGGCACTTCCAGACCTCAAAGAGCCACTCTTCTAGAGCCCTCTACAAGCTGAACAGGGTGTTTTGAATGCTCCACTTATCTTCTTGTATACACTTCCATTTGTTTGTAAAACAAAGCAACCTCTACAAACCAAGTAAGACAGAGGGCCTGGGGAAAAAGAAAGTACAGATTAACTAGATATCCCATGTATTTACTTTAGACTTCAGTGCAAGTAATGGTCTCTATGTGGATAAAATAAACTAGCACACTGACAAATTAAACGAGCTTGAAGGAATAACAAGAGTCGAAATTATTGCAATTACACAACCTTCACAGAAATGCCAAACTGAAGTTCTCTGAACTGTAAATGAGACCTGGGGGTCAGGTTCTGTCCCAGGAAACACATGAGAAATCTCAACCAAATAAGTGAAGTAGCACTAACAATAATCCAGTGCAGAACTGTGTGGGCTGCATCTTCCCTGGGGAACTTTTTCCCACCATTTAGGCTCTGACTTCAGCATTAAAAGTACTGTCTTCTTGTAAGCTCAGTCATTAGTCCTTTCTTGCTCCTCTACTGTTTACTTTTTTGAAGGAAAAATTGATCCACAACCATGAGAACACAGCATCCTGGACAGCCTGGCCTGCACTCACTGAACTCCTTGAGTTCTCCACACAGACAGGTGCCTAAAACACCAAGGGATGCTCTGCTTTAAATAACCACAGTCCTTGTGAGATAGCTTAAAAGGGATAACCCTCATATTTTATTCTGCAGCTTTAGGTTTAAACTCAGTTCTATTTTAACAGCAGATACAGTAGGGGGAGGAAAAGTAAAGTAGAATCTCCCTAAATCTAAACACTACATTTGCTCAGTCTAAGGCACAACACAGCCCTTTAGACAAAATTCCTTATGGTTGCCACAGCTCCCAAAGCTTTAGGGAGCCTTTCTTGGATAGCTTCCAGTACAGGATAACCAGCAGACACTTCACATACTCCCCTGCTTGCCCTCAGCCCACTGCTACACTTTGACCACTGGACCATTCTGACTTTATACATCTTCTGGACATCAACAGTATGGTGGAGTGAGTGGTTCATCTATTTCCCATTTCCATTTGATACTTGATGAAAATAATAACTACTTTTCTAAGTTATAAGTTGGCAGAGAACTTAGCTTGTGATTTTCCAAGAGATATTCCATAGATTTGCAAGGGGTTGCACCTACTTATGCGTGACCCTGGAAGCCTTTTTAATGGGATATCATGGAGCATATTTCGGCAGGCCATTGAAAACAAGTTTATTTTACTTGCAAGATCACATAGTCAGCTCAGCAGTGCTGAAATGTGGCAATGAAATCCTCTCATCGCGTAGAGATGATGATCAGCAATACTACCAATAGATAGGAAGAACTAACCAAGTCATCCTAGTCAGTGGATCTTACTTGTATTTAAGGCTGACACATACATAGCAATTTGCCTCTGTTCTACAGCAGCTGCAAACTATTAACTATGACAATGAAGTTGATTTTTAAACCAACAAATATGACGGCTATTATGAAAGTTTTACCACTGTCACATGGTGTGCAGTCTTTAAATTCATCCCTTGCTGTGTGGCTGAACTTTTATTGAATTTTTTTTTAAAATTAAAGGCAGGTCATGCAAGGACAGAAAGCCTCTTTGTCAATCAGACAGTGCAGTGCACAAAACTCTTCCAGAACTCTCATAAAAGCCAAGACCAGCATACTGTACTTAAAGCACAGTGCTGCAGAGATACCACAACTGTATTTGACAGATAAAAAGATACTCCCACTCATTCCCCATTGCTTCTTTCCGCCTCCAAAATGCCATCATCTTTGCTGGGTTCTCAGAAAATATAGCACTGAATGATCTATTTGCCAGGGAGTTTTCAACATAAGAAATCTTCAAAATTATACCCATAGCCCAAAGTACACACCTTTTCTCTAACACACTGATAAAAACAAATAAAATGAAAACCAGCTTCCAATATAAGAACTATAGAGAGAAGAAAAAGAAGGATTTTAGCCTCTTTTGACATCAGGAGATGCATTTGAGGAATACTTACAGTGGAATATCATATAAAATATCTCTCATCCTGCACAATTAAATTGTGGCAAAATAACTCTGTAAAAATCAAGATGTAACCTTTAGATAATGTTCATTTTTTCCCCCTACAGGCCCAGTGACACAGTACAAAAACCCTTTGAATTCTAGAAGCCCTTATAACTATTCAGCTGAAGAACTGATTCCTCCTGGTTTCTATTTCCATTCATCTTCTTTCTCACCTCATCATATGAGCTACCCTTCTCCTTCAAAAGAACTGCAGAAACCCACAGGCAGAGCAGGGGGTGAGCCTCACTATTTTACATAACAAAATCATATGCATCAAAACACACACACAACTTCCCAAATGTCTGAGGTTAGTTATCCTTCATGTCCTGACAAGTTACACCCACCTTTCCCAGAGGAACTAACTCACTCCATAACAAATCCCAGACTTCTGTTAAAACAGCAAATAAAGTAGGACCACCTACCATCCAATCCTGCAAACACTTACTGGTAGACATCCTTGCATGCCTAATGCCATGCATAACCTCAGAGTTTCAGCTGGTCTGTCTTTGTAACGAAGTGCCATATCTCCAGCAAATGTTTCCAGAGTTATGCTCTATTGCTAGGTCAAACTCAGCTCAATTCTGTAACCCCTGTTTACAGTCAGCCTCCAGCACTGGCTTATGTTGGAATAATTTATAAGAACGAAACACAAGTCTGGATTTCAGGATAAGGCCCCCAGTCAACATGTGGGAGCATTTATGACTCTGTGAGACCTACGTTAAAAAATAACTTAAAACCAGACAGCATTTCCCTATGAGTGCCCTGTTTTCCCATGTTCCAGTTTGCTCTTTCAAAAAGGCTGGTAGGCTGAGATATTGGTCACTATGTGAAAATGACAACATTCAATTAAAACAATAGCAATTTTCAAGTGACGCTTTTTTTTCAATAGATGTATGACATTCCTAGACATTCTATTAATTAGCAGGCCCCAGGCAACACATTTGGTAAAACAGAACAATCTGGCCTTTGATTTTTATCCAGGCCTTACCCAAGATCACACAGAGGTAGCCAGGCTGCTGATAGATCCCCCACACAGAGCACACACCCCCAGCAAACAGCTGTGCTAAGAACTGCATGTAAACCACTTTTAAGGGTTCTCAATCTGCAAAGAAAGAAAGAATGATTTATTCATTAACAAAAAACCACTAGTGTTGGACTGGACAATCAGAGTTTGCTAAATGGACTCTACTAATGAGTCCCAAGTTTGTTTTTGCATCCTTTTTTCCAGTTACCTGTTTCAACTTTAAAAGTCATGCTGGATGAAAAACATATCCTGAATGTTTTCTATCTTTCAGGACCAGGAATTCAAACAGGCCCATTACTTTCAAAGTGAGGAGGATATTAATATCCTGATGAGCATCTGAAATTAGTAGCATCTCATGTTCTACACCTACATGATGGTTACGTAGGAACTGGCATCCTTGTTACATCTTTTCTGGATGGCTATAGTTACAATCCATCAGTACACTGGATGAAAAACACCATCTCAACAGATGTTGTAAGATGCCAGCTGAAACACTCTAGCTTTTGATACTCCCACCTGCATTAATAATTTCTGGTTGCATTGGATAAAGATCTGTGAGTTCCTTCATGTTTAGGAATTTATTAAGGTAACCAAAACTTTGGAATCTTTCTTACTGGTTGTATTATTCATTTCATCTGTAGACAATAATGGCCCTCTTACATTAGGGATAATTAGGGCCTTAGATGGGCTTTCAAAGACATTTCCACATTTTTCAGTGATGCAGCTGACTAAAACAAAATCCAAAGGGAAAAGGGGAGGAGTATTTGATCTTGAAAGCAGCCAGACTGTCTGGAGGATATATATTTTGAAGGTTTTATTGGTAGCCCTCAGAGAAAGGCAGCTATAACCTAAGCTTGAAGGCTGGTAAGGGCTATGTGGGTTTGTGTGGGAGGGGGTTAAGTCTAATTTGTCAATGGTGAGTTATTAGCCCTGACATTTGAGAATAGACACTGCATTGTGTTGATGATGAAAGCAACCCTAGTTTTCTTGTTAATGGCAGTGATTCATTCTTTCCCACTCCACTATTGTTCCCATTTACCTGGCAAAGAGAATTACTTATGTGCTCCCAGTTGCTGATTTCTGGAGAGACTGTTCAGATGAGCAAAAGCATAGGAGAAGAAATGCACTGAACAGGCAAAGTTCCGGGAACAGCACTAGTGGATCTCTGGAAGGATGTGTGGCCTTTCCCCCCTTGTCTACACTCCTTTGCACCTGAGAAAACCCTGACTCTCTTCTGCTTTACTCAGATCTTTCAGGCTCCCTTCCTTTAAATTCAGGATTATTCCCTTAAACCCATGCTTTCAAAATTAACTAAAATATCCCAAGATGTGTCAAAGTTTTGGAAGCTTTAAATTACTTTAAACCTATGTGTAATCATACCTTTGGTAACACAGAGCAACCAGCCTTGGATTTTCCACTACAGCCTTACCCAACTGCACAAAAGTAGCTATGGCCACAACTGGCTTCCTATAACACATGAAAACACACAGAAATCCCACAAGGGCTCTCAGCCAATAACCCTTACAGAAGTCCATACATTAAGGTTTTTTTCAATTGTCTTAAAGCCATGGAATATCAGGACAATGACCAGGAGTAAGTAAATCAAGACTGAAGCCTCCACACCGAGCTGTCTCTCCAACAGTCTGTTTTGTAACATGCCTGGCTACCGCGCTCAAATTCTCTGTTTTTCACTTGGCGAACTGCAAACCCAACACTTCTCAGGCTGCCTCCCCTCCTCCCCAACAGACTGTGACACTGATAGATGGGCCTGATCCCTTGCTAAAGTGGAAGAGCTGCATTGACGTCAGTGATGATACTTCCCTTCCTTGCAACTACCAATCTGGCCCTCCCACTTTTACAAATGCCCTCGAGGGGACGACATGAAACACAAAGCTTGGAAAAGTACAGAACTATGACTTTGGAACAGCCCATGGCACAGATTAGGGGACAGTAGCCATAAAGAGTTTGAATCCAGATGTGAAATTTCCCCAGGCCAGGACTATTCAAACCCTATCTCTTGTATGAAGCAAACAAGTTAAATTAACTATTGGTTCAACCTTACCCATAAGACACAGCTTACTGTGAACAGCTCCACGTTAAGATCTTTGGAAGCAGTTTACTTTAGGACATGCAAAACAGCTATATGTCTGCCAAAAGGCTGAAGCATATTCCACCCTTGGTGTAGCCAGCCAGGACCACTGCAGCAGGCAGGGCAGACAAGCCGAATGACACGCTGGGATTTGCTCTGTGCAAATATTTCTTGTGCCCAGGGAGCACAGAAACCACAGCTGCAGCTCTGCCAGTGGAGCAGAAGGTGTCACTTCCAGAGACAGCAGTGGGCATTCAGCTGACCGCAAGCAAACAAAGCCTAAGTGGAATGTGGTATCCTCAATTCCATCTTGGGTTTCAAGTGACTAAGTGAAGAGATGCATGAAGTTCATATCGAGTCCCCAAGCCTCCAGGTGCCTACTAAATAGAGCTACAGCTCACTCTAAGCTGCTGCAGCCAGCCACAAAGGTAGCTGGGCTTTGGCCATGCAGAATTCCCACAGATTTCAATGGGAATTTCAGTGTTCTATTCTGGACTCCAAGAATGCAGTGCTGGACCCAGAGCTCTGACGGCTGGAGCCGTATTCAATATCAGCGTCTGGCAACACCCATTTGTAAAACAGTGACTCATTCACAGGCACAGCTTTAGAGGGACAGAAAGGATGACTTTAATCATACATTTCCATTTCGTTAACAAAGCTCAGTAAAACCAGATGAGTATCCTGGATGATAATAGCTGGTATTAATCTAATGATTGCAGTGATCCACTGCCATATTTAGGAATAGTTTTATATCCTACAGAATGCACTGTTTTCGTTTGCTTCAAGAACATAGCAACTAATGGCCTCCTGAGGCTAAGGACAAAATCATTGTTTAAATACCCATTAATTTTGTTTAGGGAACAGGTTTTGGTTTTTTTCCGAAAATCCGAGGCATGGAAATAAATTACAGAAAGTAATTTGAAAGAGAGCATCTTCAAAAGTACCTGAGTGACTTGGGATTCTGGGTCACCAGATAAATAAGCTGTCATTAGCACTTTCCGTTCATTGTAAACAAGAGAGCAAGTGATTTGTGCAATGAACTGTATAGGGAGGGTCATTTAGTTCAGGCAGCTACTACTGCAAGGTGCTCATTTTTCATGGATGCACATAGCTTTCCACAGAACAGCTGGGTTTCCATGCAAACATACAATTTTGTCTTTCCCACTAACACCAGCATACATCAATCCTCAGACCTGACAGAATGCATATGAAAGCAGGTTGTTTGTTAAAGCTGGACTTTGGCACTGGATTATTACTCAAGGTTCCTTTAAAAAGAATGGGTAGCCTTTAGGACACCATTTTTCTGGATCATCATGTCTGTCTAACCCTTCTAACATATTCAGGATGCACTTCCACAGCAGATTTGCAAACAGATGCAATTCCCTCTGCAAGTGCTCCAAGAAGCCCAGACAGAAACTACCTCTGACTCTAAAGTCCTATAACAGCAGCCCCCTAACACTGAACCCAAGCTAATATACCCTGCTTCCCAGCAGAACCAATTAGTTCAGGCTCAACTACATGTTAATGATGGCTACACAGCTTCCCATTCCCAGGCAGCTTTCATCAAGCCAGCTTGGAGCGCAGACAGAGTGAGTTCATAGAGTTCATATCTGCCAGCCAAATCCTGAGTAGACATACCTTCAGTGACTACAGCAGTTAGGAGTAGAAATGCAGGATGAATCTTGTGCAATATTCTCACAGTCCAATAAAGGCTGGCCTTGCTCACTACTTTGAAAAGCCTGTCAGAGTATGGAAATTTCCTTTGCTTTCTGGATTGATATAACTATTCCTTACTTTGTGTATCAAAACTCTTCCTTGTTGACACTTTTCCGACTTGACAGCAAGTGCTGCTCCAGAGTGCTCTCCTGCTCAGAGGCACATGTTCCTTCAGGATTCCCTTCCTCAAGAAAACGTAAAACCAACATGTGCTCAACCAAACTCTTTTCATTAATTTAATTTCCCACATTCTGTAAGGTGACAGGTCCTCAGGGAATACCAGCACCTCACAAAGTATTACTCAGTGATGAGACAGACAGTCTGAAAGCCCTCTGGTAAAGATCATGGCAAAGAGCCAACACATGAGATTTCCTACAACTGCACCCAGCTGAGAAATGAGATAAACATCAGATGCTTTGATAGAATTAAACTTTCTACAATGCACACAAATCCTATTTGCTTTATCTTTCTGTAGTAAAAAAACATACATGAGAACTAAAAACTGGTTTGCTCCTGAGTCTTGTTCACTTTCAGCTACAGCCACAGTCTCCTGTGCAGTTCCACCATGTCTCTTAATCACCTTCCTCAGGCTAATTTTCACCCACCATTTTTGTAGCAAAACACTTAACAGTAAATTCCTCTGCTGCCTCTACCCAGTGCATACCTAGGTTAATGCCCCAAATTAAGTGGAACCTTGAAGATCTGCAACTCTTCTGATCTCAGCTTGCATCAGGAGTCAAGTCTAAGGCAGAAAATTCATACAAGCCAGATCTCTTTACCCTTCCAAATAGGTTTTCTGCTGTCTTCTCAGTTTTCTCCTCTACCACCCCCACACATGCAGGAAAAAAGGTCCCCTTATAACAAAACTAAAACCAAAAAACCTGTTTGACATTTCAACCACAGCTCATCTAATTTTGTTGTTTGTTGACTCCAATAGGTTATTCATTTACAAAGTAATCTCAGTAATCAGGCACCGGTTTCTCAGTAGTATATTTGTCCAGATTCATTGTTGTCCACAGAAGTATCTGTAGTTCATTTATTATTTATATTTTTAGGTCATAGGGACAATTTCTCCAGGCTTATACAACACTTCTAGTTGGGCAACATCAACCTGTCAACACCTCATTCTCCTTTTCACAGAAACTCTTCAATCAGGACGGCAGCATCTGTACATATTCTAACTTTTGCATAACCTTGTCCACTAAGTCTCTAATATTCACTTACATTTGAGTTTGTAATTTCCAATTTGTTTTAGAAAGAGCCTGTAGCAGTCCACCCAATACAGTGAAATCTGTCTAGCCTTTAGGACTAGCAGTAGTGTTTAAACATTGTGATTTTCATGCTTTGCTTAATGCATTTTCTCCTGCACCTCTTGATTTCAGTCAACTTGTGCTAATACTTTCTTACCAACCTGGGCAGCAAGGTAGTGGCAGGTCTTACTGCAACACCATAAAAATATCTCTCATTGTGACAATAAACTAACCAGTGGGAAAATTTAGATGTGTAAACTCTTTGAACACTTGCCTATTTGTTCTTCATATGCTCTGAGGAAGCCATCCAGGAACACTAATCAGAAAATGTGCAATAAATATAAGGAAAAAAAAAAACCAAACTATTAATATCCTACAAATATGTGCCTACTGGTTGGAGAAAAAAACAATACTGCCTTCTTTTTTTACTGTCCTATTTAGCTCTTCCCTTTCTCTTGCCTCAATCAATACTAAAAGACCTGTGATGATGAAAGCATGATGTTTGTGACACTCTCATTCATGGTCCAGGTGCAACACACATTGATCTCCTGCATGTCTTCCTCTGTTGTACAGGCTGAGAAACCATCTAGCCTATGGCTACTTTGCCAAAGGTACTTTCTCTTTACTCAGCTGCAGGCTTAATAACAGCAATGTCACTCAGCATTTTTAATCACAGTTTGTTGTATGTAGCCCATTGTTTATGTGTAGCACTATAAGGTGTGTAACACATACTGTCTCTCACTTATTTTCATAAGCTGAAACTAATTAATGTCATTTTGCATGCCAAGAATAAGAGAACAGCTGGAAACTATCAAGGGGAAATGCAAGCAGTACATGAGCTGTTTCTTCAGTCAGCTGTTTCACTGCCCAAGGCACACACACGCACTCATGGCTTCCTCTCTCAGGTCCAGTCCTGCTCTAGCATTACCACTGTCACTCAGAAGTCAATATAATTACCCCAGCTTTACAGTGGCATTACAGAGAACAGGCTTGGGCCCAAATATCCTACTTCAAACATCCCTGTTCTATCAAACCTTGATACTTAAAACCTTCTGGGGACATAGACAATCAGGATAAAATAGCAATTAATACTACTTAATTGCCTTAGACTATGCTCAGAATTCTTTTCCAATTCCCAAATAAATGTCCACACTCTCAAGCCACAAGTCTTAGCCTACATACACCATCAATAGACATATCTTTGTCATATCTCCTGAAGGCCAAACACAGGGTTTGTCCTAACCATGAGGAATAGAAGCAGAGAATTGAGGTTCACTGCAAATGCCATCTTACTGGTCTTCATTTTCTGTGACAGTACACAGGCCTGGTAACAGTTATCCAGAATGCTTCTGCTGACCTCAGTTTCTGGGATAGTTCTCCCTCACTTAACCCTGAACCTTTCACATACACATGATGATAAACACCCAAAGTTCTACATGCTAGGACTTAAGCAAACACATTTTGTGCCAGATGGCATAGGAAAATAACCTGCAAAGGTCCACACCCACACAGAATTACACAATGGACCACACGTAATTTGGAGTATGTCATTTGCCTATCACTGAGAATTATCAAGATCAGTCATTTCCAGAAACAGTTTGCTGGTCTCAACGGATCAGTTACACTGCATTTATTTTTGCTCTAAGCAATACCTCCTATGCCAGTCATTCATACCAATTTGGGAGTTCACCCAGATCCATCCCTAACCCTTTTCCAGGTCCTCAAGCTCAATAACATTTAAGTCACCAAGTGGAATTTCTCTGGCTCTTTTCTGCAATCCTAATTTCAACTTTGTCCTGATGAGCTGCCAGAGACAGAGAGAGTCTACTCCACAGGGATCCCAAATTCTACAGTCTGCTGCAGCCCAACACTATATGACAGCAAATCTTTCAAAAGAAAGAAAAGACTCCACAAAACATCATTGGAGCTCTAACACTTCAAAATGTGAATTCATTCATCAGTTGTAACGTGTTCAAATTTCAACACTTGGATAATGCACAGACCTCTTCTGAGTCAGTGCTCCACAAAGGCTGAGCACGAGGTACCTCACTGGTATCTTGGGTCTCAGCTTTAATCTATTGAATGGCGAGTGGGTCGAGTCAGGAAAACCAGCACTCCAGGCAAGAGTGACACAAGAACTTTTCTCCATGCACAGTAAACAATACACCATTTAACTGATACCCTCAGTGATTCTTTCAGAACAGATACAAAGAATAGAAGTGAATTTCCAGGAAGTAGCTCCTGAATTCATCCAGAATAAAAAATTACAAGGTATTTTGTAGATTTTCAAGTGACATCAGAAAGGCCCAACAAACAATCCAATTAATCTCAAAACAATAACAGCCCTTAATCTAACATATATCAGCAAATTCCTGTTTCTCCCTTTTCTAACAAAAATAACAACACTGTAGTTGCCAGTGCATTAATAAGATCCTATTTCTGCTCCAGAGAATGAATCGAACCTTTGTTCTTCACAGCAAAGGATTAAGAAGGTTGCTATTTTGGTAATGAGATGTGGAGAGGTACTTACTTTGCAGCTGAGGTCCAGGCTGGGTGCCTGAGAAAGGAATAAACTCTGTTACCTCGAATGAACTTTATTTGTATAATCAGTATATCAAACTCTGTTAGCGTGATGCATATCATTAGCAATAAATAGAGACTATTCATGAATAATTACAATTTGATAGAGTGTTTAAGCTCATTTACAAAATATGCCTTATGTTGTAGATAAAGTCATGAATGTAGATTTTAAGATAACAACACGCACACACATAAGGCATTAGAAGAAGAAAAATCACTTACTTTCTAGGCAGCTTATTGGTCAGCTGCTTCTTTTTTTCACACAGAATCTAATTTTTTTCTGGATATCTCACCTCTTTTAACAAGAACATCATGGAGAAACACTGTCATAAAGAGACACAAGAAGAAAAAAAAAGTGTCAGAAAAACAGCACATGGACAGGGACAAATAGGAGAACACACTGAAAAGAAGATCAAATCATAGGACACAGATCCAAGTGCTGAGGCACCAACTCAGTGCCCAAAATGATTGAGAAAACTGTTTGTGAGGCTGGAAAAGGAAGCAGTGACCTGTGAAAATGAAACCAACTTCATGAAAACATTAGTCATACAAAAAATATGTTGTTTATAGTTATCATAACAACATTTTTGTTAAACAAACATGTTTGGTATATAAAGTTGTTGCAAGTAAAACATTGCCAAAGGACTAGGGTAGGTAAGGTAGTGTGGTTAGAACCTGGCACCACTTCATAATTACATAGGGATCAACTCTTCACACTTAGAAATGGAAATGTTTGGGGCTTACATCAGAGGAGGTCCAAATTTCTAAATGAAAAGTATTTTTGTAACAAAATCTAGGAGCATCTTCAGATATAACAAACACAAACAGAAGTGAAGGCAAACAGAGTCTCATCATTTCGTTTGCATCCTGCCTATTGGCTGTTGACATGATGAAGTACTTTGAAAATATGACAAACATTAAACTATTTACTAACTCTCATTTCCAGTCTATCAGGGCAGTGTATTTTAAACATATTTTTTAAAGATCCACCATGATGCAAAACAACCCCAGAAACAGGCAGAATGTCAGAGGAAAATTGCTCCACTGGTCTTTGCTGATATCACCTGGGAATGCTGGTTTTTATTTGACAAAACTGCATGATTATCTGCATCTGATGATCTCTCCTTCTCTAATGAACAGTAAGAATAGAACACAATCCACAGGGGTTCAGGTGTATCTGACAGCACAGTTGCCAGATTTCATAGGGAAACAAATCTTATACAGGCAAGCTTTGTCTTCATGAGTGGTCACATGCATATTACCCCTTCAATAATTTTTGGACACCATCACCAATTTCAACTACATTTGATAAAAGCAGACACCTCAGAAAAAAATTAAGTTCTTAACATGATGCAGGAAAATAGTTGGATGGGTGAACAGGATGGCCTTAATAGTGGTCCTAATAAATAAAAGGTTTCAGTGTGAACATAACCTACTAGGCTTCAGAGAATCCAGCAGTATTGAGCCAGCAGGAATTTCCTAGTTACTGGAAAACCTCCTGTTGGAGCTTATGCCTTGTTGGAAAAGCAGAGAATCCAGTGCCATAGGAAACAACACCTTATTCATTCTGAGCTCCAAGTAATAGTTTTTTAAAGTGAACATGAGTAGAAAAGAAATTGTGCTCATAAGTTTACATTTGCAGGTAATATTTTAATCAAACATGAAAGAATTGGGCTCAACGTGGATGCGACAGAGGAATACTTTTTGGCCTGTAATACACAGGCAGTCAGAATGTACAAATAAACAGTCCTCACTCCTTGAGTCTACAGGACATGTTAATTTCCTTTTACATTCTCCAGCAGGTTAACTAAACAAAATATCTATTTACAGCAGGAAAAAAAAAAAAAAAGATTAAGTTCTTCAAGGACTGACATCTGGGTATCATTGTGAAGTTATGACAGAAGATCTACTCACTGAAGCTTTCACTTTTATTCTCTCCAGAAACACTAATATTGAGAATAATTGTAGATTATAAAATAAGTCCTTCTTTGAGTACTTTAAGTACTGGTTTCATTTTCATATCATAGTAGAAGTGCTTTGTAACTCAAGTGTTAACTTTCTCTAAAACGTCTGAAAGGTCCCGACCCTGAAGCTTTATCCACATCAGTACAACTCTGACAGGTCTCAAAGACAGCTCTGCTTACAGAAAAGAAAAGGATCCCATCCATGCAAGTCTTGGAACTGAAATCTAATATGTAGATTTTGCATAGACATCCCCAACACTTAGGTATTCAGCCACCTAATGGAAATTCTTTGGACTAATCCCTAGGGAGAAGAGGCATTGTGATTGAACAAGATGGTTGAATAACAAATTCTGGAAGTGACAGTTTCATTAGGGAGGAAAAAAAAAGAAAAAAAAAAGAAAAAAGCATATTTGAAAATTAAATGCAGAAAATTTGGCTACCATATGGGGTGGGGAACTCAAATGGAAAAAAATGTCTTCCATGCTTTAGCTTTCTTTCTGATAGCTGACTATGCCTGTCCCGTGCAGCCTATAGACAATGAATGGGCTGAATGGACACCTGCTGGAGGAGGGAAATATTCAGCTGGGTGACAGCTTTAACATCTGGCTTCCGTTTCTAAAAGTACAATCTGAGTTCTGATGGATGGATAAATGGATGAGTGAATGGATAAATGGATACACAGATACATGGATACACATACACACATTTTTCTTTTACAATGCAAAAACCTTACAATCACCTGAAATGCTCTCTCACTTGCTGCATAGTATGGCTACAGACTCAGGCATTTCTATGACAATAGCCTTCAATGTTTAAATTATGTATTATCTCAGACTTCAAGACTTCGTAGAAGTATAAAACAATTAAGTCTCTGCATTTAAATGAAACAGTTTAGTGATCAGCAGTCTTTCTGCAGCACAGTTAGTAGATCCCTTAAGTCTCTCTTTCCCAAATATATAGGAAATGCTTAAGTCAAAAGTGAAAGAATATGCCTGATGTGTCATCCTTGGTGTCAGGGAAAGGCCCAGAGTTCCAGACATCAGTTAGAGGTTTCACCACTTTCAAAGCAAAGAAAATGCCAGTTAAATGTAAGTTATATTTATATGTATAAATAGAATGACCATAGCCTTAGTGACCTTTTATAGAAACTGCAGAGGAAATGCACCAGTGCTCACTGGGTCACAAAAGGAGAGGGACAGATGTGGCCCTCAGTACTCTGCACTTGCAGTAATTTGGGAACACTGGTAGGAGGCATCCTAAGTCCTTCTTCTCTTGAGCAGTCACTGTAAAATCAACAGGTGTTTAGAGTGCCCAGACTTGCTGAAAATGAAGCTATGGTTGTCTCGACTTGGGCAACCACACTTAGAAACAATTTTTGAAAATGTAGCCTGCAGGGAAATGAGGATTAGAGCAAAGCTGTCCTACCTCCCAGGCCTCACACGGAGGCAGCTCTTTGACTGTAGGACTCCTTTTTCCCTCGCTTCCCCTAGTCCTCTGCAGTGAGGTGGGGCCAGAGGGAGGCATTTTCAGCCTTCAGAGGACCTTTATACTGTATTAAAAATATGGTTTCTTTAATGTTTCCTTTCTCAAAAGTAGTAATATAAACTAACTGAGTGTGCTCTTAGGAGAGCTTTTGGCAAGGGTATGGGACAATCCTGTGCCAAACCTCATCTTTGGCATGAAGAAATAAACAGACTGTGGTTCTGCATAAAGACAAAACTTTTGGAAAGCCTTTAGAATATTTCTCATAATGAAACAGTGGGGGGGGGTACTTTTCTTGAAATTCTGAATACTCTCCAGAATACAAATCCAACCTTTAAATGTTTTGATCTCTTCAATTATGAACTGAGTTTGTTCACCAAAAAAAATGAAACAATTAAGTGATGAATGACAGATAGGCTCTGATTTTGAACAGACCTCATTAAGGCTGTTTCCATACCATTTCATCTGTCTATAGTAAATAAAAATATTGTGTCAGATAAGAATGAAATTATTCTCATCACTCTATATTACAGAAAGGGAAACTGAGATTGAAAGATCATGTGCTCTCTCTGCCTAAAGCCACAAAGGATCCACTGCCCAGAATAGCAGTGTCAGATTAGCTTGCTCCAGACACTGGCTGTTGAACCCTGTGTTTCTCAATGATGTCCCCATTCAGGATACCTGAACAAGAATATCATCAAAAATATGGGAAAGAAAGGCCTGGTCTTGGATTTTATTTCTGGGTGCTCCCAATAGTTTTCCATAATAAATTGAATGGCAATGTAGATTGTATAGAGGATTTAGAAGAAAAGCAGTCACAATGTTTCAGAAATATTTCAGTAAACGGGTCCTGACAATGAGATTTCTCATTAACATCACCCTTCAGAGAAAAATGCAGCAAGTCAATTAAAAGTCAAGAAGCCCCAACACAGTTATATCATTTTGATTTATTACCTGAGACCCTGCTGTAATATAGACTGGATCAAACTCCCATATTTAGTAAATGAGGTTTATCACACATAGGTCTGAAACACACTCAGATGAAGACTGAGTATCCAAAAAGCTACTGTGCTTTGCCAATACACACAGAATCATGTTGGACTGCCCAGTGTATCATGAGTGTTATTAAAAGAAACTAAATACTTTAAGAACAACTTTAAGAACATTTTAATAGTGTTCTTTTTTGATTTCGTGTGGAAAGGGAGGTTGTTCTCTTCCTTTTAAGGATTATTTTTTCTAAGTACATATCTAAATCCTACTTAGTTCTATTTAACTTCAGCCTTGTAAACCCTTTGTGTGTTTCTTTTGCTCTCAAGCCTCTTTAAGCACTTTTGTATCTCTCCTTCCAACAAGGATTTTGCTGCATTTTTCCTCTTTATGCTCTCAGAAATCAAGTCTCTGACTATTATTTGGAGAACTTCTCCCTTATACATCCAAGTCCTCTGCTGTAAGCAACAGAAAGGTTTCAGAATTAATAACCTATGAAAAATGAATGAGACAGTTCTCAACTCACGGAGCTTTAAAGTTCTCTGTTTACTCCAGCAGATATCTCTGTAGTGGATTCATTCATGCCAGATCTTCAGCCTTTCTCTGCAATAATGACAATTAAAAAAAATGTTTAAATATAGATGCCAACATTTTGATGTCGCCACAGGACTGTTCAAGCTGGAGTCAGCACCCTGATGGAGGTCACTCTAGGCCTTGACACCAGTATGCCACTTTGAGAAAATGGACATTCCTCAATTCCACAGCCCTCCATTACAGCTACATAGTTGACATTTTTTTCAAGCACATCACTGCAAGAAGCAGTGGTTGAGCCCAAAGCTTCAAGAATTTCACTGAAGAACGTATCAGTATCTGGTTATGTAAAGGCCTTTGGTTAAAGAATACATAAACTCCAAATACCAGTGAGGCTTGTGGGTTGAATTTTCGAGGGTTTTGAGTTTAGGAATTTATATCGCATCTTACTGTGAGAAAAGAGAAAGCAAAAATAACTGAGAAATTGTACTAGTCCACTGAAAACTCATAGCCATATGCTGTCATGCCACAATAATAAACAAAAGGTTTGTGTAGAACAGAAAGACAGGCTGTGACCTCCTTTCCACTAATTATCACAAAGCTGTTTGCTGCATTTGTATAAATGTTTTCCTATTTTCACACTAAATACACTTTGTCACAATGTGGCTCCTCCTCATTATTTAGATCCCAGGCTGATCTGTCCAAGCTCTGATGTATGTCCAAGTGCCTCCCAATGGAATTTAGTACTTCTTATGCAGGAAGGTGAGAAGCTTTTCTTTAAAAAATTCCTCCTTATTTTTGTCATAATTCACTGCAGTGTATGTAGACATGATACTACTAAACAGAACAGGGCAAGATAGGGGTTTTTAAGTTTAAGATTCATATGGCAACATTTTAAGTTGTAAGTGATTCAGAAGCATTACGGGAGAGGTATTTCCTGTAAGTAGCACTATAAAATCAGTGGTTATTTAAAAGGGATTAACAAAACAACACTGTGGAAGTGGCTGACCAACTGGGAGGTGTAACATGAAGATGGCATGAAGCCAAGAGCAGAAGACAGCTGCATAGTACATTAAGAAGCCGGACGCTGAGGATCAAGCTGGATTTATGCAATAAAAAGAGAAAAGGTTCAGTTGTGAAGAACTTTTCCTGCATGTGTGAGAAAGCTCAACGCAATATTTTCAACTGAGTAAGCACTGACTGATGAAGAGGAATTCCAAGGTCTGATCCAAGTTAATGAAAAAGGCTTTACTGACCAGGCTCCTCATTACATGTAAAAGCCCAAGCCTTACTGTGAATTTGGGCTCCAGCAGAGTCAGGTAAGCCTTATCAATAGAAGTGCTGCTGGTGTTCAACTGAAATGCAAATGTGAAAAAGATGTTTATTTCACAAATACTTTTTAGACAAAGCTTCATGACCTATCATGCACATGTACTGAAATACACATGCAAGTACAGACTTCCATTGGATAAACATCTTTAAGGAAATGTGCATGCACAGTAGCTCTGAGCACTACAGCTTGTGATCACTCCACTGACCTCATTCTCATCCATCTATGTTTAATGTAGCCCACCACAGCAACTGAGCTCTTTACTTGCTAAATACACAATGTGGATACATTTTGGCTTTTTCTAAATTGTAAATTCACAATTTTTTTTCAGGATAAAAAGGTGGATTTTATGCAAACTTCTTTCTTAACAGATGATTTAAAGCATATTTTAAATATGTTTGTGTTCTATTTAACAAAAAAAATATCAGCAGATATTTTTTGGATGAGCTACATTGTTTATTATTTTCCTAAGATGTCCAAAACATGATACTCATTTAACCCCTGGAGTAATGACACAGAAATTACATGATGTGCATCATACATCAAATAATAGTTACTCCTGCTGTTCTTTAGACATTTGGGGCTTAATTTGCAATTATTTGCATTTATAGAGCAAAGCTATACAATAGAAATGGGAACACATCTCCTAAGTTGATACAGAATTAATTTTCAAAGGGTGACATGCACCAAAAATCCTATTGCGTGATTAGTACAAACATGTAAACAAAAGAATGAGGAACAGCGTTGTCTGCTAACGGATTTTCAGTTATGAATTTCCATTGTTACAACATGTGATTAATTTACATGTTCAAATTAAGTCTCCATTTTTGCCTGTTTAATTATGAGGTATTTAAAAGCATGGATGGGTGTATTTGATTATAAGCAGCATCTAGGAAAAAGCTTGGCATTTGCAATTTGCTTGTCCTGGTTTAAAATGTTCTCATTACATCATGGAATGAACAAGTTAAAAAAAGGAATGTCTCTGTTCCCAGCTAACAATGCACACAAGTCAAGAGCTTTCCTCCTAATATTTCCCAGAAGGATGTGCATCAGAGGTATCTTTTTGACAAATGAACGGCAGAAGGAGTCTGTGAAAACAACAATGTGTCTTTGGAGAGTCCAGTAGTGCACATACTGTGGATGCCATTATTTAATCTCATTTTAGAGTTTTTCATTTCCAAAAAATTCAGACAACCCTAAATTTTAGTGGGCTTTCCATTTCATGACTCTGTGCCATGCACAAACAGCTCTAGGGACTACTGCTACAATTTTCCTAGTAAAACACGAGGGTCCAACTGCAAACGAGGGCTTAGGGCTGTTAAATAACTGGTTTTTCAGTTGAGCTGCCAAACCAAACAGTTGAAAAAGAATGTTGGTTTAAACTGAACCGAATTCACAATTTTTCCAGGTTTCCACATTAAAAACACTACCACCCCCACCCAGCCCACTGTACTTCATTTAACATGAAATGTTCCATGTGTCTCATTAGGAAACATTTTTGGAAAATGCAAATATTTGGTAAATGTAAACACAAAAGACAAGGAAATACAATATAAGATACACAAAATTGTTGCAAAAGGATTGTTCTCTCTGACTTTTTATTCACAATTCACTCTTTGCTATACTAAGAAATTCTTCTTGATGCGTTGACTGCAACAGGTTTTGTCACAGCTTCCAAACTGAATGCCATTAATATCAGTTTGAAGGATCATTCTTACTCTTCTGCTCATTGACTAAAAACTATCACTGAAGTAGTTTGCATGAAGTGGTTTATTGAACCAGTTTTATTTTGGAATTATACAAAGAGTAATTGCTAGGATACTCATATAAGTTAGGAACACAAATTCAAACTCCTGTCTTGATTGGACAGGGCATGGGTTTGAATTAGGATCTGCCTTTCCTTGTGTGGCTGTTTATTGGAGGATTGTGAGGCAGGTTCTCACCCCTTGCATTGTAAATGGTTCACTTTGCGTACAGCACCGAAAAACTGAGAACATCTTTAAAGCCAGTTGACTAACACACGTCCCTAGCAGAGAGGGCATCAGCCCCACAGACTGCTCCTCTGAAGAAAAGTGGTTAAAGAGGAGCAGCTGAGAACACATTGCAGTAAACCTCACTGCTGCTAATTGTTCATGTCCTGTCCTAACAGACAGGACAGCAGGATCTAAATACCCAGAGCAGAGGACAGAATTTAACCATGGCATCCATCATTGCAAACAGGAGGTAGAAGGTCTGCCTCCCTTCCCATCACTGCCAGTATTCTCAGATTAAATTTTCTGGTAGATAAGAACCAAATTACCCTAAATAATTTGCTCAATGCCAGAAGTGACCTTTTTTTGACACTATTTTTTTCTCTTATTGTCCTAGAAGACATACATACACTTTTGAGACAGAACAAGTTCTTCAAACAGGAATATCCTGGCAAAGCAAAAAGTCTGGTAAATATAACAGCAAGCTCTTCTAGATAAATTTCATTTCATACTATGAATAGAGTTGATCAGACACATACTCATTGCAGTACACGTATTTGAAAACGCTTATATGCCTGAAACCTCAAGACACTGCAGCTCAGAAGATCAGATGCTATACAGAAAGGTTTTGGAGCAAATCCAGTCTTCATGCCATTCCCATTTATTTCTGCACTCTACAACCTTTTCTGCATCTTGACACTATTTCCACAAGGCATTTGCTGGACAAGCAGTGAAATGTAGTGTTAAATACCTGAATTCATGAAAGTTTGTGAAGGAATGGCCCTTCTGTTTGGTAAGCATCAATAAAGATGCCATAATTATAGAATCATAGAATGTAAGGGGTTGGAATGGACCTTAAAGGTATTAGTCCCACCCTCCTGCCATGTGCAGGGATACCTCCCACTAGACAAGGTTACTCAAAGCCTTATTGAACCAGGCCTTGAACACTGTCAGAGTTAGGACATCCACAACCTCCCTGGGCAACCTGCTCCCGTGCCTCACCACTCTCACAGTAAAGAATGTCTTCCTAAATCTAACCTAAATTTCCTCTCTTTCAGTTTGTATCCATTATTCCTTGTCTTATCACTACAGTTCCTGACAATGGGTTCTCTCCAGCTTCCTTGTAGAACCCCTTCAGACACTGGAAGGTTGCTATGAAGTCTCCACACAACGTTCTCTTCTCAGTCTGGATGGCCCCAGCTTTTTCAACCCGTCTTTCAGCTTGCTCCAGTCCTCTTTTCATCTTTGTGGCCCCCTCTGGACTTGCTCCAACAGCTTAATGTCCTTCTTATGTTGAGGACACCAGAACTGTATACGGAACTCCAGGTGGGGTCTCAAAAGAGCAGAGGGAAAGAATCACCTCCCTGGACCTGCTGGCCATGCTGCTTTGATGCAGACCAGGGCTCTTGGCAATGATAGCAGTAGGAAAATACACTGTAAATATATTTATCAAATGCAATGATTTCTAATATGACAGAGAATCAATACTGAGCATTTTCAGGTAATACTAGTCATTCACACTTGCTGAATAACTGGATGAATCATAGCACTCCCTGTCTCAGAAGACACACATCCTAACTTCACAGCATCACAGAATCCCAGAATAAACCATGTTGGAAAAAACCTCCAAGATCATCAAGTCCAACCCTTAACCTAACACCACCTTGTCAACTAAATGCTATAGGTATATAACTTAGCTTGTTGAAATTTTAATTCCAAGTATGCTTTTTCCAGGAAGAGACAGAGAAAAATCTGTTTGAAACAATTAAAAGCGAATACCATCAGCCATATATTTGGCAACATTTTATTTGAATTACCAAATAACTAGGAAGTGACACCCTACCTTCAGCATCACAGGTTAAAAGGATAACAGATAGAAATTTTATGAAGTAGAAAGGTTTTCTTCACAAAATGCCTTTTAGAAAATGACAAACAATTAAATCAAGAAACGACATTTTTACTCAAGTAGTGGAGATTAGGAGGAAACATTTAAAAGAAAAAAAGTGAAAGTAGTGGGGTTTTTTGTTTGAAATTAACACATGGAAACACTTCTTTTGAAATTGCATGGCATTAAAAATATTTTTTAAATGTTACTGAATACACTTTAATTTCCTTTGTTCTCTTTTTGATGGAGGCTTAACTGATAATCTCCTGCAGTTATCATTATAGTTGAAGCCTGTATCTATTGCTCTGGGGCAAGTAGCTATTTGCAGAAACTTATTAGGTTTATTACTAAACAGTAGCTAAGTGGAAAAAACACCAAGGCTTTGAAAGAAGACCTGGCATGCAGATAACATTTATGACTGAGTAAATTCCATTAATACTTCTATAAGCAATTGTTTTTATTTTCTGCCATGTTTTTGTTAGTTTTACTGTGCATTTTAATTCACTTTAGGCATTCAAAATGTACTGGTTAGCTTCTTGACTGATGATGACTTTTAATTTCCAGATGTTGCACACACAGCTGATATTCTCACCACTGCTTTATCTGCCACGGGAACCCAGCTATGGCTGAGGGTAGAGCTAGAGTGCACAGAACTTCAGCCATTGCCCAGCAGAAAAAAACAGCTTCAGCCATTGAGTTACATTCAGAATATACTGGATAAGAACTGACAAGATGTTAGGGTAAGCAGCAACAGCAGTTGAACTATCTGCAATATCACACTGGCACAGTCATAACATTTTGTGTTATGTGCTACCTTGTTCAGCGCCAGCCAAAGACATTGCCTCTCACTGAACTGTGGCACACTGACCTCCTCAAAAACCCCAGCAGATGATGAGAATGCCCTAAAACACAGCTGGATCGCTCGCAGGCAGAGTAATATATTCAGAAAGCATTGCAAGAGCTCTAGCTTACACAGCTTTACTGCGGGAGGGCTTTAGTTGAAGCTTTTATATATTAGCTAAGGAAAAGGGCTGTTTATATCATTTCAGCACAACCCCCCATTCATTCCATTTGGATTTTTAGCAGTTGCTTTGCTCTTGTTCAGCTAGGGGATCAGCAGAAATCTGCCGTATTCTGGACATTTTCAAACATTTCCCATATTTTTGTGTCAGAACTGCAGTGGATCACATGACATGCAGCTGTGTTAACATATTTAGGGTTTGGATACTTACAAGCTCTTGCACTCTGGAGTATTATTTTTCTACTTGTTTACATTTGAGAATTACTGGATTTTGTTGGGTTTTCTAACCACAAGGTTAGAATTTATGGGGAAAAATTAAGCAGTAAATAGGTACAGTGTCTTACCTTCGTTTTTCATGTCCTCCCTGCCAGCAGAAGGATTAGAGAGATAAAGCAGGTTTTCTTCTGTGGAACTGCAACTAGTCCAGTCATAAGCTCACAAACACTCCTTTCCATTTCAGCTATACTTTGACCACACAAGTGTGGTTTACAGATTATGGGAGTTACAAAAACACATGGCAAAGAGCTCTCAACAGCTCGACTTATGTATCAGCAGGAAGAGCTTCCAAGGGACCTCTCCATCCCTGCAGTGCTGAAAAACTTCCAGGGAAAATCTTCCTGGATACTGATGATCTTGTTTAACTCAGGCAAAACTGTACTCTCAGCCAGCTGCTTCATTATGGGAAAGTACCAGCTCACAGAAAAAAGACTCATAAACACAAAACTTTATCTTTGAAACACAGATCTTTACCTGCATAAATTCTGATAACAAAAGCAAGTTTCTACCAGCAAGTCACAGACACACTTCATCACTTAATTTCATAGACAGGTGAACAACCCCAATAGTTCTTTCTAAAGATTCATGATGCCACCATTAATAAACTAAATGTGCAGTATCTTGTTGAGACAATCTTTTCCTTTCTTAGCTCTGCAGCTATTTTTTAAGTACCAACAACCTCAGATGTGGAATCTAAGGCATGCCTGATACTGATTTTTGATGCAAGTAACATGACTTTTTTTTATAAATAAATTTGAAATTAGACATATAAAAAAGAAAGTAATTACACTGTTTTTGAGGGAAATATCTGAAATTACATAGACAAAGCTTCCTAAACAGAAAGTTTACAATGGAATTTGTTAGTAAGGATTTTTGAAAGTGATCTAATTAAAACAAGATGAGTCAGTCAGCTGACTGCACGATGTTTAATGGACAGTTCTTCAAAATCTGTGCTGTGAAGTTTGGAGAAACAATAGCAAATTCTATGTCTGTAGAACTCGGAAAAGTATGTCGCCTGCAGTCTTAAAGCAAAAGTGCTTCAGCAGAGACTCAGTAAAGGAATATATTCCACCTGTCCTTTAGCTGCTGCTCCAGGTGGCTTATAGGTGTTAGCTTATACCTAGCAATTTCAACCTCAGACACACTTCAGCATACAATCTGATTGTCATCCTCAATCCAATTTCAAAGAATAAAAATATAAGATGTTTTTAGCGCCCAAACCATTCAGATTACTACCTTTAGCCTTCTCTGAGCTTAAGGGAATGATACAAATGATTGTTCTTAAAATTGTCTTACTTGAGAATAAGAAGCAAACTTCTATTACAGAATGAAGGACTCAAATTAGTTAATCTATTTCTCAACATTTAGAACTAAATTAGAGAAGATTAACACAATATTAGGGTGTAATTCTGACTTCACCTACTTGCACATATTTCAGCCATCTTTTTTCAGCTTGAGATACCATGGCAAGATAATTACTGTATGCTCATTAACTTGCTTTAGGAAAGGAAAAAAATGCAATCATTTGTCAAGGAAGAGCAACCCTACAGGAGAAACTGTGAGATGATCTGCTTAAGGGACTTGATGACGTCTTTCTCTTGCCCTTGAGGTATTGATCTGGCATTGCCAAAGAGTGCCACAGTTCTGCAGCAACATTCTGCTCTGTGGGGAGGAACTTACCACATTTCCAAACAAGTCTTCATTTGAAATAGGAGTCAAAACATGGCATCTCTAAGTTTCCTGCAAGAAGAAAATTGCAACACATTCAGTCTTAGAAAAAAAGTTCATTTCATTGTTTAGCAACAAGCTGCTCCAATCCTGAGGTTGCCCCAAGACCTAGAATTGCTTGAGGAACACCCCTTGGGAGGAGGCTGTGCTCAATCAGGGCAGATTTTCAACATCCTGAAAAGTAGAACTGTTTCAGCTACAAACCCATCTGGTTTCACACACAGCCAGCTTTTATGCACTACACATTGTCTATAGTGGTTGAGGTTTGCTCATATATAGGAAAGACCATATGAAAGAGAAAATCTACATTTGGGCTCTATTCTTATCCAATCACAGAATCACAGAATATGCTGAGTGGGAAGGGACCCACAAAGATCATGGAGTCCAACTCCTGGCCCTGCATTCATTCCCAAGAGTCTCACCATGTGCCCGAGAGTATCTCCCAAATGCTTCTTGAACTCTGTCAGGCTTGGTCCTGTGACCATTTCCCTGGGAAGCCTCTTCCAGCATCCAACAACCCTCAGGGTGATGAACCTCTTTCTAATATCCAGCCTAAATCTCCCCTGACACAACTTCAGGCCATTCCCTCAGGTCCTGTCACTGGTCACCACACAGAAGAGATCTATGACTGCCCCTCCTCTTCCCCTCACAAGGAAGCTGTAGACTGCAATGAGGTCTCCCCTCAGTCTCCTCTTCTCCAAGCTGACCTCAGCCACTCCTCACACGGCTTCCCCCCAAGGCCCTTCACCATCTTTGTTGCCCTCCTTTGGACACTCTCTAATAGCTTAATATCTTTCCTGTATTGTGGCAACCAAAACTGCACAAAATATTCAAGGTGAGGCTGCCCCAGTGCAGAGCAGAGAGGGACAATCCTCTCCCTCAACCAGCTGGTGATGCTTTGCTTGATGCCCCCCCTGACACAGTTGGCCCTCCTGGCTGCCAGGGCACTGCTGACTCATATTCAGCTTTCCACTGACCAGGACCCCCACGTCCCTTTCCACAGCACTACTTTCCAGCATCTCATTCTAATATACAGCCTTGCTTACCCTTTTTTTTCTCCTACACAGCACTGTCTGCCTGCACAAAGAACTGGATGTTAGCAGATATAATCAATGGAATAATTTTTTTCTGAGCAAACATAGAGATTAATCTAGTCTTCCCTTCAGTCTCAGTGACAACTTATGACTTTATTGAAAAAAAAAAATCAAAAAACCCAGTCTGGTGTGTTCTCATGAACCTAGAAAGAACTGGTTTCTTGCCAAATACAAAGTCACCATCAGGATCAAAGCTTTGCCATCTGTCTCCTTCTACTCCTGGTCAAACCTCTATTTTTGTGGGGGAAAGGGGAAAAAAAAAAAAAGAAGAAGCCTATCCAATCCAAGATATAATGCCTCAAGACCATTTAGCTGAAACTTGTAGTGTTACACACACTGCACACACTTCACCCCAATCCAAGAAGATGGAAAGCAAGGCAACAACAAGATAAAACCCTTCATTTCATATTTTCTGATCCTCTACCTAGTAGTATATCTTTATTATTACTACAACTATCACTCATCAAGGATCAGGTTCTGACAGAATTCCCATTACACCTCAGCTATCCAGTTACATTGCCACAGGAACTAGAATCACCAGCAGGAGGAAGGAACCAAGATATACAGGAAGAAAGGAGTAGAGAAGCACGAGCAGAGCATGAAGAAATTAGAAGGCAGCCAAATTAATTGTAGCATTGTCCATCATGACTAGCTTCTCTTCAGAAAGAACAAAACACTTGTGACAGTAAAGACTGTTGGAAGACACATTAAATATTTTTGCTTCCTTAGTAGTCCTATCCTGCATTCCCCATTGAACAGGGAAACAATGTGACTGCAAATGGACAACAGGACCACAGATGGGAAGCAATGGTGTAAGCAGCTGTGAACAGAAGGGATGTGTCCAACAGGAAGCTTTTCTGTTCAGAAATGGGTCATTCTTTGAAAGCATTTGAAAACCTTGCAGTACACTGAAATGATTTAACCCATCTCTGAAGTGTTTAATGGTCTGTACAAAACAGTGTCACATAATATCAGTCCCAACCCCTTTTGACTGAGGCAAGTTACAAAAAAAAAAAAAAAAAGCCTGGACAATGCAAATGACAGAAATATAGCCTCTGGATTCCAAGGGCCAAAATAAGGGACAGGTTGAATATCCAAACTCATTCTTTTCTATTCTATATTACATCCATATTCCACATTATTTTTTATACTACCCACTAACCAAGTGGAAGTAACTCAGTGTCAATATAGGTGAAAAGGCTTTGAAGAACCATCTATGTAGAGATTGCAAGAATAGCCATGCCTTGCATAGTCATTGTCCAGCTCGCTTTGTTTTCAGGAATACAGCCTATTGGAATCAGTTATCAGAAACAAATTAATCTGAGTTTTGCAATTAAAGTGACTGAAAATTAAAAGTGTTTACAATGTAGTCAAATCTGCCAATCAAAATGCTGCTCTGTGATTAATCCTCACAGAAGTGCATACTTCTCATCTAGCTTCACCATCTCCTGGAAAGCAAGGATTCCTTTTTTCACCTGGAAGGTGAAAAATAAGTGTAGTATCCACAATAGAGGAACAAAGGCAAGCCAGAAACCATAAACAGCTATCTCACTTTAACACTACAGTGGTTCAGAGGCCAAGTACTGAATATTTTCATTGCATTAGATGAATCAAATATTCGCAAGTCACAATAGCTGTGGAGGAAATCAGCCAACATGCTGGTAAATACACAATTGGCATTGCGTGCTGTCTCAACATATCAGCTATAGTGCAGCTCCCTGCGTTCCTGCCTATAGTCAGTGCCTCTAGGAGGCACTATGGAACTGCAGTCCAGGGCACTGAAGGCATTTAGAAAATCAGCCACAACCATAAATCCTCTCTTCACATGTTGTTGTTCATCTGCTCTCTATGAGGAGATGATTTATTTCTGTGGTAGGGAGCTACTCAAAGGAAAGCCTCAAAACATCCTAACAAGGATAAGTGTGACATATGTGTTATGTCAGCCACTACCCATTAGAAGGCCTATTTCCTAGAACTGACATAGATGCAAGTATTTTCTGTAAAACAGTCAAAGTGCTGACACCTTCCCTGATATTATGGAGGTCATTGTGAACTGGGAAATGCAACTTCCGCTGATCTTTTTGTTTAGTCTAATTTTTCAGAACATTCTTAATGAAACATGTCATGTCATGTCAGGATACATCATTTTGTGTATGTGATCTACATATCACATGATATAGGTCCTCCATCCCAAGTTTTTCTACATACTCTTGATCCCCATCGATAATAATTCTCCCTCCACAATTAATGACCAGTGTTCATTCTCTGCAAACCGGCATTCTGGTCAGGGGCAGAATGGGACCCTTTCCCCTCAGACAGTATGAGTAGTAAAGTTCCATCTTTGTTCAGTTGAGCTGGTCTTGTGCAGAACTGGAGTAACATAGTGGTGAGTCAAGCTCACTATGCTTGCCCGTGGAGTATTTTATTGTGTTCTTTTGTCTGTGGTTCATGTACATAATCAAAAAGGTCATTCTACACTGAAAGCAGTTGTTTTGCCTTTGCTAATGGAAAAACAATTCCCCATCTCACAATCCATAACAATAAAAATAAGAACAACAAAACTCCACCCACATGAAAGAACTAGCCAGCAAGAACATCCAATTGCACAATGTCTCCCCATCTCATAGAGGCCAACCCGTCCCAGTTCTCCCTAGATATCTGTTCAAGAAGCTGGGATATAAAGTGTGCCCTGAAGGTGAACAGCTCCAAGAGTTTTTGGTCCTCTGCTTGATCCAAGCAATTACTGTGACTCATTGTTCTTATTTCATGAGTGACTTTAATTTAAGGTCAATATGACAATGCAGTTGTCATGCTTGGACAGAAAATGATACATAGAGAAGAGATTTTAACAGGTGTCCACATATTATTCCCAGTTGCCGCTGGACTTATATGTTTGCTGCACATTACATGTTTGCTGTACAGAAAAAAATTGGTTTCTGAGCTAATTAACTTGTCTTTAACGTTCCTCAGAATTATTTCTCTGGAACTCCACTTTTATTGCAACTCGTGGCAGTCAACAAAATGCTATGGGGTTTTTTTTTGTAAAAAGGTCAATTGTGCATAAAGCATATAATTTAACTGAAAAATAGAAATCTCTCAATTTAAAAATACCCAACAATGTTTCTCAGTAGCCTTTAAAAGAAATTCATTTTTGACAGTTCTCTTCTGATTTTTCTTCTGTTTTGCTTTGGATTTTAATCAGAAGTTAGTTGACAATCTTTCAAAAGGAAAAAGACATTATTTGGAAAGGAGATGGTAAGTAAAAGAAGTCCAACTTTTTATCAACTTGGGAAAAAAAAATTTAGTATTTTTTCTCTTTTTTCCCCAAAACCTTCCATTTATGACACTGAGATTTGACAGACATCACTAGTAGTAAATCTTCAGTCTCTTTGGTGAAACACTTCAGGTCTTTATGAAAACATTGTCAAAGTCAGCACTATCTCCTGTGAGCAAGAGTCCAGGATGAAGTCCAAACACGGCATGGAGATTACTCTGTATCAGAGGTCTGATTTACTGGTTGTTCACACAGAATTCTGCAGCCCTTTCATGGCATGTCTCTCCCTTTCCTTCATCAGGAAGTGTTTTGCCATGGCACAAATCAAGCTCCTGAACTTTCATTGCAAATCAAAAATTAGGACAGCTTAAGACGTATAATTTGGGTTATGATTTGCAATATTCATTAGAAGAGCAGCCAATTCTGGCAAAGAAAAAAATATCATGAGCTACAATAATGAATACAGAGTTTGTTACAGCACCAAGATTGATGGTCTCATCTGTAATGATCTAACAGTGGCTGCCTTTATATGGTACCTTGTTTTGATTCTCATATCAGTAATTACATTATATACCTCAAAACATCTGGGTGGCTGGGTTCATGTTAAAACCTGTCTGTGGATATGCATTGGGATAGGAGCTATTACAGAATCACATAACAGATTTCAAGAGGACTCATGATTCTTTATAATGTTGATGAACATGACCAGGGACCACTCACTATGATCCCTTCTGCCGTTAGAACTTACAACTTGAATGCATGAACTGAGCTTCCAAATGCCAAATGAACTCACCAGCACAAAACCTCCTCTTTGTGCTCCTCTCCAACAGCTTCCCCAAGGCACAAAGTCAACACCTGACTTAGCACTCATTGCATGGTGTTACCTTGTCACCTAACAGAAGGTAGTACAAGAATTTCTGCTGCACATTTTCCTGGCAATTCCTGGTTAGCATGGCCATGCTGAGTTATAACTTTCAAATAAATTACACTTTTCTTTTGGCTGTAAGGGCACACATGGCTGCCCATTGACAGGAATGTTGCATTTACTACTTCATGTGTGACCTCAAGTATGTATCACATAGCCTTCAGCTAGGTCAGCCAGTCTAAACCACTAGCATGGACTTGTGTGGCTTTTTCACTTTGTGATATTAAATGGATTAAAACAGCTTGAGAGACTAATGGATATTTCTCTAATTTAATTTGAAATTCTGATATATTCTTTCTTCATATGCAGAGCCACAGAATGTCACTGGGAGCTAACCTACAAAGGAACTTTGAAGCAATCGTTATGAAAAGTCTGTCCTTCCTTCTCCCCTTTCCTGACTTCCCAAATCCAACCTATAGTCTCAGAACAGTTCTTCTGCTAGTTCTAGGACCAAAGAATGGGGTTTTTTAGCACCAGCTTTTAAATATTTGCTGACCTAAGGGCAAAATGTAAATTTTCAAAATGGGGACCTCAAGTAAATACTTATGTCATTTGCTCCTCTTTTGCAAGAACTATTTTTTCTTAAAACAGTAAAATTTGCCAGACCAACAATTCTAATTCTCTTAGTGTTTCGTAAGGGAGCTATAAAGTGAATGGGGAAGAAGAAGAAATGATCTCTACCTACTTCGCAAGTTGTCTTTTAAGATGTTTTCAAAATTGTCTTCCATATTTGCAACCAAAATACTTTGGAGCCACATGCTGCCTGTTCTGGCAACCCCATTAAAACAAATACAAGTAATTACAAAGCTCAGCGTAGTGTATGCAGTCATTTGTGTCTGCCCAAGGTTGTCACCAAGAAGACTTACAGGTGTTAGGCATTTTACAGTATCTGAGTTTCCTTGTACAAGTCAATACCTCAGAGCAGGTAATGGCTGACAGACTTCCAGGAGCTGCTCTGTGTGCATGGGCCACATCACAAGACACAGCCCAGGGACTACGCTGTAGGATCACAGGCATAGCTTACAGTCAATTGAACACCTCAGCACTGAACTGATATGTTGGGAGAAGAGATCATTTGACTGGAATTTACTTGATTCCACTCTAAAGCAACAGGAGAACCAGGGAGGAAAGTACAGTTTTCAGGATCAACACAAGATCTCTGTTCTGGCACCAGTGGCACCAAGTACTTGGGGCACAATGCAAAGACACACAATTAGCCATAAGGGGAAGCATTTTATTTTTTGCAGGAGTTTTGCAGGATATGTAATTCATCCAGTGAAACAACGACCAGGTATTGTTTAATATAAACTCATGGCTAGTTCCAAAGTTAACTCTTTGTCTGAGTTCTGATTTCCATAGCGACTTCACAATGTGAGGCTTGAGGAGTTTGGATTTTCTTAAAGTACAGATTGTAACTCTAAGATTAAGAAACGGTTATAGCCATCTGAGTCAAGATTCTTTCCTCTTTTTTTTATGTTTTTTTTTTTTTGTTGGGTGGGTTGGTTGGTTGGTTGATTTGGTTTTTGTTTTAAAAACACATACAGCTTATTGCAAATTCACAAGCTTCTGACACAGTGTCTCTGATCCAAATCTGATCCAAATTCCTCCAGTATATTTTCCACTGCCTATCCCCCACTCCTCCCTGCACCCTAAGGCCAAATTATACAAATGAATGTCTTGGGTTTTATGACATGGACACTGTTGAGAAATGTTAACCCAAAGTCACATTAAGTTTTTCTTGCTTCAACTTTCCTTACAAACTTGACGCACAGAGTAAGTTTTTCAAAAGCCTCACTAAGATGCAAGTATCTTCCAAATAAACTCTAATGCCTAATAAGGCAAAACAATTGTATGATTTTGTACAGAGAATTGTGTAAGTCATGCTTTTTTAATGATTTTTTTTTCATTATCTTTAATTCTGGAAGATTATGGTTAAGCATGTAGAGGCAATAAAACTTTTCATTTAAACTCCCTAACATATGAAAATTGTCAATTATCATGGATGAAGTCTTGGGAACCTGATTCACTAGACCTTAATGTTCAAAGGAAAAGGAAGGTCCTAAGTCCAGATACATTAAAAGCAAAGAAAATCCTAAGCCAGCACCCTCCTGACCAAAGGACGTGTCATCTTGTCAATATTTGCAGAGATATATGTACCCACCTGACTTCGTTGTGTAAATCACTGATTTAAATTCACAACCCCTATCAGACATATGCATGAAAATACGTGCTTGCACACATACTATATATACAGCTGCTCAGAAAAAAAAAATCAGGCTAACAGAGCTAACAGGGATTTATGTAGGCTGTTAGAAAGAAACTAAATATCGTATAAAAGTTATAATTTAGCTTTGACTTGTTCAGAGATACAGTGATTCTGAATCGAGCACTTGTGCTGCCTTATTACTGTGGTTTTAAGTGTGTTTTTCTTTAAAAAGTAGTTTAATTTCCTTGGAGGACTTTCCATTCCAGCCCTTACTCAGTGAGTATCCCCACTGAAATCAGCTTGATCTGTATTTGCAAAACTCAGAGCAAGACCTTGTTTCAGTATTGAAATTAAGAAATACCTGCACAGGGAGTCTGATCCATCTTGCCTCCTGCATGAAAATAACTTAGTTGGGAACAATGAAACTACTAACACAGCAGAGGCAAGAAGTTCTCACCTGAAAAGGATTAGTAGGAAATCACAGGAAAAAAGTTTTGAAAATCCATTCCTAATGCTCAAGGTATGACACTATTGTGTAATGTAATCAAGACCTTAGAAGTATCAACCAAAGACACTTGATGTGCTCTGATTCAGTTGCAGGTTACTTATTGCAATTGTCAGTCTGTTATATAAGTCAGCACAGAATGTCACAGAAGTTACCTCTGACCTTAAGTATAGCTAACCCTAAAGAATTATTATGGGCCACTGTTTTTCTCTCAGTTTCTATTAGCAAAGGCAAATACACTGCAAGTTACCTCTATTTCTCTTGAGTACTTTGTTTCAATTCGTCCTCTTTCCATTCATCATATTACAGAAGATATCTTCCAGGATGCAGAAGGACTGCCACAGGGCTGTAGTGGAAGATAATACTGAAATAAATTCAAGTTGCATGTTTCATTCTTGATGGTCATTATTACTTCAATAGTGCATTCTGGAGTTAATGGGTTAATATTTTGTCTGGCCACTCTCCGCTGGAGATGAATATTTGCTATAACAGTAGGCCTCTTATGATAAAAGGAAAAGATTTATTGTTCTTCCAGGATGAAGGTCATGAGGTTTTGGGTTGGGGAATTTTGTTGGGTTTTTGAATTTTTTGAGACAAACAAATTTGTCCCATCATATAAACAAAATAAGTCAATAATAAGTAATAACAATTCTTTTTCCTCAGTAGTTCTTCACTAACAACATCACCGTGATGTTTTCTGGGATACTCTACTTGCATTAAAGCAATTTTGTTGTTTTTCCAATTCCAAAGCAGAACAATAATGACAGTAGCATCCAAAACAATTTCTTGTAATTGCCTAAATTGTACAACACCTTACCAGGATATCAGTAAAACAGCCAAAGAATTTCACATTATAAAACTGGGCATATCATCTGATATAGCAATTTTGAGCATATTTTCAGACCAGTCAGAGTTTATAAGCTTTCCCAACTCTAGTTTAGCCAAAAGTCTTTCATAGACCATCTGGTTCTAATGATACAAAACTAGAATTTTTGGTGTCTTTTTCACTATGCTACATTAAATTAAAGCTTAAAACATCAGTAAAGTAAAATCCATTCTTTTTATATTATGTCTTTTAAATTAAACGTTAAGTATTTTGGCTAAGTAAGTGTGTTTATTTTAGTAAAACTGTACAGCATATACTATATGATACAGTCAGCAGAATCCTTAGTTCAGTTACTCTTTCATATTCCTGGTCCACAGCCCACTGAGGAAAAGGGAAGTGTTTCCATTGACAACAGTGGTCTCTAAATGAGGCTCCTACTGTGAGTGACACCACATCCTTACTCATCCTAAAACGTGTATGAGGTTTCAATACTTTTCCTGAGAGAAAAGGTTCAAATTATGCTTACAGCAGCTCTTCCTGAGTCAAGTGATAAAAGGACCCAACTGTGCATCTCATATATGTGGTAACCCCACTGAAATTTAGTGAAATCAAAATATTAAGAATGTGATAAGAGGTTTTATAGGGGAAAGTCATTGTGAACTATATAATCTTTGTATGCACTGAAGCTAGCTATAAATAGGCTCTTTGGGTTCAACTTTCACAAGCGCCTGCAAGACTCTATCTTCCAGCAGCTTTTGAACAGCAATGGAGTTTTGAAAATCCCACCCTAAATGTAGCTCATCATTTCTGAGCTCAGCCACAATAGGTTACAATTCCCTGCATTTCACCACCAGTCTTAGAAGCTGGTTCTGCAGCTGGAAACAAAGACCAAGATTTCTAAAGATGTGTAGGAGGAAAGTCCATTTTTAATAACAAAAGTGCCTAGCTACTGTAGTTTCAGAGAGGCCAAACCAATTTGGAGGTCTAATCTACCATGAAGACCAAGCAGCCACTGTCTCAAGAAGCTGGCAGCTTCCATGCATCAGCTAAGCTCAACAAACAGCAAATATGATTACTTATTTATGAAACCAGTTTATGTTTTACTGTAGCAAGTGGCCATCTTTTTCTGTTTGTTTTATATTTCTTTGCAGTTTCTTTCATTATAACCCTCATTGCAAGGTATCATCCCTCTTGTAGCAAACCCAAAAGCAAATATCCCACATATTTCACTGAGGTAAACAAAGATATAGGTACTATCCAAAGGGGACATCACAGACTGTTCTGTTCTATTCACTTCTCCAAATCCAAATATGTTAGAAGCATAGACTTCATTTTGTTTCTCCTTTCTGCTTTTTTCTCCTCTCTCCATGGTAGTTTCTGTGTTATTATTACAAAATAGTTAGAAGAGAGAGTTCCAGCCCTGAATTCCTTACAAAGTCCCCTAAACAGGAGTTTTTCTACAGTAAGAAAGAACTGAGAGAGAACTGCATGAATTGGCCCATACGGAGTTACATGTTGTTATTGTTCTCAGAGAGTGCATTTAAGGTTTTGGGAACAAACAATAAAACGAACAGCTGAACAATTTTAATCATGGCCCAGTTCCTAGTTACAATTATTTTTAAGCTGTCTCACCATTAGCTAGACTCTGATTTTTTTTTTCCAATGAAAAAATATATTATGTAAAACTTAAAGAAATACTGGTTTTAAATGACAGAAAAAGTAAAAAATAGATTCTGAAATGTAACCTGCTATGACTTCTGCTCTTAGCCCAGCATTTGTGTATAAGTTACACATAATTTTCAAAATGTTCCATTCTCTATATACTTCACATATAAGCCAGTTCTCTAGGAAAATATTCTTTCCTAGATAAGTTGAAAGAGCAGCCTCTGAACTCTGTGACTAGACAGAGAATATCAGATTTTGACCACAGACATGTCTGAAAAAAAACTAGAACTCATGCACATATGAAAAGCATATTTTGTGCATTCTGTATTTCAAAATGTTACAGCAGGGACACATCAAATCAGAGTAAGATGACAGCTCACACAAGCAAATGAGAACGAGAGAATAAGATGGCACAAGGACGTGAAGACATTTGGAGAGACTACTGACCAAGAAAACTCTTTTAAGAGCCCTTCTTCATTCATTCAAGGCCTGATTCAATTACTTCCACTGTAGTCAACAGGAAGACTTGTGGTCTTCAGTGTCTGTTATTGTGGCTCATTACTTGTGTTACAGTAGCACACTGAATATTCAATTAAGCCCAAGCACTGTAATACCAGGTGTTATACAAACACCCACAGTGGCATAATCCATTCTTACCAAAGTTTGCATCAAGCAAGACCTTGAATCATGTAGGGCAAAAAAAAAATACAGCAAACAAAACAAGGGAAAGAGTCCAAGGGATTTAGTCTGGCTTACAAAAGCAATCAGTGGCAACACAAGGAAGACGAGTTGCCCGGTGCCCTTTCTATTAACCCATTCTGCTTATTGGTGGACTTCGGGTCAAACCCACACCACACAATATAAATGATAATTGAGTGAATGAAGTAAAAATTTGCCTGCTAAATACAGGTACACTCTCACAGTGTTTCTGCTCATGAAGATTCCATGCACTGCAGTAAAAATACATTCTGTGCAGAAGGCAGGAATCACAAGTACTCTGCTTGCAACTCTGGTTTTTAATAAGAGTTCTGCAGAAAAATGGCATAAACAGAAACACAGAATCACTCCAGAGGTTACCCATTTCCACTCCTCCCACACTACAGCAGGCTCAATTATAACCATGTCATTCCTAACAGATGTTTGTCTCATCTGTTGATGGATGCCCCAAGCTATCATTAGGCAATCCCTTCCAGCACTTCACATCCCTTGCCACTAGAACTGTGTTCCTCGCTTCTAATCAGAACCTTTCTTGTTACAGCCTGTGCTATTAGTTCTTCTCTCACTATGTCACCTCTTCAGTCTTCTTTTCTTTGCATTAATCAACCCAAACACATTAAAATCTCTCCTTTTAAATCTTCTTGTGGACTAATACTCCGCTTGAGAACCACTTTCACCTTTAGTACTTTTTCAACAGTTTCTACTTAGGTTATCCATCCTGCATTTACACAAATGATTATTCCTGTCTAAGTGCAATAACTTAGACAAGAACTTTGACTTGTCTGTCAAAAAATCCTTGAACTTCATTTCTAAATGTAAATTTGAATTCCAGTTATTTTCTTTAGTGTATGCAGAGTTAGCATCAACTGCAAATTTTATAAACCTGTTCAATACAATCACAAAGGACACTACTTAAAATCTTGAAAGCCTCAACAGATACTCATTCAATACATCAAAGAACTACTGAAAAGTACTATTTAGACACAGTAAGTCCATTTTGCACCCACTCCACGGTAGTTCAATTGGGAATATTTGCCTTGTTTTCTCATCAGAATGCCATATAAAAAATTTCAAAGATCTTACTAAAATTGACATAGGCTTTTTAATTCTTTTGTATCCAGAGTCTGCTGCTCTGTTGTAGATCATCTTGACACAGTTTGAACAACTGATACAATTTTTTTCTGACTTATTCATACATAGGTTATTGTTCAACTCTTTATTTTCTACATGTTTAATAAAATTAGGTTGTTTGTAATTTCTTCCAGAATTTTGGGTGGAATTGCATTTATACTGATCAGACTATTCTTTCTAACAGTTCTTTTCCCTCCCTCCTTAAGGTTGTCACTAACTTTTTCCCTTTTCTCACCTATCTTCAGTGAGTTATCAATTAGAAATTATTCCGAGCCTCATTTTCTTTAAATATCTCTAAATGTGTTATGTAAAATCCAGACAATCTGAAACCATTAACTTAGTTAAATACCATGCAGTTAAAACCTGTAACTTAATAAAAATACACAGAGAAGCATGAATGTTCATTTTGCAATTTCCTAAGTTCTTTCAGTGTTTTATTTCACAATTTTAATTGCCCCTTCAATAAAACCTTTCTCCCCTTTTTAAACAAGTTGGGGAATTGGCTGACTATTTTCAGCAGCATGTGTTACTGCCTACAAACAAAGCTGGATCATTCACATACAGATTTGGTCTTATGGCTATGAGGAATAAATGTCCTGTTTGAATTCTCTGATGAAAAAAATGGGAGGAGTTCACATCTTCACTTTCTGAACAGTATAGCACTGTGCAGAAATAGCATCTGACTTTTGGAAGCAGTGTAGATGCATTGGTGAAATGCTGCATCTAAACTAAGTAAACTTATTTTGCAGAGCTAGTTATTCCAGACACAAAACACTATCGTGAGCATCAGTTCTTTCAGATGGTGAATAAAGATCTTCCAAGACAGTTCAAGGGGGTTTTTTCCAAAGTGCCACATCATTGACATCAGCCAGAGTCAGGTCAGACTCAAAAATGGCAATGTCTTCCCTCTACTGCCTTTCCTCACCAAGATAAGAAAATACAAAGCCACGGTTCATCTAAGTATATTCTTAAACAAATGAAAATGTTGCTTACACCATTGTATGTGGCATTGACACCAGATTACTACTAAATTCAATGACTGTGCAATTAGAATAGTCCAAACATTCCTACCTACCCTCTTAACACAACCCATACAGAGAAAGTGGAAAAACAAATCAGCAGAAATAGTCATAGTCCTCTTCATCTGGTACTCAGCTAGTCGCTTTTCCACCCTACATTTAATGTGGAGAGAGTAATTTGACATGTCACTCACTTCTCAGCAAATTTATGTTTCCAAGAATTTTAAGAAACAAAAGAGAGTTTGTTGTGAAAACTTAAATTACTGTCATACTGCATAATAAGAATGGTACATGGGAATATTTAGGTGGAATTGCCTCATTAGTTTTATTCTTTTTTAACTGTTGATAAACATGTGTCTAATGATTCTAAGTTCTGTGAATCTTCTGACCACTAACCACAACCTTTCAATGCAAGGCACAAACTGCTTAATAGCATCCCTGTAAGTACAGTTGTTTTCAAAATAAGAGATCATGGAATAAACTTTGGGCAGTAGGACAAACCTATAAACAATTCAGACATTTTTTATGCAGAGACTGGTTGGAATACCAAACAAACTGCCAGAAGTTATGCAGCCAGAAGTTAAAGTGACTTATGTACATTAATTCAAGAAAAAGTTGGATTATGCTTTGGAAAAGAAGAATACTACAGTGCAGTAGACACTCTTTTTTTCCTCTTTTGTTGTTTTTTTTTTTTGTTTTTTTTTAATGCAGTTGGGATTATGGTTAGAATGTTTCACATAATTAACGAATATACTGCAATTAGCAAACTTTGTTCCTTCATTTTCTGTAATCTGAAAGAAAGTTTCCCATGGTTTTACAAGACTGACCAGTTGGTTCCCTTTGCAAGACTACTTTTATATCTGTACTTGCTGAAGTAAACATGTCCTTTTTTTTTTTTTTGGCTTGAGAATGCGTAGCAGCACTTTAAAAAGAAATTTAAGCCTGAAAAAACAGATGAGGAAGACAAGATAAAGTAAAACAACTTAATGATTAGATAATTCAAAAGATACCTGGAGAACAGAAAAAATTAATCAAAGAGCATCTTCATCTGTTACATGTTTCTGTCGTGTTCTACCCTTTTGTGGTCATCAGGACTTATAACACAGCAGGAAAAACAATCAGATACAGGATAAATAGCCCAGGGAACAGGATAAATAGCTCAGGGGAAAGGAAAACAACATGAAAAGTCAAATGCAAATTCATTTTTCACCAAACTTTTGTGTCATAATAAAACTGATAAAGATTGTTTTCGTTGGAGAAGTGATTGCTAAGTTTGCCAGAAAGCTAAACCACTAAGATAATCAGGAAAGAAGAAAAAGAAGAAAAAAAAAAAAAAAGGCTTCATGAAGCTTCAAACTTTTCATTGGAAAAGGGAAAAATAGGCATGTTCAAAGGTTGCTGGTAAGACTAAAGTCCCTTCATTCACTGAAGCTGTCATCCAAGCCTGGTGTCACAAACAGAAGCAGTAACAATGACGAGCACAGTTGCTCCAACCGGATGAAAAAAAAAAGGATAACATCCAGACCCTTTCCTTTACAATGTATGTTTGTTTCCTGTGCCACATCTAAAAGTTTGTACAGCACATTTTTAAAACTCTCAAAGGGTCAAGTTTCTACTGTCCTCCCTCAAAGATGCCCTTGTGAGTTAGGAGAACTAGAAATTATATAGCTGTGAATTAACATGAAAAGTAACAGGGCTGATCAATGTGGGCAACAGAAGCAACTGCTACTGACTACCTGATAGGGAAGAAGCATGAGGCCTTCTTCAGACAACTTGGCCTTTCTCCTCACTGGAGACTCTAGCCACCCCAATATGTGCTGGGGCAAAAGTCAGCATGGCAGAAGTGATTCAGGAGGTTTCTGAAATGCATTGATGATAAATTCCTGGCCTAGGTGTTTGAGAGGCCAATGAGTGTAGGTACTCAGCTGGGTCTCACACTTGTAAATACAGAACTTGTCAGAGACATGAAGGTTGGGTGGAGCCTTGATTGCAGTAACCATGAGATGGTGGAATTCAGGATTCTGAGGGAAGAGAATCAGGCAAAAAGCAGGATCACAACATGAGACTTCAGGAGAGAAGATTTTGACCTGTTCGGGAAGAACCCTGTGGGATAAAGTCCTAGAGAAGAGGGGTCCAGGACACAGGGTTACTTATCAAAGATCGTCTCATCCATGCCCAAGAATTGTCCATCCCCACATTCAGGAACTGAAGCGAAGGTGGTAAGAGGTCTGAATGGATGAAGAGGCTGCTCCTGACAAAACTCAAACACAAACAGAAAGTATACAAGAGGTGGAATGAGGAAGAATACAGAGACATTGTTTAATTGTGCAGAGATGGGATTAGGAATACCAAAGCACTCCAGCAGTTGAATCTGGAAAAGGATGAGAAGAGCAACAAGAACAACCTCTACAAGTACATCAGCAGCAAAAGGAAACCTGTGGATAATGTGGGCCAACTGCTGAAAGATACAGGGTACATCAAAAAGGCCAAGTTACTCATCTTGATATAGGAAAGACGTTTTTCACAGTAAGAATAATCAATTACTGGAAAAACCTCCTAAGGGATGTGGTGGAGTCCCCAGCAGTGGAGGTTTTCAAAACACAAATGAACAGGGTACTAGATAATCTCCTTTGGACTCCCTTCTCCACAAAACTTTGGACCATATATGTTCTTTCAACATCCTTCTCAACATGTGCTGTTCTATGATTCTCTGATTCTGTGATTCTGTGATTTTATACTCAATATCCTCTTCACATCAGTCTTTATTAGTAAAGAGGTTTACCTTCTGGAATCTCAGGCCCTGGCACCAGTGGGAAAGCCTTGACCAAGGAATAATTACACTTGGTGGAAGAGTAACATCAGGAAACATTAAAACAAATTGGACACCTCTGAGTTCATGAGGCCTCATAAGATGCACAGATGTGAGCTGACCAATGTCATTGTGAGATGATTGTCAACTAACTTTGAAAGCTTATGGTTTTCAGGTGAGGTTTGTGAGTGAGAAAAAATCCAACCTCTGTCTTCAAGAAGTGCAAGACTGAGGTTTTAGAGAACTACAGGCCAGTCAGCTTCATCTTGGTCCATCGGAAGGCAATGAAGCAAATAATCCTGGAAGCCATTCAAACGTATTAAGGATGAGAAAATGATAGGCAGTAGTCAGTATGGATTTAGGAAGAGGAAATTGTGCTTTCTATGATAAGATTACTCCTGTGGATGAGCAGTGAATATAATTGATTTTTACTTTAGAACAGCTTTTGCCACTGTGTCCTATACCATTCTTATTGAAAAACTGATGAATATGAGCTAAATAAATGGAGAGGGGACTGGACCAACAACTGGCTGAATGTCTCAAAGGGTTGTAAACAATGGTATAGGAAGTCCAGACGAAGGAGACCAATCCCCAAATACCCCAGGGTCCAGTTCTGTTTAGCATCTTCATACACGACCTGAATAATAGAACAGAGTGAACCCTAGCATACAAAATTGGGAGGAGCTGGTTGTGCTGTCTTTGAAAGGACTTCAATTGAGAAAATTACAGCAATCCTATGATGTACAACAAAAGGGAATGTGAAGCCCTGCCCCTTGGCAAGAATAAGCCCGCGCACCAGTACAGTCTGGGGGATGACTGGCTGGTAAGCAACTTTGCAGAGAAGGACCTACAGTTCATGGGAGAAAAGGGGTAGAACATGAGTCATCATTGTGCCCCTGTGTCAAAAAAACAACAGCCTGCTGGCCTACATTAGGAACAATGTTACCAGCAGGTCAAGGTAAGGAGTATTTCCCCTCTACTCAGCACTAGAGAGACATGTCTGTAGTTCTGGACTCCCCAAGACAAGAAGCACAAGGACATATTGAAGCAAGCCAGCAAAATGCCCCAAAAATATTTAAGGGATGAGCTGGGACTGTTTAGTCCACATAGTAGAAAGCTAGAGGAATCTTATCCATGTGCAAAAATACCTGCTGGGAGGTTGTAACAAAAACTTCCTACTGTGATAGGGGTAGACCACTAGAACAGGTTACCCAGTGAGGATCAAGAGCCTTTGCAGATATTCAAAATGCAACTGGACACTACACCAAACATGCTGTACTTGACTCAGCTTTGAGCAAAGAGTTTGGACTGCATGATGTCCAATGGATCCTTTTATCCTCAACCATTCTGTGCTTCTGTGCTCCGGGTAAAACTCTCATGAACATTGTATCTCTAAAAAATGTTTTGCTTTCCTCAAAATCCAGTAAAAAGGAAAATTAAGGTGAAGGAACATAACCATTGTTACTACACCCACATTAATTAGTAAATAAGCCAGAATCAGAGTATGATAAAGTCTGTCAGGTAGTAGTAGTGCTATATCATCAGGTGATGTTCCCTGTGATGGAGGTAAAAGTTATATGGTTTAAATTAAGACACAGAGTAGATTTACTAGAAAGCTTTTGTTTTCTTGATTCAAGCATTTATCATAATTTTGGACTAACAGCTAGAGTTCATCTTTTGTAATGATAAATTATGGGTAGATGAAACTTGTCTGGGCCTGCCCTTTATTTCATTCTTAGTTGTATTCCCTTGGTCTTTGAGGAACAGATAGTCAAATTAGGAAGTCCTCTTGCAAAATGGTTTACAAGAAAGCAGGATTACTTCTGTAAACAATGGAAAAATCCAGTTGTTGAATATCTATTCATGAGAGATGAAAATAACATGAGGTTATTTGACCCAAGAAAAAATCAAAAATCATAGCAAAAGGTGTTCACAGTGATGGAGATGCCACAATGACAGTTGTGATCTACCTTGGCACGAGGGGGAAAATTATACACCAAAGTTTCAGAAGTAAAAGATTCATAATTGCTTGTTCAGTATGCTACTAGAAACAAATTTTTAGAGGAAAATAAAGATCAAATACTAAACTGTGGACAAACGCCATGGAGAAAGGCAGCATTTCTAAAAGAGAAAGCCTGAAATAGTACCTGTAAGCAGTGTTAGTGACAAGGGAGCAAGGAAGGAGAATTGTGCCTGTACATACTTATTATTGCCAATACGCTGAAAAAACCCCAACATCACTGCTATGGTATTTTTTTTCAATAGACCTAAAGGACAGCAGCAGCGGAATCTGCTGTTTGTGTTAAAGTGTCAGGAGAGGAAAGATCAAAGACACGGAAACATCTGCTTTTAGAAGCCACTTGAAAAATGATTATGCAATAGCCTGTGAAAAACATCTGTTAAAAATGCTGCTGTCCACCCATCACATAGAAGGAAGACACTTAAGGAAAATATAAGCAAGACTAGGAGAAGATCAGGGCTCATTTTTCTCTTGAAACACTCATTATGTCAAATCCAAACTGAAACCCAAGGGTAAGTTTAGCAAGAGAAATATGATAGAAGCAAGCAGCACGATATACCACTGCCAAACAGATGGTACAACCTGTTGTTACATAATCAATACAAATTGAAGCAGAAACCATGCTTAGCATGTGTACACTTTCTGAACACAAACAAATTGCTTCCCGGGAATTTTCAACCCTCCCATTCAGAGAATCTAAGGCCTTGCATTTAGCCATGTAGCTCTCTGTTTTACATCAAGGCTATTCCAGTGCAGAGCATCCCTGCCAATCACCCAAAAGAACTTGAGCTTTCTCTAAAACTCATCACACCACATCTCCACTCATTATGCGATTGATTTAACATTCAGATTTTTCAGGAGGAGTAGTGAATCCAATGCAGCTTTATGTTGACATGATGCTACCTGAATCATAGAGAATGCTCTCTCCTTATCACTTTGATGTGCTGTACACACTCCATAGCTCATTCCGTACTGGAATACGTGTCCTGACATAGGTGATTTTATCCAAAACTTTTTAATCAGCGATCCAGATAGTGTGTATGTGCTATTCCCATGGTCCTGCTGATTAGGAGAAACAGTCTGAACTACAATGTTTAACACTGTTCTGCTTTATGCCTACAACTTTAGCCAAAGTAAAGGAAGAGTTCACGTTTTAGTTCTTAAAAAGGCAAAAGACAACACCTGACACTTTCCAACTTCTGCATCAAATACTCAGCATAACTAACTGCATCTACATATCAAATGTCATATTATAGATGAGATTCTACATTGCATGTAACAGAAAGAGGCTGAATATGAGACACCTTCCTCTCCTGTATCCTCTAGTTCATGCTCAAATTCAGTTGCATAAGAAATTCTGCTTCCTAACAAAAGAAATTTTCCTTGGGCCTCAGAATAGACCCTTCAAATTCATTGCCATGTATTGCTGTGTTTGCCTCAGAAGTGGATATTTGTCAGTAGGAAGCAAACCACTTGCTATAAATACAATATGGTATGTAAAATGTTTTGAGATCCTCAGGTAAGGAACACGATAATGCAATGTAAAAGAATATTATTTTTATATCAATAAAACAATTACTTCAATATACAGTCACCTTTATGCTTAGGCTGTCATATGAAAATAGAACAAGAGGGGGACAGTGTGGTTTTAAACATGCCCAAAATAACTGTAAACCAGATTTTCAATTCATAGAAATTCACAGGAACTGTATTCTCAAAACAATGGTTTGTAAGAATCATCATTGCAATGCTTCCTCTGCTTATTTTTGTAAATAAAGGATTTTTGTTAAAAGTTTTAGGCTCTGTTAGTACCAGTCCTTTCCTGAACTGTCAACAATGATTTATGCAGATGGTTTAATAATTTTTTTCTTTTCTCTGAATTTTTTTAAAGGAACATTAAATGAACCCAAAATCTCATCCCCAATCTTCACGGTTTGGTAAAGGCTATCCATGTTTTGCTGCCTAAAAGCATTTATGGATGAGGAGTAAAAAACACTGAGTATGACAGATTTAGGTATTTGTCAAGGAGTGGGAGGGCAGGTGGGAGAAATCTATGATTATGTGCTGCTGTCCTCAAGTGTTTCCTTGAAATCCAGAGACTGCCAGTAGTGTTCCAAAACAAGATCAGTGTCAATCTCAAACATTCTCTTGCACATAGAGGATGTCTCTTCTAATTCTCATGGAATTATAAATATATTATAAATATATTATAAATATATTATAAAAATACATGTTTTGGAGATTATGGGAAGGGAATTTCTGAAAATACAGCTACACAGCAAGAGCTTTGTTATATTCCCCAGGTTAAAATGACAAAGGAAGAGGTCTGCCTATCACTGTACTTCAAATTCACTGGCAAAGAGAGAAGATATTGAATTATATTTCTCTCTGAATATTTTGCCAATTAAACACTGCAAAATTTGGCTCAAGTAAACCATCTTCAAATTCCTCTCTCCTGCAGCTGGAATGCGGTGAAGCCACCAAATGAAGACCAAGCTAAATATTTTAACTGAGCAAGATACATTATGGTTTTGTGCTCCAAACTACATGGAAGTCTCCACTGTGGAATGGGATTAGAGGATTAGAGCAGGTTTGCCTGTGGCATTTGGAGAGTGTGGCAATTGGCTTCAGTAGCGAATTTCCACAGCTAACATAGTTCAGGTGTGTCAGACCAATTTCCATGGCCATGTAGGACCAGCATAAGCATGTAAATGCTATATGGTTGCTCCCTGACTGTAAATGATCTAGTAATAGTTCATTACAGTGCTGCCACTGACTTCTAGTGCCAGTTAATATAACCATCAATGTAACTTAATCAAAACCTTGGGTACCATGTAATCTATATTAAAAACAGAAATTGCCCTCTCTAGTGACTATTTCAAATTGCCTTGGACGGGGGCAGGAATAACTGTGTTTACTAGTGCCTTTTTTTTTTTTAAGGGAAGATAAACTAGAAAAAGAAATTCAAAGGCTTGAAAGATATGCAGGCTCACCTGCACAGAGAAGCTAATTTGCATTATACTGGAATATGAATTTAAATGTAAATCTTCCTGATTAACCCCTGATGAGATAGCAACTTCTGGTACCATTTTTCTTGCGCAGACTTTGTGCAGAAGAATTTGTGCAGAAAATTAATTCGAGGCAATCTATCAGGAGGAGCCACTCTGGAGTAATATCCTATGGCAAAATCCCTGGAACTGCTTGTTCAAATGTTTTCAATCTGTACATTCTAGTTCTCTTCTATGCCTGACTGGGCTGTCACCTACATCAGTTGCTCAGCTCCACTGGACTCTGCTCCCCAAATCTAGTAGTGAAGAGTCAAAAGTGGGATGGAGGTTAGTTACCCTGTGTAGAGAGTCACACTAACTTTTTCACCCAACAGTGTTGTCTTTATAGTTCACATGCACATGTGATAACACTATTCCTAGAAGACACTCAAGTAAAAGAATTAACCACTCTCTCACATGTGAATGAGATGCAGTCAACACATCAGTGAGACAAATTGTGTAATTCCTAACATACTGAGCAGGAATTGCTCCTGTCCAGCAAATGGACTTTGGCCCATGCCATAAATCAGTGCAAGCAGTAAAAGCCCTAGAAAGTCTTGGCCTCTCTGGAAGAAACCGATTTAATCTAGTCTTCAGACATTTGGGTGAGGAAAATACAACACATAAAGCTGTTCAGAGAAGGCAGTAAACCACTTGCATATGTCATATACTGAAAACAACACCTGATAGTCAGTTAAATGTACATAAAACAAGTGAAATCAGGCAGGTTTGATTCCTGTCAGCTGTCTTATAAGTCCTCAAGTCCTACCACCTGCTCCTCTTAAGGGTCTCAAAAAATTAGTTTAAGTTAATCCGTTTTCAATTAATATTATGCCCATTTCCACTTAGAAATCTTGTAGCATTTCACAGCTTGTTCAGGTATGCTTCAAACCATACACTTTACAGCAGAAGAAAATAGCTCATCAGCTAAAGGACAATGACGTAAACAATTTTTCATATTACATTTTTTTTACTACCCAAAATATAGATTAATTTAGGGGTTTTTTTACTATAAATCTATTTAAACAAATAAATAATAAACAAAAATATGTAGTTCTGTCTCTGGGACACGAAAGAGGTGAACATAAATGTTCCATAACACATGGAATTTTGTGGAAACTATTACAGGGTAGAATAAAAATCTATGTCTGAGTGGAGTCTTGCCAAGGCACTTTAGTCCCCCAAATGGACAGGCTGAGTAGAGGGGCAGGACCACTTCCCTCGACCTGCTGGCAATGCTCTTCCTAATGTATTCCAGGATTCCATTGCCACTCTTGGCCACAATGGCACACACGGCTGGATCATGGACAGCTTGTTGTCTACCAGCAGATCAGCCCCCAGCCTATGCCAGTGCCCGGGGTTGTTCCTCCCCAGGTGCAGGACCCTGCATTTTCCTTTGCTGAATTTCAGAAGGTAAGGACATGGCCACTTTTAGGTCACTGTGCCTGGTGAGCACTGTATACTAAGAGCAGCAGCAACTTGCCTCATGGCATTATATGGTCATAATATACTGAAGAAATGTTCCATTATATCATCAGGATATGTTGAAAAATATTTTCTATTATTTTACTAAATACAGGCAGTGTTGTTACCTTCCTAGTACTACTCATTAACTCTTAGCTTTACCAGTGCCATCTCAGTATTATCCTGCCTCTGCCCTGACTGCCTTGGTTTTGTATTTGTACTAACTAAAACCTCAGTAAACTCATGAATTGCATAATAATGCTTGCTAACAATTATTTTCAACATACATAAAAATACATATATAGGCTTGAAACTCCATGGTGCTACCTTTTAAGCTTTGTGATATCTCTCCACTTTCCTGTGTACTGTCTATTAGAGAAAGGCAGGCACAGGAGCAGATATATTCATGAAGAATTTATTTCCTACACATACTTTTGCCAGCTTTCCTCCTAAATATCTGAAAATGGATTCACTTCCTATAAAATACCAGCTTTCCAACATTTTTCACCAACAGTGAAAATACATTTAGCTGATGCTGCCTACAATACTGCAGAGCAGACTCAGCAGGCACTTCATCACATGAGACACATTAGTAAAGCTCTGGTTTTAAAAATCAGTTAAAGCCTAATGGCAATCTGTATCTCCCAACTTATGCTAAAAAGACCTCTTATACTACAGAACTACTTGACCCATCCCTGCAAAATTATGCATGCTGAGCAGTACAGATTGCATTTAAACCCTTTTTTTAAAGGTCAGGAGCTGGGAACACTACATACTCAATGATGTGGACATAGCAATTGATTCATACCATTACACCTCCAAGAGTGGATTGGAAGAGTTGAGGATCATTTTATTTCTTTTTAAAAGACCAGAAGATACGGCCAAAAAGAAGGGATTCTTTTTCTTTTTCTTTTTTTTTCCTGTTAATCTGTTGAATACTGCAAGGTAAATATAATCCTTAATGTAAGTGTATTAATAAGAGATCCCCAAGCCTTGATCAGGGAATAAATTTGTTGCTTCATCAACTCAATGAAGCAAAATATTTCACCAAAACTACATTTATCTTCAAGCATCTTGTATCTACACCAGAAAGAAACCATAAAAAGAAGAGGCCTCTTTGCAGAGATTTGGAAGTTAAACCAGAATGACAGAAGATGGAAATGAAAGTAAGAGGTAATGGGTGTGTAAGGTTTTTGCCAAAATCAAAAGCAGCAAATCTGGTGGGATCTTTCATTGAGACAGACAAGTTCCAGTATGATATTATTATTAAGTTAGCATTAATAACAAGTAATGTAACCACTCCCAATAAGAACATATTAATATAATCAACAGGATCAAGACCAATTCAGAGACAGACAGCATGCTAAAAAATCTCTTACAACTGCTTTTAATTTGTTAAATTAATCAACTCTGATATAGATAGACAATGTCTTTGCTATTGTTACAAAGATACAATACATATCTCTAACCAGTAATAAATTAAGTTGGAAAATCTATTATGTTATAGCAACAAATGAGAGGACTCCATTTGGAATGAAAATTGAGACCTTTTATGAATTCCCTACTACTAGTACATAGGTTACAAGTTGATGTGTAGCAACTAGATTTAAATTCCAAAAAGACAAGTGAAGGTAGCAGGGCAATTGGTTTGTGAACACATTACCTTAGAAAGGGAAAAGGTAGCTCAGTGTTCAGCTCCGTGGGGACAATGCTGTCAAGCACATGCATTAGCAGAATGTTGGTTTCTCAGCAGCATAAGTAGCCTCAGCAGTGCAGAGTCTCTTGGTCTCTGCACAAAGCATTTGAATCACTCCCTTGGATTTGGGTATCTAGATTCTGCCTAAGTTTTACTTTAGGCATCTAAGTGCTTTTTTGGATCTCACTCTAAATTCTTACATAGCATAGAACCTTTTCCAAAAACTCCATTAATTTCCCCAGCAATTACCAGAAAACTATGAGATTATTTCACTAAACAACAAAGAAAGAATTAAATTGTTTTTCTGGTTTTAAATGAACTATGAAAGAAAGCACATCTGCAAAGTAAACTTAAAATACTGGTTCGAGTGCTTAAACCACTTTATAATAAAGTATACATGTAGTGACTTCTGAGACCCTACTGCTGCAGATCATAGAATCTATTGCTTAACTGCTATCAATAAATGTACAAATACACGTAATTAACTAGTTAGTATGAACACACCTTGCTTGTCCACCCCAAGAAACACAAACACTGCACAAAATTCTTTACAATGTCCTCCACACTATTGGGAGATTACTCAGCATCTGCATGAAAACACAGTCCTTCTGCAAGAGAACACAGGATTATATAAATACTGCATTATCTAGAAACAGCAGGACATCTAATCCAGGCAAGTATAATGACTTTGCTGTGTTTTCTTGGGAAAGACAACTACTGTCTTTCTTCCTTCCAGAACCCTAAGGTGGAGATAACCAATATCATTTCACAGGGCTGGTGTCATAAAATGAACTGAAAATAGTGAGGACAGCTTGCTAATTTTAAATAAACTTGCACGTTGGAATGAGAAAGAATCCATACCCATAGGCTTTAGTCAGGCCATTCTCCCCTTCTCTTTACCGTGTAAAATAAGAAAACTCTAAAGGTTTTCAACTCATCACCCTTGCAGGAAGTATCTTTTATTCATCCTGGCAGACTTTTAGTATTCAAGCTGAAAGATGTGGGTTCTACTTTCATCTTCTTTTGATTTATATAATGATCCTGTTTGTTTTTACGAGCTCAGTATACTGTCAACAACAACGGGACTCTCAGCTGGGCTTTGTGGATGCTGATGCTGAGTTGCAATTGAATTTATACAGCTCTGAAGTTTGTCTGAACCACAACCTTCAGATTCATGACCAAACTTAGGATGGAATGAAGCCCATGTTCTGTCCCAGGGCCATTCTTCTTCTACATGGTTGTTTAACTCCTTTGACACTCCAAGAATAATATCCCACAGGAGGGATGGAGATTTCGCTTCTCTCAACAACAGAAAACATGTACTACTAAGAGAGATATGCCCCTTGGAGCTGAAAAAGGATGGCTATATAGACAATATAGCCCATGTTTCTCATCTTTCCAAGAAAACAACAGAGGTAAATGAGTATGTAATATCTCTAACCAGAAAATTAAATTTCAATGTTAGTATTTTGCATCAGTATTTTAACTTAGAGGATGTATAAAACGTAAAATTGGAAGAGAAAAAAAAATTAAGGTTACATGCAAGATCTGTAAAAATGTCCTCTAGGGAAAAATATCCATTCAGTCTTTATCTGAGAAAACATCTGGGGAAAAAAATTAACAAAAAAACCCACAAATCAGGGAAGTGCATGAAGCAGCTCTTGAAAACATACAGTATTCAGGTGCAGACCTCCAGCAATATAGACATAACTAATGACTAAAATAGCTAAACTGCTGCTTGTATTAAATATAATAAAAGACTTTAGAAGACCCCCTCAGAACACTTAGAGTCCCACCAGGAGGCTAAATAAAGTCCCATCAGCATTCTAAATAAAATTACCATTGTAATTTAACCTATTGATAAAATCATTGCAAACTTCACTTGAACGATATTAATTGCTGTAGCTACATTTGTTAAAGGAGGAACCCAAAATACCTTTCAAGATCAGAGGTAATATCAACAAAGGGCATTCTATGCTCTTCCAGATTGTGACACCTGAATACAAAAAAGTTCTTGTTTTGTTCTATTGCTGGAGAATGTTTTAAGTACAAGTTCAACCTAAATATGTCTTTCTCTAAGTTAGGGGTTGCCTCCCTCTGATTTCAATAGCCCCAAGAGATGCACCCTCAAAAAGCTTCAATTATTATAAGATGTTCACGTCCATATAAAACCAAAGGTTTTGTCTCCATTCCACATCCAGCTTTGGCATACCTCTAACATGCTGTGCTTACTCGTAGCCTCCAATATGTATTACTTTTTAAGACGAAGGATGTGGGGGAAGCAGAGAAACAGGGAAGGCCAGGCTGAATTCAGACCATAAAACCACACTATATTTTCAGCAAGTAGCTGACCTGCTATGATTTCAAACTTTTTTGGGATTCCCCAATAAAAAAATTCCCAAGACCATTATGCGTATCATGATAGCAAATTTTCCTTTTTTTTTTTTTAAACAATTTTTCAGAAACAGCACAAACTGATCCTTTGGAGAGATAGTGCTTTTATCTATGGGAACTTTGTAAACAAATTGATCCAGATGTTTTGCTTTAGAACTCTCCAGACATAGTAAATTGTTCCTTACTACATCAACACTTCATTTCCTCTATTTGCAACTAACATCTCAAAACAGAACACTTTTCAAAAGACAAATAATTGAAATATTGTATCAGCATTAACAAGATCATTTGGACACTTTTTAAAATAAAGTCTGTCTTTTATATATGGATGCATTTACATATAATATATGCATATAATAGTTTCCAGAAAGGATCAAGATCAAATATATTAAGAATGTATTTGGATCCTTTTCCTAAGCCACTGAAAATTTATCAAAGAAATCCTAAGAATTTAATTTTTCTTTTCCATTGTTACATGTTTTGTCGCATTTATCTTTAATAAACCCCTAGACATGTGGAATGGTAATGGATTCCAAAGTCTGAGTGAAAACTAAGACAACAACAAGTCTATCCCATTAAAATGAAACTAAAGTGAGACAAAGTAAGAAAGAGAAGGAATAGGTTAATGGACTAGGTAAAAGATATTTAAGAATATTTGACAATATAGGCACATATACATTCAAAAACTAATGGAGAAGAAAGAAACCTACTCCCTGTGTTTCTTAGTGGCATGCCCAATAGACTACTTGTCAGAAATGCATATACAGATTTCTTTTAATTTAAATTTTTTAAAACAAGTAGTAAAAACTGTTAGTTTCCTTTAAAGATCTAAGGGGCTTTCAGAAATAAGAACAAGACAAATATATTATCTGTAGAACAAGCACCATTAAATATATCAAAACACATTTTAACTGACTTCCTTAACCATTTTTAGATACTTTTCTTGCATTTTAAAATGTGACCAGTTTCTCCATAGCATTGAAATAACCTTTCCTATTCACACACTTTCTGAAGAGCTCATGCCGTCAAATACAGTAACCAGGTTTCCATCCTATGCTTCCTGAATCAGAATATTTGCTTTAAAATGAAATCATTGGTAGTTTTCCAGTTGCTGTAAGGACAGCGGGATCAACTGAGTGCACAGCAACAGATTACAAAGCAGGTGGCTTGAGGCTAAATCTAAACAGTTTCCTCACATAGCTTTGTAAAGTGGGGTGCAGATAACTCCTAATGAGTGTTAAGGGCTGTCTAGTCACTTAGTTGTATACAAGGTCTAGACAGGTCAAGGTCTAAGGATCAGAGCTTCTAATTACATTCTATTAAACACTCGTTAGTTGTAAAAGATGTCACCAGAAGACCCATCAGAGCTATAGTGTCTAATTATTAAATAGTAGTGCCCTCATAAGACCCTCAGGACTTGAAAAACTATGATAAGATACTGAAAAAGAAAAAGAGACAGCCAAAAAAAGAGGTGAATCTGAGGACAGAGCTGAAAATTGAGGTCATTGTTCTATATCACATTCCCCATGTAAAAGAGGAATTTGAAACTCATCGTCTATTGAATCAGTCGGTATTTGGCAGCATCATTTCTAATGTTGAGTTAAACCATTTAGGAGGCAGATTCGGAGAGCCTTTCATTGCAAAATGAGCAAATAATGAAATACATTTATTTCATAACCTGTATTTGTTACAAACACAACTCACAGAGCTGTTGCTCATTCCCTAAAAGCTAATAAAAGGAAGAAATTAATATGACTAAAACCAGCATGGTTTTTTATTTACTTTAAATAAAAACCTCATATAAAATCTCTTGTGGTTTGGTGATACTGTGCTATTGCTGACTGGCAGGGCAGGATTTGGCGATGCAACCCCCCAAAAACTGTTGTTATGCTGTTTTTCTCCCAGTGCTCACACTGGGAGGACACACCAAGTCAGACAGCTACAAGGGGAGAGCACCTGTTAGGAATGAATTCTGCAGTGACATGTTTTCAAACAGCAACAACCCAAGTGGGTAGTAAATAAATACAGGCTCAAGCCTTGGCTAATGAAGAGCCACCCACATGTGTGCAGCCAAGAACACCAGCACTCATAAGTAAAGGTAACCCTTGCGTCTCAGGACAAGGAATGCTAGTAGGCAGTGCCAAGGACTGATCTTGCCCATCTGGGAGGATGATCTCAGGAGACAGAAATATGGTCCCCAGGGTCAGGAAACAAATTCCCGAGGACCCCTTTAAAGGCAGCAGAGCAGTGCTGGAATAACTCCAAAGTACTCTGACATTTTCCTTATTTTCCTTCTTTCTTTCTATTTGAGCACCCAAAAACATGACATTATTCAGACCTCCTGGACCTATGAAACATTTAGGAAAATGAAAGACTCCAGGTTTTGTCATGACCTCTGGTGCTTCTCAGCCTCCTGACAGCCCTTGAATTACCTGGACTGCAGCCTTCCTTGCAATATCTTGGCTCTGCTGTTCCCTGTCTGCCTGGAACCAATTAATGCATTAGCACAAAAAAAAAAAAATGAAAAAGGAATTAATCATCCTTCTCTGAACCTCAAAAGATTCAAGTTTTGGACAGGCCTTTATGGAGATGGGGTAAGATCTGAACTGAATTACCTTCCCAACTGAAAAGGAGAAATAATAGAAAAGTCTTTATTTCCCTTCTTACCAGCTGATATCTAAGTTGTGGAACTGCATTTGTCAGGCTTTCTTCCCTTATAGATCACCTCTGTCCTCTATAGCGCCCCAGTAAAAGCTAAAAGGGGCACCACCTTCCACTCACACTCTCCCCTTTTCTCTCCCAGTACTCAGATTTTGACTGTGGCAAGAACCACTTTGTCATCTCATCTTTTGGTGATTCTTTTTTAGCCTCAAGCCACAACATATCAATGCTAACAGGAACACACAATATTTTTTTTATCTCACTCGTAAATGGAATACCTTCCTTCCATCACCCAGAAAAAATCTCAGAACCTCGCAACCCTCTTCTGTTCACTATAATCCTATCTATCCAGAAAAGCCCCTTTTAGTGCAATTCCCTTCTCCTGACACAGTTGACCTGCTCACTCACATCTCTCAAATGCTACAGAGCGCTTCATCCTCCCTGGGACTCACAACCACTCCTCCTGCTCTAACAACCCTCCACCAACCCCTCCCACACACTAAGGGCATGCCTATGCACATACTAAGTCTGAAAGAGTCCTTAGTCTCAAAATCTGAGGATACCCTCACTCCTAACAAGCCTCTGTCTCCTCATCCTCCTCCCTTCTATTTCTCATCCTTGATAAGAAATGAAGGCTGCAAGGAAAGCCTGTAAGAGAACTCACATCAGCAGTGCACCAAACACTGCCTTTGCTCTACAGAGTCAATTTGTAGATGCTTCTCAGGGCCAGCATCATTTAATAAACTCACTCCATATCTATGGCAAGCAGAAAGCAACATGGGCATGGCAGGATGGGGTTGAGTCATAACTGGTGCCAGGAAAATGCAGCTGAGTCTCGAGCAGCTTAGTCACTCTCCAGGCCTCCATGCCCTGCAATCCCAGAAACTAATAGGAGGCACTGATCACAACTACACCTTCTTTTCATTTTTTGTCCCTTTACCAGATTTTCATTTCTATCCCAAAATACTCATGTATTTCTGTTTTCACCCTTACAAACAAGGGTAAAACAAGAGCTGGCTTTTAAAAATGTCAATTAACCAAGAACAGAGGGGAAATGACACATCAGGAGTAAAATGGAGCACTCAATTCTCTGGCTTGCTAATTAGGATTTATGTACTGGAAAAAACTAATTCCTGGCACCGGTGAGTTAATAAAGAAATGAAAAAATGTCTGGAAAATTGGAAAAACTGGTATAAATGTCTAAAAAAACTAGCACATCTGGTCATTTCCCCACACATTGTTATTAGCACCACAATTATTTCAGCAGGAGGCAAGCTGGGAAGAAGTAATACATGACCAATGAAGAAAAGCAGTAGCAGGAAAACCTACCATTCAGGCGCTGAATCCTGAGAGAAAGCAGACTTGACACTAAATAGAAAAGTCTACTTGAACATGCATTTCTTTAAACTGTGATTTATAGTGTTTAAACTGGAGTTAATTATTGCCACTAGGATTATCACAACTACAAAATTACCCAGTTCTTTCTGTGTAGTCATTTACACTGGTACACAAATTGCTAATATTCTAATATTTACCTGCTTCTTCCAGGGGTAGGCAGGGAAATATGAGGTGCAAAACAAGAGAAAACAGATCTCAAGATAGCAATTCATGCAGCATGTAGGTGTATATGAAGAGGATTCACTTGCATGCTCTTGAGACTCAAATGCTCACCATAAAGATTTCCCAAACCATACCAGTGAACCTGATAAGTTATTTATCCTGCTTTCATAATTGTTTTTATGAGAAAGGCAAGAAAAAAAAAACAGGAATAATGCCAATAACCATCGCACTTTGTTGTTTCTCCTTTGAGTTTTTTGCTTTTATATTTTTGCATGGTAATATTTCACAATATGATCATTTTGACAGTTTAATGGGGTTCTCTTGCTATTCTGCAGCTTAATCCTTCAGGAATCTTATACAGAATGAGTCTTTTGTTAATATATTGACTACTAAGATCTTTTTCTTTTTTAAAATATGCATAAAAATTATCAGCCATCTTTCAAAAGTAAAGTATGTTAATTTACATTCTAGCTAAATTGGGCAAGATCCAGTAAGAGATTGAGCCATTTCAGTGCTAGGCAGTATAACACCTATCTTTCAGTACCTCAGATCCCACAGAAAATTTCAAAAAGGAAATGGAGTCTCAGTCAGTTCACAGGATAAGTTCATGCCTCAGAATTTAATCCAAAGCTGCCAACACAACATGCAAGCACCTGACGGCAATATATTCAGGAGATGACCACATAGAAGTGGCCTAGAAGAGGGCTATGCCCTAAATTCTGATCATTCAGGACAGCAGTTTCCTTTACAGAGTATCTGGCACCCAGAAGCAGAAGCCTCTATTCACATTACACATCTGCCTCTGGGAGGAAAAAAAAAAAAAAAAAAAAAAAAAAAAAAAAAAAAAAGCAAGTTTAATGCTTTTCTATTAAAAACAGGTTGGGAAAGCAGATAGGTTCCTGTCTTCATATAATCACCCAGTAATTGGCCAGGCAGTAAAAGATCTCATTTCTTCCCTTAACTCAAGGGAGCTCAAAGTCCCATCTCCAAAGAAAGCTTCCTACTTACAATTATGCTCAACCCCTCAGGCACAGTCAAGAAGCTCTGGGCTCAAAACAGACATCAAAAACTGAAGCACAGCAAGATTGGTAGGTTTACTTGGAAGTACAGGGGCATTCCTTTTTCTCTTCTACCAGGATTTTTCTTTACTTTATCAAGCAGCAATTTCATGCAAAATGCACAATATGTCCTGGGAGCAGGGAGAAGAAACACGTCTCTGTGTAATCTGAGCACTTCTTCACTTGCATGCTCAAGCGAACAGTGAAGCATGACAAGGTGAATAGCTGACTACTGCTTACACAGTGGCAAAGCTTCATGGGGTAAGACGACAAACACAAGACTAATTGAAAGCCTAGAGGCTAGGTATAACTCAGTCAGTGGAAGATTGGGATTTCACACCATTAGATAAAGGGGACTGAAGCATTCTCACTCATCCTGCTCAAGTATCTCAACCAGCAGGCTGGATTAAGTCCTTTAGGTTAGCTTTAGAAATAAGTAAGCAGCTGCCACTCTTTTTTTTTTTTTTGGTGAAATGATCAAATGTATCAGCATGTGAATATCCCTCATAGGTTAAACCCATCCCAAAATTCACTAACGTGCCAGTTTTGCCCTTTCCCACACTGATGTATCATCTACCTCTTTAATTTAACCTTCTCCTTACATGTCTTCTGACATTACTCAAACACCAACTAATTTATTTCAAAATATGTTGCTTCAACATGTTTGTTTTTGTCTCTTGACATTAGTAAAACATTCTTCCCTATCCCAAAGAAGTGGTCAAAAAACCAAATCATATTCATCTCAAACATGTCAAAATTTCACTCTTAAGCATACCAAAGAAACATGGGGAAAGGGGAGAAAGGTATTAACTTGGACTAAGGGAACTGCTGTGCTTCACCTTGGAATGCAAAAGAGCATCTCAGCAAGTCCATCCAAAACACATTTATTTGCTTTTTACAGTTACCAGCTAGTAGGTTCCCATACACATGCAAAACTGATCTACTTTTTTGTTTTCTATACTGGTAGCACAGACATAGTCACAGGAATACTCTGTTCCTAGATCCCTTTCAGGTCAGTATGTGATTTAGATATTGGGATACTTTGCCTTGTCCATACTAAGGTGCATGTACAAAAGACAACACTCAGGCTCCTGGAGAATATGTAGACAAGACAGACAGTGACTGTTGATCCCTAGATGATGGTGAGTCATAGCTGGATGGCAGAAATGCTGTGTTATTACCACTCCTTTCTACTCACCTTGTTTTTAAATCAACAACTGCCCACAGTGGCAGAGATGATCAAATTGTCCATGAAGCAACTCCACAACTGTAGTTTTCTACAGCCTGGCATGTTCTGGTACCTGGAAATTTCTGATCCCTTACTTTGCCCATGACCTTTGGCTCCTCAGCGGAAGCTACCCATGCATTTTAGTCATTTCTGATGTCCAGCTGGACAGCAATTTCCACAAGAAAAGTAGAGCGCAGCGTTCAGCTAGAGATGTCTATCTTTTCACCATTCAGTTTAATCCTTCTATGTTCACAAATCAATGCCCATGAAATGTAGGACACCCCAGTTTCAGATGGGGGCAGAGGGAAAGAAAGAGTTCAAGATCTCTTTTGACATTTTTAATTAAAATGGATTTGATTTTCTTCGGTCTTAATAAAGATCATGAAACCATATAGCAGCAGTTACCTTAATGTCTGCAGCGTTTACAATTACCCTTTGGTTTCAGACTTAACCCAGAGAGTTTGGGATTCCTGAGGCATTAATTATATGGTACTTATGCTGCAATTAGTTTGAAATCAGTCTCTTTGAGACACTTATACTAAAGATGCATGTCATTAGAGGGTATCCATACAGTTGAATCACCACATTTTATGAGGGATCATTTTGTTGTTTGGCCTCCAATGGTGACTGCTGCGCCGTTCAACATTTACAGATTCTTATCAGCTCTCACTGAAAAAAACAGTATCATCAACAGTCAAAAATGCACTTTTCCCTGCATAACCCCTTCTACCATGCCCGCTGTCATCCACAACTGATTATTGGCCAAGATTTTCAAAACTGATATTTATCTCTTCTTCCTCAAAGGTGCAACTGAAAATACCATTTTTTTTATTTTTCACCCCTTTGGTAACCTGTGACAAAAAGATGCCTCAAAGGGACAAGATACTGAAATCTAAACTTCTTTTATTTTTATCGCTACCATCAAATTAGATTACCTAATGAACACCATTTAAAATCATCAGATTTTCTTTTCCCAATTAATATAACTTGTTTATTGTATGTACTTCAAGTGCCAACAAAGGTTAATATGTGGTGTCACCCTCATACAAAACCAGAATCAAATACCATTTCTCCAACGTATAGGAAGAATAACTTGTGAAGAATTTTACTGCCTTGTATCTTGGTGCACTTTGACAAAAAATATCATAAGTGTTCTGATCCATACTTCACCTAAACATAACAAGGAACTGAAGTACAAAAGGGTCACCAGGTGTGTTACGTGCAGAGCTGGAAGCACAAAGAACAGCTTCTCTCTGTATGTTTTTGTTTCCCCTTACTTTTCTCCTTTTGTATTAGAAAGTCTGCTGTCAATGACTCTCATGATTGACCACATGACATTACAAAAGTCAAGAGAGTGAAAACCAAAAAAACAGGGAAAAGAAACTGCAAAGTGAGACTATTCTAAAGTCTCTGTTTCTTCCTTTTGTTTTAAATTACTTTTTATTTTTGTTCAACTAACACAGGTTTTGATTAAGATTTTCTTTGTTAAAGAATCAGCATTTTCACTCCTGCTGTTCTTTTGAGAAAGAAATCAATACCTATCCTATGAGATATCCACGAATCACCAGGGAAACCATAACATAGCAGACTTGGCAATTCTTAAATTTCTAAGTAAAAATCAAACAGAAAAAAAAAATCAACATTTCTGATATATAAAGCATCAAAAAAAGTCTTAGGCCAAAGTTTAAACTATAGTCTTTCAAATCTTCCTAAAAAAAGGGGGAGAGCAGGGGGAGCTGCTCTCATTAAGCTGGATTCCATGGAAGGAGAGTTGTTGTGTTGTGGAGTTTTTTTGGTTTGGATTATTTTTTTTAAGAGCTAAAAGAAATTTCAAGGCTTACACTTGCCTTGGAGCCTCATTGCCAATTTTTGTGGTTTTACAACCACAGTTTCTTTTTTTTTGTTTTTTTTCTTTTTTTTTTTTTCTTTTCTTTTTGGGTTTTGGTTTTGCTTTTTTCTTCAGAGGGAGGAGTCGTTTGTTTGTTTTTCTAAAGTATTTCTTTCTTTCCCATTGTCATGTATGATACCCATACACTAAACACGGGAAACTAACACAGAAGGGCATACAGAGAAATTGCCTATTCAAACCAAATTACATTTTCCCTTCTTCATCACCAAAGTCTAACTGCAGGACTGCTAAAGCGAGGAGATTTCACCTCTCTTCCCAGCTTGATACTCATGTCCTGCAGGACCTTAACTCTACCACCAATTTCTAGCCTACTACTGTACTCAGTATGGAGCTAAAGCCAAGAGTCAAAATCAGCTTTTGGGCAGGGCTCCCTCTGCCCAGTAGCAAAGGATTGAGCAGTCATGTTTCCAGTGCAGTTATGCCTGGGACAAGCAGATCTCAAGTGTTTAGCCCTCTCTGTCTCATGGAAACACAAAGAGCAGACAAGGCAAACACAAAAGCCTTCTTAGGAAGACTCCAGCACCTGGGGGCTGCCACACTGAAGCCACTTGAAGTACTTTACCCACTATTGGCTGGCACCAAATAAAACCAAAGAATTTTCTGCATGCACAAGTCTTGCCTGCATCCAACTTGAAAAGATTTACTATGAGGGTAGTCAAGGGAAATCCAGGTTCTGATAGTGACACTGTGTACCAATTCATCTACTGTCCTGGGTAGTTTAAATATTTATGAGTTTTATTCTTAAACACCTCTGTGAAAAAAGAGCAAAGTTTTGGGGTTTTCTGATTGCTGCAGGCCCCTGCTGATTTGTCATACTGTGGTTTATGTTATGGTGGGAGAAAGAGAATATCCTTTGCTGATTTTTGTGCTTATGATTTTGCAATCTTGTTTGAAGTTTTAAATAAATAACAGCTTCTTAACAGTAGCTGGAAATAAACAGTGACTTTGCCCCTGGTCTGTGTATGGTATTTCTTGGTTTTGGTGGTGGGTTTTGGCAAGGACAGGAAGATGAGAGCAAGATGTTTCCCTCTGTCATTCTTACATTCTGTGAGAAAATCTAGTCTTACATGTCAACATTCCCAAGGTTACAAGGACAACTCCCTTCTATTTCCTGATCATCTAAGCGAACCCAAAGCAAGTAAAAGGAGAGACTGACTTAGAAAACAAGGGTTTTGAGATACACCTGCTTCAATCATGAGACCTACTTGGACTCATTGCCTGCAATATCTTTGGACTAAGGACTGTCAAGACATGCATACTTCCCAAAGGCCAGTATAGAGACAATGCAATTCAATATCATGTTGCGTGGATTGCCTGTGATTCAGACTTGCACGATGCAATCTGCACTGTTCTCACAAGCAACATACCACAAGGGAAAAACTGAGTTGTTGCTGGTTTGTAGTGACTAAGTTTTGAGAACATTAATAAAGGATTTTAAAATTTTTTGGGGTTTCAAAGTATTTGACTATTTTCAGTTTAAGTTATAGCACTTTCCACCATAGAAGACATTCAGGCCAGTGGATCTGATGTTCACTTCATCACAAACTGATAAGCAGAAGGGATGTTAGTTTACCTCTGTATTCTAGGGACTGTTCATGCTTTTTGTAACTAAGTCAAGGTGGGAATCTCAGAAGAGCAATTTAGAAAGAGTTAGTTGGTTTAAGACTTGTTTATTTCTTAAGCCCATAAAAAATTTATTGCTCTAATAAAAACTGAGTGAATATAAATAAAAGGAGCATTAAATTGAAAGAACTTAAGCTGACAAGCTTGACTAACCTGATCTTCTATGAGAAGGTGACCACTTGTGGATGAGGGAAAGGCTGTGGATATTGTCTACCTTGACTTCAGTAAAGCCTTTGACACCATTTTCCACTGATTGTCCTGGAGAAACTGGCTGCTCGGGGCTTGCATAGGCATATTCTTCACTAGGTAATAAACTGGCTGGCTGGATAAGCCTAAAGATTTGTGGTGAATGGTGTTAAATGCAGCTGTCAGCTGTTCAACAGTGGTGGTGTTCCCCAAGGAGCAGTGCTGGGGCCAATCCTGTTTTATATCATTATCAAAGATCTGGACAACGAAATCGATGGCATCCTCAGTCTGCGGCCAACTTGGATGGGAGTGTCAATCTGCTGGAGAGTAGGAAGGCTCTGCAGATGGATCTAGAGTGGTTGGATCGATCGGCCAAGGCCAGTTGTATGAGGGGTCCTGCACTTGGGTCACAACCCCAGGCAGCATTACAGACTGGAGGCAGAGTGGCTGGAAGGCTGCCCAGCAGAAAAGGACCTGGGGGTGCTGTTTGACAGCAGCTGAACATGAGCCAGCAGCATGCCCAGACGGCCAGGAAGGCCAATGGCATCCTGGCTTGTATCAGGAATAGTGTGGCCAGCAGGACCAGAGCAGTGATCATCCCTGTGTACTTGGCACTGGTGAGGCCACACCTTGAGTATTGCATCTTGGGCCCCTCACTGCAATAAAGACATTCAAGTGCTGAGCATGTCCAGAGAAGGGCAACAAAGCTGGGAAAAGGTTTGGAGCACACAAGTCTTATGAGGAGTGGCTGACAGACCTGGGGTGTTTAGCCTGGAAAAAAGAAGACTCAGGGGGACCTTATCACTCTCTACAACTACCTGAAAGGAGGTTGAAGCAAGGTAGGGGTCAGTGTCTTCTACAAGGTAACAAGTGATAGGACAAGAGGAAATGGCCTCAAGTTGCACCAGGGGAGGTTTAGATAGGATATTAGAAAAAATTTCCTCACAGAAAGGGTTGTCAAGCATTGAAACAGGCTGCTTGGGAAAGTGGTGAAGTCATCATCCATGGGATTATTTAAAAGACATGTAGATGTGGTGCTTAGGGAGAATCAGCTTGGTAGTGCTGGGTTAAGGGTTGGGCCTAATGATCTCAAAGTCCTTTTCCAACCTAAACAATTTTATGATTCTATTATAAACCAGAAGAGATGCAAAGGCGTTACAAGTCCTAAGGAAAGGGTGATTTTATTTTGTATTTTGCAGCATTTCCAAAGTTTCTTGAATATAAAAAATGTGTTTTACTCTCCAACATCATACATTTTGTTCCACAGTTTGAAAAAACAAATTCTCCTTTTAGTCATTGCTTTTCCAGACCACAGGAAAATACCAACAGTGAATTTAAGATTCATGTTCCTGAAGAGGTATACATGTTGTTACAATCTGAACTGTGCTACTGCTTGAGAGCTCGATTACACACTTTATGACTGTTAACGGAAACAGTGACATTCTTATGAATTTTCCTCTAAAGATGAGGATTTACTACAAGTGAAAGGGGTTGCCTTGCAGCAGTTTACCCAAAGTTCATTATCACAGCACTGAAAGGCTATAAATAGACATTTTAGAAGATAAAAATAATAACCATACTCTTCCTATTTCTCTCTTCCATTATCACTCATTCCCATCTTCTGTAACATCTAGCCATCTCTATTAAAGTTCCTGTTTTGCTCCCTCACTTCAGAAAACCAACCTCTCAGCTTACCAGCCTTTCTAGCTTCTGTGTTCTGTCTTTTCTTTCTTCCCCTCAGAATCCCTTGCCCATTGCTTCTCAGTATCTCTCCTCAACTTTTCTTATGGAACTGACTTGCCTTTCAGGCTCCTGAGTCAGTTTGCTCTTAACAATGGAGAGGTTTTATGCCCAGGTGAGCATTTGTCTGGATACTGAAAAACCGCTAAACCTGGGCATAAAAGCATCTATTATTTATAAAAACACAAAGTTCATCTGCAGCTCATATTCCTATTATTAAGACCTAGAGTTTAGTTCTGCAGCAAGGAATGAGAAAACACAGAGTGAAATTGTCATATCATATCTATAAAACGGGGACATTTTTCTAGGTTCACTGAAGCATAGCCCAATCTTGAGTCTAGCTTTGGTTTTTTTACAGGACACATTGTTCACCAGATAATTACTAGTCCCCAATTATACTAAGGATTATCTAATCCTGATTGTACTCCATTTTTCTTGTATTTTGAATATTTATCTACATTTTTTGCAGAATTTCTCCAGCAGCCCCTGCTGAAGTTGTGAGTATTGTCATTACAGTTCTAACCCAGATGTTCATATGGCTGTGTCTCAGAGAACCCACAACTGTATTGTCAGAGATTTTGTCAGTTTTCTTCTATAAACTTTTTAAACTTCTTTTTATATATGACCTAAAACCTTAGTGCTGAAGATAGCCTACATAATACAGGTGTTCAGTGACATACTTATCTATTGCCCCTCTAACAGAAACTGAGGCAACAGATGTTCATTCAAGTTTTCTCTGGGCTAATGTCTTCTGTAGGATACATGCTCAGAATCAGTGAGGACTGGCACTTAGAAAGTTCCTAACATGCTATGACTTATCTAACCTTGCTTCATGATTAGTAACACTATTCAGGGATGAAGATTCCTTCATGCTGGGTGCTGTGGTAATACATAAACTTTGTCCAAATGAAATAACATTATGGGCATA
>JAWWLV010000179.1:53099463-53136197 GCA_035041135.1 Platyrinchus mystaceus
AGGGATGAAGATTCCTTCATGCTGGGTGCTGTGGTAATACATAAACTTTGTCCAAATGAAATAACATTATGGGCATAGAAATTGTGAGAAACAAATACCAAAGGCAACAACACAGCACCAGGTAGTCCCACCTGTAGGGATCAATCACTAGTAACCTAGTTTTTGCAAAGGTTTCTTTTAGCTATCCCCACACACATCAAAAAAAGAGAGATTTTAGAGTCAACAGTAAGACTACATATTTGTTTAGTGGCTGGTTACAGGAAATTCTTTCCTAACATTAGGAGTAGCAGAAAGGAAAGTACAAAGGTACCTTCTTGAAATCAAAAACAAAGAAATGAAGCATCAGTAGCAAACTGGAAGGCCAGCTTGGAGATAACATCTGAAGGTGAAGCTGAAGATACAAAAAGCCACAAAACAAAAGCAAAGTACTTCACATTTGGTAGGAGAGATTTGGATGCATGTGGATAGAGGAGAATGATAGGTAATTCTATAAAAAAGGCATCAAGATCTGAAAATGATGACTTAGAAGAAAGTTTCTGTCAAATATGACATTCCAGGTCAAAGATGGGAACAGCAGGAAGGAAGGTGATCCAGTAGGAAAATATTGGAAAAGACTTGGGTAAGAAATTAAAAAGCTCAATAGAGAACTTGTGCTGGTGGCCAATACCACTGAGGAGTTGCTAGATGCAGGCTAACATGTTTGTTATCAGCTCTGGTAGAGGAAAATAGGGATGTTAATTGTCTGGGGAAAAAACTCAGAAGTTAAAATCAACACTGCATAAAGAATAGGTCCTTCTAATTTCGGTCTGTTAGTTTGTAAAATTCTTTTGCCTTCGTTGTAAAGTATATAACTTCTATTTCTATGATTCTCACCATTGCTACATTCACTTCATGACAATACCAAAATGAAATCAAAAGGATAAAGTCTGCTAAAAAGCAGTCAGAGGACTCAGTAAGAGGGATTTTGCAAATGAGAAGCATGGCATATGTTGGCAGTGCTCCATTGATTCTAAGGGAAACCTGCCAAACTGTGTCCAAGCGTCAACTGTTTTACATGTTTCCAAATAAATGAAGTGCTTCTGACCCATAGGTTAACACTGATCTTTGCAGTATTCATAAAAATGATTGATACTCTGGCTTTCTCTATGTCTAGATATGTATGATGAGTCATAGAAATGTCTCACAGATGATAAGTGGACACATAGATTGTATCTGGAAAAACTGGACAGCTCCAGAGTCTTTCAGTTGCCTCTGTTCTTCAAAATACCTGCCAGGTTGTATGGTAGAGGACAGAAGATACAGTAATGGGCAAAGATGGTGAGTCCTCTGGGAAAAGTCTGGGGTTTTTTTCCTCTTTAACAAGTACAGATTCAGAGATCAAAAATTGCTCTATAGAAACAAAGGGGAAGTAATTATAGTATACATAGTTCTCGTGTTGATATCTCTCCAAACATTTGTAAAGCTAGATTTATTTGTAGTATTGGCATTTTGAAGCTATTGCCTTATGAGTGACCAATGGAACAATGGGAAACAAAATTGAGATATTCTTTTTTACCCATTGCATATTGAACAGAGAGTATGTTTCCCTTCAACTTACTTAAATAATAAGGTTCTCCAACCAAGATAATCCAAACAACCAATGAGTTAACTGAAGTTTCACTCACCTTTCAAAATTAATGGCCTAGTCCTGAGCGTATCCCAGCAGGTTTGGAAAAAACACGGTTGAACCATACATTACTCGCCAAACATGAAAAGTTGTCAAAAGCATCTACCAAACAATAAGAATTATGACAGGGTGCTTTGCAAGCATTTATGAACAACATGAATCTGTTGCTCCACAATCCTGCATGTTCTACAGTTGTCTACTTCTGTGCAAAAAGATTGCAATATGTACAGATAAGATCACTTTGCACTGGTGCCAATTTCTATACAATATGTAAAGTAGCAAAAAATCAAACCTTCTGTCTCCCAGTCACCCAATGTGGATAACCAATGGTGTTTACTCATTGACTGTTCTTCCTAAAACTTTAATATATTTTTAAGACTGGTATATGAAAAACACATTCCCTGGTGGCATTGTACTTTAAAAGACTCAAAAAACAAATAAATTAATTTAGCATGTTATGAAAGAATTAAACAATACCAACATATTTTTACTGTTCCCATGAGAACAACTATTTTCTTATAGGCCTGCTCTTTGCCTCTTGCCAAAATTCAAGATGGCCCCAGAGAAAGGCAGGATAAACCTGCTAGTCATTTACGTGAATGGCAATTGCCCTTTCTGAGCCTACATCTGGTAGAGGCCACCTTCCCAAAAAGGACAATACATTTCTTCTGACACCAAGTCCTCTGGGAGCTAACTACAAACACATTTCCACCTTGTTTTAATACTGTTTTAACAAGCAGAAGCAAAGTATTAATCTTTTTTAAAATATATTTCCTTAATAAGATTAAAATTCTTTTGTGATTGTTCTGGCATTTAAAATAATACTAGCAAATAAAAAAGTGGTATTTAGATCATCCTACAAGATTTTAAAGGGTTTTGTTCCAGAGGATCCTGCAAGATAATAAAATGTGACTGTACTACTTCTAAACCAACGTGGTGACATGTTACTTAGTTAAAATAATTGATATATTTAGGGATAAATTCTTAAATACTCAATCAGAAATTATAAGATACACAAGATAACAGGATTCATTTTCTTATTGGTATTTTCAGAAATAACTGTCCATTTCTACGGTCCAAAAAGAAAGTTTTCAATGAGCTTCTCTTGGCCCCTTATGAACTCCCTCATCCCAAAGTCCAGAGGGCCACAGTGCTGCTGAAAAAGAGACCCATTTGCACGTAATGCTCTGAGAAAACAGATATTAAGATACACTGAAGTAATTCTTAAAAATTCTGAAGCCATCAAAGTCAACAGCAAAACCATCATTGACTTTAACTGGATTTGTCTCTGAAGCCTCTTCACTACAAAGCAACTTTGCCAGTGTACCATGGGTGGCTTCTGTGAGATGGCCAGCTTGACTACCATGGTCATAATGCAAAGACACTAGACAGTTCACTCACAGGTAAGTGAAATTCTAACATTTTTAATTGTATGCAATAGTGTACAATTAGTCAAAAATAGCGTACAATTAGTCTAAAATAGCGTACAATTAGTCTAAAAACAGGCAGAAATTCGTTAGATATGGATTTGGTAACGTGAGGAAGAGGCCATGAGTCCACGAGGGAAGTATGGTACAACACACTTATCTACTCAGCATGTATAACAACAACCAGGTGTCACAATGGCATTCCATAAGTACATAGTGAAATGTGAATTATCTTATGGAAATGGTGGTTGCAAACACATTTGTACTTTGTTCTCTAATTCACTCCAGTTTGCCTGTTGTGTTGTTGAGAAAATAGCCTTGACACGATAGATAAACTTTTACTCAGTGTGATTCTGACAAATAAAGGGCCTGATAGAGGTTTTTTTCTTTAACTGGAGACAATGTTAGAGCTACATCTGTAATATACTTTATTGCAAACTAATCAGAGAACAGGAAATGTACTGTTCATTACTCATGGCATACTGAAACTGTGAATACTACATTTTCTTATTTTGATTGGAGGCAACAGCTGTCTTTTTAGCCCAATACAAATCAAAATGGTAGGAGGGAGGTAGGAACTGGAAGCATACTGAAAAAAATATTACTGATATACTGTGATTTGATACATATGTCCTGTAACTGTTATGAACAGCATTGGTAAAAAATTTTAAAGCAATTAATGTGTTTTTAAAGGGATTTTGGCCTTCCATTGACTGAATGATATTCCATTGACAATAATGATCAGAACTAAGTGCATGAGTACGAAGATTATCATCATCACAAAAACATGGAATTCTACAATTTCAGTTTGAAATATCACTACAAGACAATGTCAATAATAGCATTAAGTGTATTTCCTATGCAGGAAGATGTACACCCACTTAGAAGCAAAACAAGAATATTTACATTTAGAACAAAATTGACTACTTTGAGCTACACAGTCACTGAAGGACTTTTATTTGCAAAAGCAAGTCCTACCCTCATTAAAAAAAAAAAACCCACGATAAATCTGTCTTATTAGCAGCTAAGCTTATCTGAGCTTGTAGGTTTTACTTTTTAGATCTTGTCTTTTGAGATTGCAAAGAGGTAAAGCCTCAGGTATTATTTACGGCACTCATGGAAAACAATCAATAATCCACATATATATTTGCAAATATAAAAGAACACAGAAATGCAGAATATTTACACCAATTGGGCACAGGAAAAAAACCTGAATGCATTAAGTACATCTGAGTGCCAACCCCTCTCCCAAACATTCCTTCTCTACAGGAACAATAACAGAAGAATAGAGAAATTTCTCTGACTGAAGTTGGAGAAAAGGCAGAAAATTGGTTATGTTTCAAAAATATGAACATTTTTCACTGGACACAATATAAATAATGGATGCCATGTTTTGGAACACATAATCCTCAGGCCTGCAGGTTATTTCTTGCCCAGAGGAAATAGAAATCATAATCAATGCCATAGTATGGTAACATATAAATTAATAAAGTCTAAGCACAAACAACTTGATAAACACAGCACCAGGATGTTTTATGGAGCCAGGAAAACCTTGGCATTTGAAAAAAACATGCAAGACATGGACACTGCCTTTTAAAAAAACTTGGAAAACCTTTTCTAAACGACATGATTCACGAAAGCTCTAATTTCTTAGAAATGAACCATCTGAGTGTTTTGTACTCAGAAGCACTAGTAGCTATAAATCTGGCTAGATACGTACATGCTTACCTTATGGGTAGGTTCTCTATTGTTGCATAAGATAGTACAAAGCATAGCACAAATGTATGTGAAATAATTTTGATAAATTTTAACAATATGAGCAATGATTTATTTCTGAATATTTTGGAAATCAGGATAGCTTTGGCATTCCTGAACCATGAAAAATAATTTATTTTGATCCAGTTTAATCAGACAGCCTTAAAGCAGGCTATATCTAAACAGATTAAATCATAAAATAAAAAAACAAGGACATTAGGATGTTGAATCTAGTGACCTGAGCAGGTAAATCCCCATTAAAAAAAAAAAAGTTTGTCACCAGATTTGACAAGATGGTGGTTACTAAGCACAGAATTAAATATTTTTAGACATTCACTGGAATACTGGTCTTCTCAACAGTGGCTACATTTTTGTTATTAATTCAACAATCCAACCACAGAAAAAGTAAACAATCTAAAGTATTCTTTGAAAAAAGCCATCAGAGAAGAAAGATGTACTAATTATTGAGGATTTCTGCCTCATCCATGGACGTGGCTCCATGATTGAATCCAGCCCAGCATAAGGAAAAATAAAGAGTGCAAATTAAATACACGCAGGAGAGCTGGGCTTGGCCTTGTGCCCACTGTCATCATAGTTAAACTCCATTTCCAAGATCCACCATAACACTTTCCTCTTAAGCTTCCTCTGGGTCACAATGACCTTTGTTAAACACTGTAACAAGTGATAAAAATGAAGACTGGGAGTACATTTGTTGCAGAGTTAAAATTAAAAGGAACCAGGGGATATGGAACAGATTGCAGATAAATGTAATATATTGCTCAGCTACATTCCTCTTTGTTCCAGATGTGTGATTTGTTACTAGTTATAACAGAATGCAAATTGTATTTTGTAGAGACTAAAACCAACACATGGCAGAATGCAGAAGCACTGTCTATTTCTAAAAGGAAATTGCACCTGCCTGCAATCTTGTCCTCATTTGACTGAGCCCTCTGAGTAGTACAATGATTTAATGCAACAGCTTTTCACATTTGAAGGGTGTGGTTCAGCTCCAGCTTTACAGAAATGAGTCTAAGAGTCTAAATTTAGCAGGTAGTAAAAGTTTATCCATGAAAAAAAAAAAGGACAAAAAAACTCTCTTCACGTAACTGTGTACATCAGTGTAATTCACACATTGTGCCCTGCTATTTCCATGGGGCTGACCTACATCAGTTGTTTTTTCAGTCTTGCAGTTCTCTCATTTGCATCAATGCCATCCTTCTCACACTTTCAAAACCATTGACCTCTAAATGGTTATAAAGGAGCATGGGAGTTTACCCATGCAGCTGTAGTCCTGAGTACTGGCCCTGATCACTGCAAAAGTAAACAGTCATTTAAAGTTACTCTGTTAAAATGTTCCAATTTATCTTCAAGCAAAAATGTGAAGCAAAGCTTTGTTTTTATTTGCTCTTTCCAAAAGACAAAGATAAGGGATGCAGTAAAAATAATCATACTGCAAAAGGAAACAAGGCCTGCCATTCACAACAACCCAATGTGAGGAAAAGAGAGACAGGTGACATGCAAAAACTGGTTTCAATTGTTAATGCTGTGGACACTGTTACCATTTTCATTCTTATCTGGCCTCAGCTACTGGCATTTTTCGATGATTTAATACAGTCCTCACCCAAGAAAAATTTCTGTGGGGTTCAGTAACATTTTTGTGGGAGCAAAATTAAGTAAAACAAGGAAGAGCTGAAAATGCAGAGCCGTCTGCTGCGATGAATGGGGCTATTTGTACAGTGAGAAACTGCTCAAAAACCTGTGTTGGCTTATTACCCTGCATCCCCAAGTAAACTTCAAACACACACATGCTGTCTCCAAAACCCAGCAGGAACTACCCGCAACACCAATACAGCTCAGTTCCTATCCATCACAACTGCCCTCCCGTTCTGTGCAGTGCTCACACCAGGACAGGGCCTTCTATTTTGTGTCCCAGCATGTTGCCACTTTGCAAGGAGAAGTGCTGCACGCAAAATACTCACAGGAACTCAGCAGGAGTTGCTGCCTCATGCAGAGTCAAGAGCTTGGCTAACCGTGGGGCTCACTGAGGAGGGGTTTGCAGAGCTCTTTGCAGCAACCCACCTGTCCCTTTCTACAGGTGCAGAGGAGCAGACTGGTTCATGAGGAAATTTGTAGTCAGATTTTGAATGTCCAATATTCTTCAGACTGTGACATTTTCCAGATGCTTTGCTGTGGAAAGAAACACACAGGTGATCACATATTAGGACAAGCATTGTGCAGGAAGACTTTTGCAGCGCTACTTTTTTGGGAGCCCTGCTTACAGTAAGGCCCCAAAGAGGGCTGCCAGAGGAAAGAACATGGGATTGCTTACATCCTACATGAGGCAGATGCTCAAACAGAAACTACAGAAAGAGGCAGTAACTCTGAGAGGATGTGGATGTCTGCCTCAACCACAAGAGATCAGCTGACTGGTGGCATCATGAATTGGTATGAGGCAAAGTCAGTCAACTCTCACCAAACAAAAATCTCAGCAGGAGCACACAGGCTGAACACTGATGAACAAGACACCATGTCCCATTAAGATGCCACAAGGGCAGAAGTTGCTGCATTATATAATGGTGAGCTTGGCTCCTACCTCTCTGCATGGTGGGGATTCTCAGCTCCCAAGGAGTTCACAACTTGGAGGAGCTGTGAGATGTTGCCTCTGGCCATGGGTGTGGCTTTAGCACCACCATAATTTCCTGGCTCTTCTGTCTCTGTTGTCTATGTCAAGCGTTTTGAAGTGGCACTGTTACTTATTTCTAAGTGCAGTTGCCACTGATGCTGAACAGTGATCCATTGTTCCTATTGTTGCTTCTGAACTCAGTGGTTCATAAAAACAATGCTTAAGATGTAACTCCAGCACAGGGAGTCTCAAAACTGCTGACTGTCAGAAGCTGGAAGAATCACTGTACTTGCCCTGTTTCCTATGCTTCTCCGTGAGCACCTTCTACTGGCTGCTATCAGGAAAAAGTTGCTGAGATGTTTGGTATCAGCATGTATTGCTCCTCTTATGCTCTTCCTCTGACATTTCCCTGATCAACACTAATAGCTAAGGTTCAGTTACTTCAACTGACAATGCTGATGTCCTTCCTACTGTTGTTTAAAAACTGCTTGCAAAGTGTAACACTTTGATCTTCCATGTCAATGTCCTTTCCAGATTGTACTGCGTTGGTTGAACTAACCACACCATGGGAGTGAAGCAATCTTTGCTTAACAACAAAGAAAAGCCTGAAATAAATATTGGAACATATTGATATACTCTGGTTTGGACATGAATACCTAAAAAAAAACTAAACACATCTCCCCCACAGAAAAAAAAAAATTATCTGATCTGCATTCTGTCACCTGGTCCTCACGAGGATTTACAAATTCAACAATAACAAAGGGAATTTTTGAAGATAAACTTCACCAGCATTTTCCAGCTTTTGATAAAATGTCAAATGGGTGTTTATTTAAGCAATTTTTTTTTCCATTTTGAAATTCTTATTTCACCAGCTGTTTTCTCTTTCCCCAAGGGAAAATGACATAAATGTATCAAAACATAAGAGAGTGACATTATTTTCTACTGAATTCCTCATTTCATTAAGAAATTCTGAATCAAAGGGTTTCTGTGTTTTAAAAATAAAAATTAAAAAATCAGAAACTATATATTCAAGGAACAAGCATTTTTTTCACCCTTTACTCATGAAGAGTATGATGTACTATATGTGGAATAGAATAAATAATGATCAGAACTGCACAGCAACTCTGAATTTTAAACATATGGCAGAAGAGTATGTGAATTCCAAAGGGAAACAAAACATATTAAAATGACCAGATAATTTTAAAGGCAGACTTAAGATGAGAGACATCAACGCCCACAGGACCCAAAGGTGCACACCAGACAATGTGAGGGCTATGGGGGAAGCCTGTATGGTTTCCAAACAAAACTTTTCTTTAAGCTATTTAGTAAAACAATTGCTCAATATATGCTTGCTTTTTTCTTGAGTAAGAGTTACTCTCAAAGAAAACCAAGTACAATAATATTGAAAATATTTTTAAATTTACATATTTTGGACAGACAGAGATATTAGTTTACCAAAGAATGGATAACTTATCTATAAGAAACAACTAATTAAATCTGTTGTATCATTGGTTACCACAATAAATGGCAATATTTGAATATAGAGTATATTCAAATGCTTTGTCACAGTATTTTCAACAATGTAACTGTAAACTGCAAATGCCACACCAAATTGACTGAAAAAGAAAGATACCTATATTATTCCTGAACCAGAAAAGAAAGTTCGTTTTAAAAAATATGTGAAACTAATGACAAACTAAATCTTAAATCTTAAATCTTAAAAAAGGAATTCATAAATATCCCACATCACTTTAAGACTGTTTTTAACAATAAACTGTGTAAAAAAGATACTCGCAAGCAGATATTACATTCAAGATTATATTACTGAAGTTGTCTCTAAACACTTGCAGAGGTTTCTTTCTGGCTAAGAATTCAAATCATACGTCATACCACAGTTTTGGATAAACAGTGATCAAAACAGACTAGAAGAGCAATCATGAAAGGACTAAACAACAGAGAGAAACGATAACGATGAAATGTTGATTTGCCCCTGTGTGGCAGACTAAGGAACCTGTACAGAGCGGATGTCACATTTTTTTAGCAATGCATGTACCCAAATTTGCTTTTGGCAAACATTGCTTAACTGCTGCTGTTTTTCATGAAGTCAATGAAGACTGAGTTAGATAATGAGCTGGCATGCACTTTTGAAATGTTTACTGTGTTCCTTAAAGTAAGGGGAACATGCTGGTTCTTAAACTAATTTGTTTTTTGTTGTTGGCTTTCCCCATCTCTCCCCTACTATTCTGTTCTCCCTGTTTTTGTAATAAACAGAAAATGACTGAATCTTTTTATACTTTTTTATTTTAACAATTATACAGCTGAAGAATCAGTACTTTCCAAATGGTAAACAACTGAGCCATGTCAAGAGCCATGTTAATCTCATGTGTTCACTTCATTGTTAACAATGAAGGAAGGGGGATGGGGAGGACAAAATAAAATCCATCTATTCTGGCCTAGATGCAGGACATGAACAAGGAGACATTTCACAAACAATGTAGTCTTTTTCTTCTGGCAGGGGGAGGTGAAGGGGAAGATGATGGTAGCAGGATTTTTGTGGAAGGGGAAGCTGCACCCATCTTGCCAGTCAATACAGCATTCAGAAAGCTTGCATGGTGGGAAGAATTTCCCACCCATTGTTAAGTAGGAACCTGATTTGAAGATACAGTTTTTAATTAAAATTGGCACTTCCAAGCCTCATGCTGGCATCCACCATCTTGCTAAACACTGAGCTCATTTGTGGTTCCAGCAGTTTGCAAACGCAGTCTTAGAGGTGACAAACCATTTCCCGTCCTGCCACCCTTACTCAGTGCTTAGTTCCCATCTTATCCTGAGTAAATGGGAAATTTACTTCAGTAAGACAAAGAAGGACTGTAGGATGTGACCTCATTTGGCTAGAATCCACAGATACCAGTCTTTATTACTTTTAAGGCATTATTAACGGACCAGAATTCTTCAGAAATGTGTGGAGGAAAACAGGGTCAGTTAGTTTCAAGGCTTCTATATGCTTCACTTCACTCAGACATCCACAACTGTCATTATGGATTAGAGATCCTACTGCTTAGCTTACATTTCATTCTCTTCCCACCTTCACTTCCAGACAATAGAATTCAAAGACAGAAATTCTAAAATATTACCACCAATAACAAAAATTTCTGGGTAGATAAGATCTAAAATTTATCTGTTTCACATAGATAGAAAAAATGGCTAATTTGTTTTGTTGATTTAATGAATATATTTGCATATGTAATGCATTCTGACTTGAGGGATCTCAGATAAAAATCCTAGTTACAGCTCTGCTGAAAAAAATAGCAAAATATCTTCATAATATCTTCATTAAGGGATCACATCTCATTATTTAGGACCTTTTTTCTAAATAATCCTCTGGGAAAAAAAAAAGAGAAGGAAAAAAGTATATTTTTCCTAGCTATGCATATTCTGAGATGTTGAAGGACAAGCTGGGAGGGTGATTTTTCTGGTTTTTAAATTTTATTTGCATTGATGTCTTTACAATGTCTAACATTGTTAGGTTCACTACAAAGGATTTCACTTCATCTTACAGTAGAAGAAAAATATTATGCAAATTGCATAAGGGACTTCACAAGACTATCCAGTTCATGTGAATACTAGCTAGCAAAGCAAGCTGTTGTTGGCTTTTGAAATATCTGTCAACAATTAAGCTCATCAAAAGGAAATTCATAAGCCGATTTAGCAGAAATGTCTCACAAAGCCTGAGCACTGTAAGGTACATTCAAGTATTTAGTTCAGTTAAATTTCTATTCATGAATTAAAGTAATTGCCAAAGATTCATATATTTGTACTAAAAGCTTGCCGAATGTACAAATCCAAATATAGAAAGAACCTCAAGATTTCTAAATTACTGCAATTTGGAGTCATTTGCAGAATGATCTTCCAACAGGAATAAATCAGTATTCCAAGCCTTCTCACATTATTCTGAGAAATACCATCTTTCAAAAAGTAGTACAAAAAATGAAAGATATCTAACACCTACGCTCAGTGTCCATTTACTTCTGAAAAAAAACCCAAAAAACAAAAAACCCCCAAATCTTTATTACTGCATTTAGAACATTCTATAGTATTTATTTAACCCAGAGGACAAGGTCTTACAAGGGTTCTACAGAGTATGAGAGTTCTTCAGTACTGACACCAAAGCAGGTAATCCAACAAAATAATATGTCTGCACTGCAATCTGTCTGTCCATGTCCCAAAATACAGAGCCCTGTTAAAAAAAAAGTTCTTTTGTCTAGTGACTTGTCCAAACCATGCTTAGCAATCTAGAGAAGTTTCTCCAGGAAATTACAGACTTCATTATGGAAATTCTCTCTTCACTGCATGTTAATTCGATTATTTTTATTCAGAATTTTGCATGTATACACCACTTGACCAGATCTGACTCATCACACTTGCTCTGTGTTTAAGACTTTATTCTAGCTTCTTCCAGTAATGAATTTATGTTGATTTTGTAAGATCCCGTTCATGACCTTAAAGCCAGTTCACAGGGTCAGACCTTTCATTTTTCTGTGTTCAGCTATTACTTTCTGCCACTGCACTTTCATTATTCAACCTCCAATATTACAGGAATAGGACTTGGCTGATATTTATTTTTGCGAAACTCAGGAATTTTGAATCTCTGTTCTTCAGAGTATCTGATTAAATCTGGATTAAGACTCTGTCCTTAATCTAGAGTTCAACAAATGTTTCAGCTTTGGTCTGAGACAATTTATAAGAACAACACTAAATACATCTTCATTGTATTGGAAGAAATCTATTGGGGAACAATTGCTACACTCTCTTTCCACATTTCTAGATGACAGTTAGTTATTGGCTACTGTTTGTTTCTTTTTACATATAAACACAGGGCAGATATTGCCAGGAAATAAAAACAATGTTGAAATGAATTTATGGTTACAAGATTGTACTAGAACTTCTAAAACACAGTAGTAAATATGCCTTTACTCCCCAAATAAATAGCCTGTACTTAATATTTGAATCCAGCCAAATAAAATTAAGATAGAAGTCATACAGGTGTGAAACAAGCAATTTCCACCCTATCCTGTAAAAATACTACACATTAGCTGTACAGCTATGATTAAATCACAATACTTGTTCATTGTTCCAAATCAGACTCAGTGATTTTTATAGACATCTGTTTTCTTTCACATTTACCACATACATGGATGTAGGGTCACTATTACAGAGATTTGACTCATCAAAAAATATCGCAAGTCAACTGCTAAATCAGTGAGGAATATGCAGTTCATCAGAAGCCATGAATAACATAAGATCCTTATGGACTTGGGCAAAATTACTGAATTTGTCAGGCCATCAGGCTCCTTGCACACTGCCTTGCTGCAGATGAGGTGGTGCTCAGCAAGCAAGCTGTCTATCAGCGGGCAGTCACAAAGCTTGGGGAAGCTGGTGGACATAACTATCTTCTACTCATCCTAAATGAGGGAGCAAAAAAACACTCCTTTTGTTTAGCAATAAATACAACAATAGAAGCTACAGGCTAAAGCACGAATCAGCATGACAAGGTTGGAGGAGGAGCTGGGCGGTGCAGCCTGAGGGATCTTCCCCAGAGTCAAACTCAGAAGCAGGAATTAGACTTGCTTGTTATAAGAACTACTTCTTTTCAGAAGAAAAAAATATGCAGGAACACAAGAAGACAGTCCAGAGATGGGTCCGCAGAGGCTAGTGAAGACAGCAGTTCGACATTCAAAGAAAAGCAGAAAGCTTTTTGGGCAAAGTGATGGCTTCTGGAGGACTTGGAACTGAATGAAGAAGGGTGTTCAAAGAAATTAGGACTAATGGAACATTATTTTAATTAAACAAGAATGTGTAAAGGACATATCTGACAGTTACCACAATCTCCTCCCTGCAGTAGCAACCTGTGAGGGTCATGCACAGGGTGTCTAGTAGGGCTGAGGGGGAATAATCGGGAGAGTAAGACCCCATAGGTCTTTGCAAAGTTAATGTCAGTGGGGCAGAGATACTTCCCTGACACACTTTCCTCTAAATGACCTCTGAGCGTGTTCAGTAAGGCGCTCTCCAAATAGTAGAGCTACATGACTGTACCTGCTGTGGCTGAAAACACTCGTTGGAGAGGGTATTTCAAACCCATTCAGGAGAAGGGAAAGCACACTCACTGCCAGCTAGGCACTGAAGAAGGCCTCAGCCATCAAAAAAATGTGAGATTTAGATACCCCCTTGCACTCAGGATTTGCCTGTGAGAGAACAAACCCATGTCAAGGCTGAGGGAGCAGGGGCCACTCTGGCAACCAGAATAGTGCTGATCCCAGTTGTGACCAGGGACACTACAGATACCTTGCCATCCAGAACAGGGATGTGTTCTTTAAGAGCCAGCAGAATAGTCAGTGGAGCTGCTGCTCCAGCCTCCACAGTGCCAGTGGTTCTCTTTTGCCATAAGAGAGAGCCTGGGCTGCAAAACTGGGACACTGAAGACACAGGTAATTCATACCAGACCATTCCTGCCACAATTCTCCTGCCATGACACTTCTCCATACTGTATAAAAGAGTGGAGCCAGGCTCTTCTCAGTGGTGTTGATCAATAAGACAAGAGGCAACAAGCAGAAACTGGCACACAGCAAGTTTCCCCCTGAACATGAGGAAGAACATCGTTACTGTGAGGGTGACTGAGCACTGGAGCAGGTTGCCCAGAGAAGTTGTGGAGTCTCCTTCTCTGGAGATATTCAAAAGCTGTCTTGACACAATCATGAGTAATGGACTGCAGGGGACCCTGCTTGAGCAAGAAGGTTGGACAAGATGACCTCCAGTGGTCCTTTCCAACCTTACCTATTCTGTGTTATACTTCTTGACCCAAAAATGTTCTCACAGCAGGAGGAGAACTTGGCACCAAGCATATTCTTCAATTGGATCTGTTTATCAGGATTCAAATCTGAATTTGAAGTGGGAACTCCACCCTTGGAGTACTCTTCTCTCCAGAGAGTGAACATGGTTTACTATCGGCTCTGAGGCAACCAGCTGGTGCACAGCAGCAGAGAGTACCTGTGTACATCCTACTTTGGGGCATCATATCCCTCATGTCTCTCCATGGGTCTAGCCATTATTTTGTGCAGTTTGTGCTTGATGCAATTGAAAGACTCTCACTGACTTCACCAGGTTAAGATCAGATATTTGATGGAAATTCATAATGGAGAATGATTGACTAAAGGCAGCAGGATTTAGCAAGTATTTTTATGAGGGAATGCACAAGTGCTACCTGCTGCATACCAAAATGACCACCTGAGGTGCATAAAGTAGCAAACAAACTTCTAGCTCCAAACCTCTATTTTATCTCTGAATTTAGGTATTTTAATCTGAGACAGAAAGCAAGTTTGAATTTCTTTTCTCTAGCTTTTCCTACTGACTTTCCTCTGAATTTCTCTGCTATGCATCCCATGCTGTGTCATCTCTCTCTGACCACAGTCAGAGTAGAGTGCTGGATACCTAATTTTAAGTTGTTACTTTTGTGATGCTTTAGTGCCATAAGTTTCTATCCAAAAAATTATGTTAATGTACTTATACCAGAACAACGTTATACAATTTTTACAAAACACCTATTTGACATTTAAGCTGTGTGCAATTGTTGGCAGCCTACTGACATAGCAGAGACCAGATTTGCAGAAAACTGTCTTCTCCTGCAGATCTTCCAAAAGTATCCCATATTGAGCATATTAAAAAAAAAAAGCTCTTAACATCTTCTGAAAGCAGAGCAGTTATGAGGGAAAGGAAAAACAGATTGGAGTAACTAAAGAACACAGAGAAGGCAAATGATTTGTGCTAAGGCAGTCAGGAAACCAGAAGCCTAGAAAGCCCATGCAGAAAACTGGTTGTATTTTGCCAGTGCTACTGAACAATACACCACTGCATGGCTTTTTAAATAGTTTTTAACATTTAGCTCTTTTTAAACGTGTAATTGTGTTGTGGATACTAATTTCTTCAGATCCAAGTATAATTATTCTTCTAAGTATTTTGTCCATCTCTATTGTAAGCTCTTCTTAAGACAGCTACAAAATATTGCTAATATTTTTGAGTTAATAGTGTGTTTAGAAGGTCATGTCAGGTTATTGCTGGGAGGATTAAAAGATTTTCTTTCCTCTAGAGCCCTTTGTTGTAAGAAAGCAAGGAAATTTAAAACAGGATTTATTCCTTCGAACCAGGACAAACCAACAGAGTACCGTGGCAAGAGCATGAAGCAAGAGCATTCTGGGCCAGGAAATTTACAAAGAAAGCTTTCTTCAAACTCAAAAGTTAAGCTGAAATTTTAAAAGTCTTAATGGTTCTACTTTAAGGGCAGCAAAAAACAACTGATTTCACAGTCATTCCCACTTGCAAGTCCTCTTTCAAAAGATCCTGGTACAATAACTGGTTAGCTAGTGGCTGTCACTAACATGGGTACACATTCCTGGCACATATAAATTTCATTTGGTACTTGTCAAGCCAAGCCCTGCTGGCTGCTCCCACTGCCACCAGCAGGAAGAAAGGGTAGTGATGAGCATCAGTTCAGTGGAAAAACAGGAAAGATTGGCAGGAAAGAAAAAAAGAAAAAGGAGAACTTGGGAAAGTTTGGTCTCAAATGTCAAAACAAATTCACTGGCAGATATAATGGATTTTCCCAACAGATGTTACTTAGAACTAAACAAGACTCTCAAGCCTTAGGATCATGTCTGTAGGAAGTTTTAAGTAGGTCTGCATCTTTATTTAAGTGCTGTCATTGTATTAGTCAACTGCTAATATAGAGTAATGATGAGATCCAGGGTGAAAGGAAGGTCAGTTGAAGTGGCTGTACCTTCTGACTTAGACAAAAATTGGAATGCATCAGCCCTATGAAGTGACTGTGGATGTCTCAAAATTCATTGTTCAGAATGTAATTTATTTTGAATACTTCAAAACCCAGCAAATCCTACCCTTACCAAGGCATTAGGTATCGTGGTGTCTTCTGTCCTTAATCCTTTACAATGATCTCCCAAATACACACAGCTTAGACCTTGCTTGCTACAAACACCTTACCCTGAAAAAGAGTCTACTTATATTTTTTTTTTCTCTCAGTCATTAACTTAGCATGACATTCACTTCTAAATGTTGCATCAAACTGGTTTTTTGAGCAACTGAAAGCAAGAGCATTGATCACATGCTCATGGTCTTCTGGAACTGGGCCTATAAATATCCTGACCATTTACAAATTAATGTCTCATGCCATAATAGATATCCTGAAAAAGAACTGATGCAACAGGACCAACAGAAACATTTGTATATTGTTTTTAAAGACTGCATCAACAGGTGGCTTTCATCTACTACACAGTGTTGCTAGATTAGCTACTGAGACATTTTGAACAGATGTTTTTAAACATCATCAATAGGATTACTCTAGAATTTTCTCATCATAAATCAGCATATTGAAATGTCCTTTCTGGTGGGCAGTTAATATATCCTGCTTCCATCGGTTCATCTATATGATAGTTCACGGGAGGATGAATGAGCTGACTTCTATTTGAGATGACAGCTTGATGCAGCATTTCAAGGCTTAACCTAACATGCCCTTACTTGAGGTCAGCCAGCAACCAGTCCCAGAAAACATGTTTGTTAGATGTGACTGAAAACAGTTTAGCACTTGCATTAAAGTAATAATTAAACATGAACAGTGTGCCTTGATGTTGTTTAAATGAATGACACATTCCATGCCCAGAGCAGTTTTCAACCCAGTTCTGTGACAGACAAAACACAATAACTGATCCAAGAAAAAATTAATGAAAAGAGTACCAAGAGGTTAAGTAGCTATCATTCTGACTGAACCATATATTATGGTGTCACTTGTACAATATAACTCTACAAAGAAGGTGGAGCTCAGTTGCATCTAGCATGCCTCCACTAGAACAGCTGGCACAAACCATCAGATGGGCTTGTTAGCAGCTTCCTCTTGAGTGCTGTTATATAAGCATGGGGACTGTAAACAAAAAAAAAAAAAAAAAAGAGAGAGAGAGAGAAATAAATGGAAAATAACTAGAGGAAAATATTCAAGGAAAAAAATTATTTGTATGCATCTACCTTTGTAATTCTAGCCTGGACAGAAAACGGAAACTTCAGTTTTCCCTCAACTTGGTAAACTCTCTAATTTAAAACAGCTTTTCACAGAGATTTGTTTTCGTTGTTTGTATCAGCTAGACATCTCCCAGAAACACAGAACAAGTGATACTGTTGACATCTCTACCAAAAAGTTCCTTTTCTCTCTCTAAATCATAATGCTGAGCTGAGAACCCTAAGCCAAGTGACTCTACATACACACCACAAAAAAGCTACTGAGGAATAGGTGAGCTTTTGGAGAAATGAGCTTTTTTTTGGATGCCTAAGAGGAACTGTGCCCTTTTCTGTATGAGCTGGAGCAGCTGCAAAAATGGGCCATGAACAAACAGATTAGGATTCCCAGTTGGACCAGAGTAAACTTCATATTGAGCAGTACTTACAAAGGTAGAGGGGAAAAGGGAATCCAGGGGTCAGAGTACAGTGGCTGTCCTAATGCCCCTAATACCTAATTGTATGGGTCAAAGCAAAGGGAGACAGCAGAAGCTTAGCAGGTGCAAACACTCAGGACAGACCCTATACCCCTCCCCTGCCAGAGGACAGGGAAGCTGCCCTCCTCCACCTCCCCTGAGACACTTCAGAAAGGCAAACCCATCCTGCTGCAAGCAATCCCAGCACTCAGAAACATTATGCCTTTCTCAAAGGTGCAAGTCATGAAGCCCTGGATACACAAAGAAACTGTGCCTGGATAGAAAGGACTATAAAAACAGACATTTTGACCCACTGAATTTCCAGATAAGCTTCTGCCCAGCTCAATTTCAGTTCCTGCAGCAGAGATCCATTTCATCTCATGCTGGGAGTCTGCACCTGAGGCTCATGACAGGCAAAGGGGTCTCTTCCAGGCACACTTCACTTAGCCTACTTGTGTCATTTTCCAGAGGTGCTGTGTACTCTAAAAGAGTGTCCATTTCTCCAGTTAGAGTTATAAGAGTCTAAAAAACTGGTCCAGAAGCAGAGACATAATTATCTAACTGAATCCCAGTCTCTGATGTCTTCCTTTACAAGTGACATTCCTGAGGTACCCATTTCCAGGTATAGTCAGAAAGGGCTTCCCTAGCCTTCAAAGTGCTTCCCAATTTAGCATCTGTCAAACGAGGCTCCTCATTATGCACAGAGTTTAGGCATTTAATTGAGAAGACTGTACTAGAAGGGCTACATTCAGCGCTATAAAATATATTTCTTGTGCATCTAAGCTAAATTCAAAAGGGGACCAGGCCACAGAAACTCTACTTTGTACCTGGTCTGTGCCATGCAAGGGGACACGAGCTCAAATGGAAAAGAGGAGACGGCTCAGCCCCACACAGCTGATGAGGTTACTGTGCCCAAGTGTCCCCCGAACCCCCCCTGCACTGATATTTGAGCTGTTCATAAACCAGCTGCTGAGCCACTGGAATTATTTAGCACTTTAGGGTGGGGTAAACAGCTAGAGGTGATAACCACATTAGCTGTCTCAAGCTGGCAGCAATACATAAATCAATCAGAGGCCTCCAGGCACACTGAAACGGGATTCTCAGACACCAGCAAACTAAGCAGGAAGCTGCTTAAACTAGCCAACAGGAAACACGAAGACAAGTGCAGTATAAGATTGCACACACACACACAGAGATACACACTTACAAACTAGTTTGGAGACTGTCCTCTGAAATCCAAACATCAGGACATTCATCAGTCTTAGCCTTAGTTTTCTGTTCTTCCTCTGGTGACAGATGTTTAACCTACATCTTCCGGAAGAATATCAGTCATCAAGATGCCACAGCACTGTCCTGCCCACCATCCATCCATACATACCTTTTTATTTTCTTCCTTTTTAAAAAATCCTATTCCACTTTCTAGATGTCTATAAATCTCAAGGGACAGAAGCCTACCTCTTCTTCCTCTGTAGTAAATGTTCTAAAACAGATTTTCTAGAAATCATTCTTTTTTTTACCCTCTGGATACTGCATAGGGAAAACACAGCAGGAATATCAGTAGGAGGGCACCAAGTACAAAAATGCTAACGCTGGATAGCGGTACAGCATTCTCCTGGGTAAAAGATCTTTTCATCCACCAAAACAGGTGAAAAAATCTCAACATCTTCTGACTGAAAGGTAAGAACTCTAAGGAATATTTGATTCAACACCACAAAACAGACCTCTTTCTGATGAAATTGTACATATTCTTTGCACACCTTTTTTTCTGTAACCACAAGTGAGACAGAAAAGAAAGGAGATGAGAATACATTTGTCTCAATTTCAAGCTGTGGGCTGCAGACCCAGGGATTGATATGGTCAGGATACAGGCAGGTGGCACAAACTCAGAGCCAAGACTAATAGGTTCGATAGGTATTTCACTAGCTGAAACTAGCCCAGAAAGAATTGGCATAGGGGGAGAGAAGGTAGGTGGGAAAGCAGTGAATACCAGTGACACCTAGTGACATCCTAAGTGTTAAAGAGGCATTCAGATAAAATTCCTCACGTTAATCTAGTCCATTAGTTGTGGGGGTTTAGTTGCTTGCAAAATGAATTGTGCTATTCTGCCAGAAAGCTGCCTATGTATGGGAACAGATGGAGAATTTCAGCCTTCACCTTATTTTCACTGATCACTTATTTTTTTGGGATAACAGCTGCAGCCATAATGGGCGGGAAAGCAAAAATTTTATGCCTGTTGATACATTCTCTTCCTATAGTTTGGAGAGTACTTCCCCTCTTCTTTATGCTCAGCACGAGCAGACAATGTGACTTCCCTCTAGAACCACATGCACTAGGTACACATTTTGAGTCCAACATCACCCTACACGGCCATTCTAAGTAAAAACATATAAAAGAGAAGTGTACTTAAAAATAGTCACAATCATGTACAGTACGCAGCGTGCTTAAACAGTGCACGTAATACAGTTCAGTGTAATAACCACTCACTACTCAGGTTTCTAACATTAAGGAAGATACAGAATGGAATTGTAATTCAGTCTGGAATTAATTCTGGAGTACAGCCAGTCTCATGCAATCCATAAAAATTTCTGTGTCAAAATTATGTGTCCCATTGTCTTGATGCCTTGATCAAGGTTTCTGAGTTTCTCATTTTTCTGTCATCCTCAACATTAACAAACTTACAGCGAGCACGTGTTTATCTAACTGCACCACCACTGAAGTTCTGCTCAGGAAGCTATTCCTTTGCAATTTTTTCATCAGCATACGTAATAATGAATGCTGTCCCTGTATAGCTAGTTCTCTTCATTACAAATTAAAGAGTCTCTTGAAAAGATAGAGGAAATGGAAACAATATCACAAAAAATTCCCTTCACCTGCAACCACTCTACCAAGTTACATTCTTTACTTATAAGCCTCATTCATAAGTTATTGATGAACTGACTACAAAAAAGTAACAGTAATACTTGACCCTCTTGTAAATAATCCTAAATCACAGAGTTCCCGGTAATCATAAAGGTCTTTAGAAAATAAATTAGCATCCCCTTGTCATATACTTAAGCTTCCAGGTTTTCATTCAGGTTTTCCATCTGAACAGAAATGAGATTTCAGTTGTTATTAAAGGACTTTTTTGAAATTAATTTTTCCATTTCCTTTGGTTAATTGCATGGGAGAATCAGAATGACAGTATGTCAGAGTGTATGGAATACAGGTAGAGTGTACAAGTGTCCTGCATTTTCATAAAGTCTCCCCTAATCTTCTGAAAAGCCACTGAAAGAAGGAGAAAACTAAGCCAAATTATAACATAGTAAACCTTCTTAAGATTATTAAGTAACCTCTGCACTCCTGGTGGGGCATGGGTTCCTCCTTCCCTCAGCTATGAGCTCCAACCAGCAGATGGTAGGTGCTCTCGACCAGAAAAACAGCAATGTGCACCTGACAAGTGAGGAGTCTCGCAGAGGATGTGAGCCATGACATACCTGCCTCCCCTGGTGTGTGTACCAGACAGTGGGGGATTGAATCCAGCAAGATAGGAATGCGTAGTTAGAGACCTCCAGTTCTTAGACACTGAATACATATGAGAGCTATGATTTTTGAAGCCAAATTCCTATTAAAAACAATAGAAATTTGGGTGTACAGATCCCTTAGTCTCTGTCCAGCCAAAGCAATTCCTCTCCGCTCAGTCTCTAGCTGCTACCCATTGGTTAGCACTGCTGGTACAATTTTTTAGAAGGATTTGTTGCACAAAGAGAGAGACTTATTAAAAACAGAAAAAGAATGTGTAGTGCCTCTGTAGCCAGAATCATAGTTTAAAAATCTGTGGGCCGGATTTTCCTGAATGCTCAAAAGATCCAAAACAGTTATAAACCCGTATGAACAACCTAAGCTCAAGTATATGCCCGTTTTTCATTTCCAGTGATTCAAAGGAGGTATGTTTACTACTGCACCTGGCACAGCACTCTTCCAGAAGAGACAAAAATAAGATCATGTTTTCATTATTTTTTTTTCTTTTTAAACACTTCTCTCCATTATTTATTGGTTCAGAGATTGTGATTCACTTTAGGATAACAGTATAAAACCAAAATATTTTCATCTGATTTTATGATTATTCTCTTTTGCTATAAATAGCTATCAAGCTATTAGGCCAACACTCTTGAGATTCCTCTTCTGCCTTTCCACTTCACAGTACAGCTGGATTGACTGAAATACAAGAAGGATAGTTACCTTTTCTGAGCTATGAAGGTGCAATTCTTGCCTCTGTTCAAAGTGAATTTCCCCCCAGGAGAACCAGCAGCATAGTGCATATTTGTGATCAGATTCTGAACTGCTTGTACAACCCTCTCTTCTGTTAGTTTCTATTTAAGTAATGTGAGTTCATTAGATATTTGTGCATTTGCCAGGAATGAAAGGGGGGGGAAATAAAGCAGCCCTTTAAAAACTTTCTGAAAGCCGCTGGAGGACAAGTCAGCTGATGAGTATGTTTATTGCTCTTAAATAATTTGGGAAGCAAAGAGGGACCATTTCAATGTTGGGAAACCTGTTGCTGAATACACCAGACACTAGGTAAATTGCTATGTTTTTTTCTTTTTTTTTTTCTCCTTTGTTGATGACTATCACAGCAAGATTATTTTTTTCTGTTACAATTATTTCTGAGATGAACAGAGACATCCATTGTCAAAGCAGTGCCCTAGGGTGTCAGCTGCCTGCCTGCCAGAAGCCCAAATCCATGATATTACAGACATAGTGCCAAGCTTCAGCTAGTGATCCAGCCATTGCCCAATGCTGTTCATGAGCACTAATAAAACTGTCAGGTGTGACTCAGACCAGACCAACCAGAAGTGGCTATTGGCTCTGGGGAAGGACTGGGGAAACAGGAACACAGGTAGTATTCTGGCCAACCTTCCTAATGGAGATGAAAAATACATCATCTCAGACCATTCTATTTTGTTCCATGTTTATAGTCCACAGGTTAAGGGAGAAACAGAAAATAGGATATTAAGTTTAGAAAGATTGTGACACAGGCTGCACAATATGCCCTCAGTGCTTTCATTAGTAAACCACTAGAAGAAAGTTCTTCAAAACACATTACTATATGATTCTCGGATGAATACTATTATTGTTGCTTTATTTGAAAGGATTGACTGAAGCCCAGCTAGAAGCAGAATGTTCGAATTCTAAGGTACACTTAAAATTTGCAGGGCATCTGGCTGTGAAGAATAGAAAAACCTTCACAGGACATGTTGAAAGGGTTATCAATTAATCATTGGCTGTGCAAATGGTGGAATGAAATAAAAAGACAAGTTCTGCACTTCTGCAGGAAAATCAAATGCACAATTACAAAGTAGAGAAAAGCAAATTAGCTATAGAACTGTAGAAAAATCTTTGATAAACCAAGTGCAAACTAAATTAGGAGTATGATTCTCTTGCAAATGTGGTGTTTTATGAGAGGTAACTAGTTCACCTTTTGGCATTAGTGATGCCTCAAATCAAAAATACAGTCCAGTTTTGAACTATATGCTTAAAGATTTATGCAGACAATCTGAAGAGTCCAGAGAAGAGCAACCAAAAAAACCCACACACATTGGGTTGAAATATACAATCTAGGAAGAAAAGCTGAAAGATTTGGGTTTGTTTAGTCTAGAAAAGAGACTGAGGAAAGACATAAGTCTTCAAATATGCAAGATGCTGTTATAAATATGACAGTGATCAACTGTTCTTCAGGTTCAGCAAGGTTAGAAGAACAGTTCCGCTTACCATGTGGTAAAAGAAGATTTGTTAGCTATTAGGACAAAATAACTAACAAAAACAGCCATACACTGGAACAGCTCACTGAGGCTGGTCATGGAATCCTCATCACAGGAGTCCATTATGGAAAAGTTAGACAAATCACTGTCAAAAATAGACCTTGGCTCAGCCACAAAACAGAGAGATGGACTGGTCGCCTGAGCTCCCTCCCATTCCTATACTTCTGTGATTTACTAGGGAATATTCAGTTTCTTGCACAAGCCACTTTTTTTAGGGGTTTAGTAAGTCACACTGACTAATATATGGCACGCAAAAACCTCTATCCTGATGCCAAGTATTTCAGACTCTATTTAAAACTTTACCACTGTAAAAACTGTTATGTTCTAGGAGGAAAATCCAGGAAGTAGTACTCTGCAATATTATCGTACCAAGGGAGAAGCCAAGTAATTTCAAAAGACCTTTCAAAATCTCATAAGTGACCACAAGGCAAGGTCAGAAAAGGCCAATGACATTTCTGTCAGAAGGTAAGAAAATCCCAACACAGTTGGGATTGTCACAGGCTGACAAAAACCAACACACAGCAGTGGCTGAAGGCTACACAGTGATTGATTCAACACTACAGCAGGAAGTCTCTGGTGTCCAGCACATCTTGAGTATAAAAACTAACATCTAACTAGCTAATATGTTTCTGAAGCTTTCATCCTAAAGTTACCTAGGGATACTTATAACTGATAAACACAGTGAATTTATTAAGCACATCAGACACTTAATAAGGAATCCCCAAATATGTTACAGACATCCATACTACTGGCTCTGGCAGGAAATACTCTTGGAAGAAGTAAGTGTGGTGAATCCATTACACCTTAACAACAAATGAAAACATCAAGCCCAGCAAAGGCCTGTGTAGGCACAATAGCACACTGTTCTATTCTAGAACAAAAATCAAATAAAGTTAAAATCTTCAACATTTGGGAGATGTTATCATCTCCACAAAAGATCCACTGGAATATCTGTGATGATCTGACAAGGCATAATTCAGAAAAATACTTCAGCTTCTGAAGTCTTGCAAACTTCGGTGCTATCCAGGCAATTGGTGTACACCGGTCAGAAAGATTTTACTGAATTATTTGCCCTCAGACACCTTTCACAAAAGCGTCTAAAGGCAGCCTGGAAGAATGCGAGCTACCTGCAAGGACAATTCATAAAGCAATAGCAAAGGGCCTGAAGGATCTCAGCTTTCTTGCTAAAATGTTTAAGGCAAGTTTCTGCAAAACATCTTTCTGGTTTAGAACATTTCTACACACAGATTCTGTTTTTCAGAGATCCCATTCCTGCATTCCTTGCAAACCCAAAAACACCCGCTGACATCATTAAGCAATGCATTGGCATCAGAAATGCAGGGCTAAGCCAACAGAGGTTGTGGGTAGCCAAAACTGTGCTGGAAACAGTTTGTCCCGGTTCGGTCAAACCAACCTTTGAAATCACAACTGGTTCACCAGTCGTGAGCTTCTGAGGGTCCTTGCAGACCCCACTCGCTGCTACTGCTGCCAGCTCTTTAAGAAGCTGATGCACCCATGCTCAGAACAGATGACTGCACTCCTCACCTCCTCAACCTTCACAAGCTAGGACCCAGACATCCCTTTTCCTATGCTTAGGGAAGCAGATATTCCTGCTTCCTGGCCCAGCCCCATTCCCTTGCTTCCTGGCCCCACTCCCGGAACCAATTCGTATGCGATGGGCTACACATCCTGCTGGTGAAGAAGGGCTAGGAGGGACTGTCTTGAAAAGATTTAAAATCTTATTAATGAATACAATATGAACTTCAAAGTCCTACTGGGAAGCACTATTTGTGTAATGGCAAGAAAGAAAAACAAATGTATCTTGAATCCTGACACTACTCAAGGCAGTAGAGAGAACCACCCAGGGAACCAGGATTTCAATCAACAATTGATTTGAGTACCCATTCTTATAGTGGATGGAAGGAATCTGTTTGAGAGAAGCGTAGAAAAGGAAACTCTGGATGGAAGGAAAACAGAGATCACAAAGGCAAAGAGAAACGGCTGAGAAAAAGCCAGAGTGAATTATAACAAAAGCAGCTAAAACAGACTTGAATTCATGGCAGTTAAAATGGGAAAAAAGCTTTGTTAGTATTAGCTAAATAGTCCTCCTGTAAAGAGTCAATGGACCCTTAATTCTCTGTTACTTATACTCTGTTTAAAGAACCTTAATTATCCTTCTACAACTCACACATATGACCATCATATAACCCATTGTATATAAAGTGCAGGGAAGCTTCAGATTCAGGACTAACTCTGCTCTCAACCTGGCAAAATAATTTTGTCCATTAGCTTGCAGGGGAGTGAGCAAATGCAGCCCTTGAATTGCAAATCTCTTCTTCATATAATGAGAGTCAGTTGCTCCCATGCAGCTGTCAGAATCTTGGGAAGGTTAACCACCTCTCTGGTCCTCAGCATATTATGAACTTCTACATTTCTGACAAAACCTGATTCTTGAATTTAACAGATCTCATCCAGCTATTTACTGCTGAAGGTTGTGGATGTGTTGTGGACTCCTTGAACAAACCCTGAAGAATATGCAGAAACTCAAACACAAAACTCTGCTCAGAGTTCATATCAGAGGATAATTCTAAAGTAAAAGTTCTCTTCCTTTTCTATATTAGGAAAAAGCTGGCAGATCAAGATTAGATTGTAAACTTGGTTTCTCTGTAGTCTGCACAGCACTGCAGCAGTCTTTGGACTATAGCGCACTCCTACCCAGTGAAGTAGGAAGAAAAAGCCATGATTATTATTTTCTTTACTTTTCAGGCAATGATATTATGCAGGGAGAAAAGAGAAGACAGGGCAATATCAGTATGATTAATGTCTTAAAATAAGTCAGTTACAGGTCTGAGTATTCTTTCTGCATAACTGCCACTGAAATACAAGGACCAATTCTTGGTAATATTTGTTTTCCCAGACAGCATATCACTGGTACAAACCCTTCATCAGACTTCCTGTCAGTGTCCTCAGATATTGGATGATGTTCAGAGATTGAACCTTCTGGACTACAAATATCCACAGGGAGAAATCCCATTTTGTAGTTTTCCTCCTATCTGACTGCTCTGCAATTCAGTGTCTTCTGCAACTCAGTCTCCACTCTATCACCCAAAGAACATTAGTTTTCCTCCTTCAGTAGAGCCAGTGTTCAGATATTCCAAAGAAAGAAACCAAGAGCTATAAACACTCTCCAAATTTCTCCATTGTACTGACACACAAAAAAAGTAACTTTTGACACCGTGAGCACTTATTATGATGGGGAGAAAAGACCTGAAACTATATTTCTCATGAGGCGTCACAAATTGATTTTGATGGTGCAGAAGACTGTCATTAGCTAGCCACTATACTACTGTACTGATGTCATAATAATTATTATTAGAAGTAGATCAAAAATAAATCACCTGAAAACTAACTAAATAAAAAATCTGCACATCTAAACCAAACCAAAATCAGCAGAAGTATTATACTGCAGCAGCCTGGCTTTCTATGAATACATTTTATGCTTAATTTTCCATTTCCAGAATTATTTTTATTTCATTGTTATATTCACTTGCAACAGAAGAATGTGAAATAGTTCTTCAATCCTCCTTAAAGTCTACAATGAATTGTGCAGCCAGACTAGATTTTTTCAAGCTTGGCTTTTAACCCTACATTTGGCTTTGAGGGGGAAAAAAAAAAAAATCAAAATACCAAATACTTCAATCTTTTCAATTTTACAGAATTTCCAGAAACATGTAAGTTACATATCAAAACTTTAAATAACAAAATCCTATTTTGGGATCTGGAAGTGTCTGCAGTTAATATTCACTTCAATTAAAATCCCTTAGCTTGACATGGAATCTGCATTCAGCGTGGTTCAGTTAGAAAACACTTTTACATAAATTAAGGCAAAATGTTCATTTGACAGCCAGAGCAAAATATTTTTTTAATTAAGCAATACATATAAAATTTCACAACCTTCTTTGACAGCAGATGGAATTCACCTTGTGCATCCTTGACCAAATCTGCAGTAATTCGGTTGATACCAATGGAAAGAAACTGCTGTCAAAACACTTGGGGCAGTCCTACCTCTTTTGAAATTAGTCGCAAAACTCCCCCTGACTTCAGACCCCATACATGCAGCTCACAGGCGCAGTGCTGAGCTTGGTTGGCCTGCTAACCTTTATGACTTTACACATGCTATGCTTCCCGTTCACAATCTCTGAGAAAAACCCTCAGAGTGCTGTTGAAGGTTCCTGGCCTAAGGTATCATTTTCTTTGTTTACTGTCTGGCTGCATAGATGTCTGGCACAGGTTTCAAAGTACAGTAGCTAAAAAATATGCTCTGTGCATAAGTGCATAAACCCTGTAGTGGATTGCATCACACATCCTGCATCTGAAACTAAAAACACTTAACTGGTTCCCTCTGCCATTCATGGTTTACACGAAGCAGGTAATAAAATGAAGCCATATCAGTAGCACACCTTAGTAGTTTAACATTTATTTATTAAAGTGGATTTATTCCAGAATGATATCAAGCAAATAAGTTCATGAGATTTTTCTTTGTGTGTGCAAGAAAAAACACCCCAAATACTCTGAGATCAGCAGTGTTCACCTAATCCAGTATCCACCTGTGCCAACATTCACAGCACATACAAGAAACTCTATACTGTACAGTTACTGAATTACATTTCCCCCAGTTTTGCAGAGCTTGGCACGGTCAAATGCTCCAAATAAATTCAGAAGCACATTAGAAAGTACCAACTTAATATGAACGAAACAAGTGCCTCAGATGAATAAGAAAAGTGTTCTATAAGCTTCCAGGGAAGTTTCTTACTGTATTGAATGGAATGGTTTGTATTGAACTTGCTGAAGTCAAACATTTAAGCAATATTTGGTTCACATAACCTAGTGATACAGAATCACAATTAAACTGCAAAAAAGAATGAAGGCAGAGATTGGAAAACACAGTGAGTTAGATTCCAGCCCACCTTTTATATACCCTTCTCTGTCCAGCTTCAGTGAAACATTATAATTACTCCTGCCACTACTGTCCTGGTTTCAGCTGGGATGAAGTTAATTTTCTTCCCTGATAGCTGGTACAGAGCTGTGTTTTGGATTCAATATGAGAATAATGTTGATAACACCAATGGTTTTGTTGCTGCTGAGCAGTGCTCACCAGAAGCCAAGGACTTTTTAGTTTCCCATGCCCTGCCAGCGAGGAGCTGCACAAGAAGCTGGGAGGGAGCATGGCCTGGACAGATGAAGCAAACTGGGCAAAGGCATATTCCATACCATTGAACACTATGCTCGGTATATAAACCGGGGGAGTTGGCCAGGAGAAGCTGATCACTGCTGCAGGATGGGCTGGTTGTTGGTCAGTGGGTGGTGAGCAACTGTATTGTGCATCACTTGTTTCTCTCAGATTTTGCAGAATCACTGAATATTCTGAATTGGAAGGCACCCATGAGGACCATTTTATTCCCCTCTCTCTCCTTTTCATTATTATTATTTTTTACTTATTTTTTCAATTATTATAGTGTTCTTATCAAAACCCACAGGTTTTACCTTTTTCCAATTTCCCCACCCCACCAGGGAGAGGAGGGAGTTAGCAAGCAGCTCCATGATACTTAGCTGCCAGCTGAGATTAAAGCACAACAGCCACAAAAAATGCTTTGTTCCTCTTTCATATTTTATTGCTGATTTTGTACTCCAGTCTACTCTACCATTGCTTACCTACTAGCCCTGGTAAAAGGGCTGATGCAGCCACAGCACAGTAGCAGTACTGGACTCCCAGTGAAACTCAAGTTGTGATAGACCTTGGGACTGGTGTCCCTTCTCAGGCCTTGAATTTCTCACACATCATGGATCTCGTCAATTTAGACACAGTGAGAGGAGAGTTCTACCCAGTTTGTTCCAGGCAAAACAGAAACAACAAGATCCTGGGAGGAATAAGCAACTCCTCCTTGACTCTGGACATTATGTCCTGCTCTAACGGGAAAAATCTGAACCAACAAAGCTGAAATCTGGATTTTATCCACTCCTAGTGAAAATCTGGCTTTTATCTGCTCCTAAGTGGAATCAAAACCACTATACAGTCTAAATAGCTGAATGAATTCCTTCCAGGTCAGTTAATACCAACATCCTTGATCTTAAAGTATTACCTCATCACAGGTTATTATTACTTTGAAAGAAACACAAAAACAAAACAACCAAAAAAACAACCAAAAAAAACAACAACAACAACAACAACAAAATCACAGAACAGCTGGTGTTGGGAGAGACCTCTGGAGATCATCTAGTCCAACCCTCCACTAGAGCAGGTTCACCTGCAGGAGGTTACACAGGATCTTATCCAGGCAAATTTTGAATACCTCCAGAGAAGGAAACTCCACAACCTCTCTGGGTAGCCTTTTCCAGAGCTCTGTCACCCACACAAGTAAAGAAGTTTTCCTCATATTCGGATATAACTTCCTGTGTTTCAGTTATTGCCCATTGCCCCTTGTCCTGTCACTGGGCACCACTGAAAATCTGGCCACATCCTGTTGACACCTGCCCTTATGATAGATGTATACATTGATAAGATCCCCTCGTCTCTTCTCCACGCTAAACAGTCTTTCCTCCTAAGATTGACGTTCCAGTCTCCTGATCATCTTTGTAGCTCTCCGCTGGACCTGCTCCAAATTTTCTTGTCTTTCTTGAACAGAGGAGACCAAAACTGGACACAGAACTCCACATGCAGCCTCACTAGAACTGAGTAGAAAGGCAGGATCACCTCCCTTGACCTGGGTCCTCCTTCTTGCCATTTTTGAAGAGTGGAGTGACATTGGCTTTCCTCCAGTCCTCAAGCACCTCTCTTGTTCTCCATGACCTTGGAGAGTGGCCCAGTCTCAGGAACCTCTCTTATTCTTCATGACCATGGAGAGGAGCTTAGCAATAACGTCTGCCACCTTCCTCAGAACTCGTGAGTGCATCCCATAGGGGTCTATGGATTTGTGGGTGTCAAGTTTGCCTAAATGATCTCTAATCCAATCCCACTCAAACAAGGGAAAGTTTTTCTTTCTCCAGATTTTCTCTCTTGCCCCCAGAGTCTGGGATTCCTGAGGGCTGGCCTCAGCAGTAAAGACTGAAGCAAAGAAGGAGTTCAGTAATTCCACCTTGACTGAATCCTTTGTCACCACAGCACTCACCTCACTCAGTGGCAGGCCCACATTTTCCCTAGTCTTCCTTTTGTTACTGATGTACTTGAAGAAGCCCTCCTTGTTGTCCCTGGCATCCCTTGCCAGATTTCATTCCAAATGCACCTTTCCAAAATCTCTGCTACTGTCTCTGAAGTCAGACAGAAACACAGTACATGATGGTGAGTGGACAAGCATGGATTTCTGCAGGTAGAAGGGTTAGTCATGTTCAGTTTCCCATATTTCTTGATCAGCTGATCCTAGAGAGGAGCAGTAAAGCCTGCAGTCCAATTCTGGCTTCAAAACATTGCCAGCTTGCCCTTGCTGTTTGGCAAGAATTAGCAAAATTGTGTTAACAGTTTCTTTCAAGAATACATGTTAGTAAGTGCCAAATGACAGTTGTAATGACCCTCATGCATTTCTCCCCTTAGGGCTTTTTTGTTTAGAAGCCGGTTGCCACCCAAGAAGAAAAAAATCATTCTTTGTCATGAACTCTCCCATCAGCACTATACCTAGTGAGAGTGAAGTAAGAAGCCACCTCTTGCCTAACAAAGAGCTACTCCTACCTGGGATTATACACACCAGAGAGTTCATTAAAAAAATCCAAAGAGCCTTTCCATCAATTTTAATAGGCTCTTGTTCAGGTCTTGAGAGTCTATTTTTATAAAATCCCTTATTTTTTCCCTTGTTTATATAAAGAGTCTTTTTTTCTGAAATCCATGCAGAAAGATTCTATTTGGTGTTGTATCAGGGCAATGATTTAATCATAAAAGTTAAATTGAGAAGTGCCACTATCTGCAGCCAAAAGAAAGAGGCTAACTGCACCTGTGCACTGCTTCTCTGGCTCAGCATTGACCTTGGCTGACAGGAACATGTGCCTGAAAAATGCTCTCAAGAGGAAACTCATCACAACATGAACAATCACAGTAGAATGATAAACACCCACACTGCACAAGAAAGCTGCCAAACCCTCACAGCAGCCAGGACTCCAACTGCATCTGGAAGAAAGTGTACCAAAAGAATGCATGTGTGTATACACAAGTACGTACATATGTGTTTACATGCACTCTCTTTTTCCACTTTGTGCCTATAGCACCATGTTTTATTTTGCAATAAAATGCATGTGTAAAAATATCTTTCTATTCCTTTATGACAGAGACAACTAAGATTATCAAGTTCCTTATATGAAATCACAACAGAAGATTATGATGTCTTGCAGTGATTTAATCCTACTGATCCATTCACATACATTTTCCTCCTTAACAAGATAACTTATGTGTTTAGCTTTGAGCAGCTCAAATTTCCTTTTAATAATTTATGATTATATGCTCTCTCAAGATCATCAAAGCTGTGAGAAGGCCATAAAAACACATTCAGTAAGAAATTAGTCTGTGTTTCCTCTTAACTAATGGAGGAAACAATGGTTTTTAAATATTGCATGGATGATTTTCTTGCACATGTGGTCTTACGCAAGATTCCTGCTGTAAAAGTCTAAGGTTGGCAGACATCTTCAAAGATGAACTGAAGAGCCATAACAGTCTTTTTGGGCTCAGATCTGTTCACCCACACAGGTACTTGCACAAGGAGAACACAATGCATTCATTAAGAAATCATTTAAACCGTGAAAGATCAGATACATTCAGTGTTCACACTGCCAGAATAAGCCTTTCTACAAAAGTGTTTGAAATGCAGAAACAGCCTGGTGTGCCAACAAAGACTGAAAACAATTCTTTCTTTCTTCTATCATCTTTCATCTAAAATATTTGCTATCTCTTGCCGTTATCTAGCTGTCCATAGGCCCAAAGTAATGAGGCCAATACAAGCGTTGAAGGTGCTCAGTTCTTCAGCATGAGAGGTATATTTGTCAAAACACAAGCAAGACTGCAAGAAATCCACTTTTTTCTGTTCCTGTGTGTCAGTCACAGAAGATCCGTATCACTCTTGTAGGAAGAAGACTCAGAAAAGAGTTACATCTCTGGTGAAATGTATGGATATTTGGGGTTTAAGGATAAGTGTACTTGCAATCTGTTAGAATGTCTGATAAACTTCAATTTTGAAGGCCAATTATGACACCTTTTAGGTAGCTTTCACATTGCAAGCACCAACTTTGCCTGAGATGTGTGAAACCCTTGATGTGGCTAGAAAAAGCTATGGATCAGCTCAAGCAGCAGATCTTGCAGGGTGCTAAGCCACTACAGTTCCCTCACAATCACTGGTGGAGCATATTCTTCCTGCTCTTGCCCACATGTGTGCATTGCAGCATTTAGTCATGTAAATATGGGAATAAACAGTGGTGAGGATGCATGGTTTTGTTTTTGTTTCAAAGACTGTCTGTGCCTGCAGACTTGCCAAAGCCAGATGCTGTAACTCTGCACAGTGCTATTCTGCAAGATGGGCCAGAATCTTCCAGTCACTGGGTGTGGTGGGTGCGAGGTCGCCTCATTAGCTGTTTGAAGCTGCGTGGGTAGTTTCCATTGTGGTCTAGCAGCCCATGCAGGACACACCCAAAGAAGCTGGGTAAACTGCATGCAGAAATTAGCCCACGCTAAATTCCGTGCTTCCACAGCTGGACTGCTACCCATACTCCAGCAAGCTAGTTGAAAGCGGGGTAGATACATCTCCAGCCAGAGGAGATGGATGAAACATTCAGACAGGAGGCCCTTCTTTTGGCATCCTACAACACAGAACACCACCCTGATGCTGGAGAACAAGGTGTGAAATGGCTCACTTGAAATAAAGGTGAGTTTAGTGAGGAATCAGGAGGCAGATCTGTGCAAGGGAGTGTCCCAAAGAGGGAAAACACCAAGCTTCCATGGTTTCAGCCACCTAAGCTGAAAGTCTTGAAAACCCTGACCTTAAAAGGAGTAACTTCCCACTAAGGGCAGAGAAAACGTGGAAATCCCAGTATTTTCCAGAGTTTCTGTTTGCCTAAAAGTAAATCCTAACTGAAAGCTGGAAGCCCTGCAACAGACTTCCAGTCAGTCCACAGAGCAGGGCTGCCAAAGCACCACTGATAGTGTATAGCTCCACAACTATTCTACAGAGCTGATAGTCAAAGTCACCTGTCAAATGCCATTTTAACTGAGAAGCTGCAGGAACCAGGGAGCACATTAATTCCAGAAATAAAATGTTTGTCAAACATGTAAAATGTTTCCAGAAGCAAATTATCAAAAAATTTCTGGTTAGCAGAAAAATTTCTTTTTATTTCCCAGATCAATTTGGACCAAAATCCCTTCCACAAAAAAAAAAAAAAAAAAAAAAAAAAAAAAAAAAAAAAAAAAAAAACCAACCAGTAAAAATTAAAGAAAACAAGATTTCCTATGAACAAGAATTTCTGTTCCTTGGCCAATTTAAATCAGTAAAAAGTGGAAGGGAGAAAATGAGAAAGGAATAGTGTTAACCTGTATAAATCTTCTTGAGACCTTTATATTGCCAGACTTGTTTTCCTGTAATCAGAGATGCTGATACCAGAAGGAACAACTGCAATTTCTTATCTCAACCTTTATATGAGCTCAGAACAAACTACTAGGGCTTAACAAGTCACCACATGTCAGCTAAGCCAAGCGGTCTTTGTACGTCCTCAGCCCTTAAGTAGCACAAGACAATGTGGTTTGACATAACCATTTTTGTTACAGGCTAAACCAACTTTCATTGCCTAAAATATGCCACAGCCCAAATGTATAAACACTTACCATATTTCATCTATAGAGTCATGGAATATCTCAAGTTGGAGGGGTCTGACACCTCGTTAGTCTGCAGCAATTTGAATATATATATATATATATATATAAGAAAAGAGGCAATAATTGACTTACAGCACCATGACTTTGCTGCGATACTGCAGAGCCATTAGGAGCACATGAGACCAAGGCTCACAAGTCCCTTATTTAAGGTCCTTTCCCAAGCCATGCTATGACTCTATGATTCCCTTACACAAAAAGCAGGAGCAACAGCTGTTACTCTACCAGCTACTAATTAACTAACGTAATTAACTAATAACTAATTAACTATTAGTACTATTTACCCAACTGTTTTAGATCGAACTTATGCCTGAGTCTTATGAGAAATCTCTCCCAATCATAAAAATGTGCCACAGATACCCATCTGAGCACACCACTCCTTTTAATGTAAGGATGTGCTGCTATGCCTGGTTTACAGATTCAAAGGGGAAAAATATGAACTAGCCTAAAAGCCATACAGGAAATCTGTGATGTAACGAAGTCTCAAATCCAACAGATCCCTACAACCCTTTTACACACTGATACCTCCTCAATGATCTCTCCTTTGAGACTACAGTCTGTCTCTGTTTCCCAAGTTAGTTATCAGGAGTGTTAGGTTACGATCATCAAAATAACGAGAGTGTTCCTACTGCTAAATAGTAGCTTTGCAACTAATTTTGACAGGAACAGGCTCATTAACTTCAGAAATTTAAAGATACCACAGTGCTTCCCTCATATTGCAAATAGAGCAGTATATTAGTTAGTAACTAGAGGGAATATGTATATATGTACGTATGTAATAACAGAAGCATATATTTACAATATGTATGCTTTGTAACAACAGACTTAAGTTTTACTTCTGTAGTCATGGAATAACCTTCAGATCCATGAAATGTCGTGCATCTGACTTCTGCCCTGTTTACTTTCTCAAGGTCTTCATTAACTTATCTCTTGGTCCATAAGATTGCAAGTCCCATACGGATTTCAAACTGCTACCATTTAAAATGAACAAATAACCTACATCTATAGAAATTATGCCATAATTTTACTTTAAAATAGAGATGGGCAAAAGGTATATTTTTCAACACTGAGGTGAACATACAAGAGCACTAGCTAACCCTCCAACAGGACTGTCAAATGTAAGATCAAATATCCCACGATTTGCCGTGATTAAGGACGTGCTCACTTCCCAGCATTTGCTGCAGTTCTGGCAAGTCGTGAGACAGCAGACTTTAAATCTGTAACATGACTGATAGAAGTGTTGTTTTTAAAGGTTGAAAATGTTTTAGCACTAAATATTAAGTCACTCGGAGATTAGAATATGTATGGGATCAATTTTTCACCACATTTCATCCAACTTTTATACTGTGAAAAACAGTGGGGTTACTCTGGCATGAAACAGATGCAATGGAATGGAGACTCATACCTGTGGTCACTAACGTGACCTAGTTGTACATAAAAAGGGATATGGGGGAAAAATATTAAGAAAGGGTGTCAAAGCCCAAGCATGTTCTAAAATTACTTTCCAGTGTGACACTAAGTAAAATCAACATGGTTTTTTGATAAACACTTTGGTAGCATTTGTTTGAGATGGTCTATAAGTCTCATTTTTCACTCATCATTGGGACCGCAGAATTTACGTCTGTATCAGTTCCAGAAATTTGCACCACCTTGCCACCAAACTGCTGCTGTGCCTGAAGCAGGACAAACTGTGTGACACAGGGGCCACATACCATGCAAAGTTACAGATAGAAGCAGATTCCACCAAAAAGTCTGACATCATTCTAGCTGTTAGGCCATGCTGTCTCCATTTCAATTCTCTCTCAGACAGTGTCTTACTGAATCCAAGACTATCTTTCGAGTTTTGCCCTTGGTTTATGTTCTCATAATAATTACACCCATTAAATGTCAGAGAAGATTCATGAAGGTCATGAGAAGATAGGTCAAGCAGTACAGAAGAAATTTCTGTGTTAGACAAAGCTATGAGACACAAATCATGTAGGATGGTTGTCTGGAGAAAAATGGCCTGGCAAGCCAAAATGAAGGCCATAAGGTCATAGAATCAT
>JAWWLV010000179.1:53136297-53160146 GCA_035041135.1 Platyrinchus mystaceus
ACAAATCATGTAGGATGGTTGTCTGGAGAAAAATGGCCTGGCAAGCCAAAATGAAGGCCATAAGGTCATAGAATCATTTGGGTTGGAAGGATCTTAAAGATCACAGCCTTCTGTGAGAAAATTCATTTAAAACAACCAAACATGAGAAGGTCCACACTGCTCTTTGCTCTTTTGGGTTTGTTTTTCTCAGTTTAGATCAGATCTGCCTTCGAGCTCTCTCTGCCAAACTCTTGACAAGTTTAATTTTGAACACTGACAACAAAAAGGAAGCTTTTAACTGTTTTTATATTAATCTACTTCAAACTCATTTTTATCTAACTAGAGGCAGAGTTTAATCAATTACAGGTTCTTTCTCTAAAGAAGACCTCAGCTCAACTTAACCACAGTTTACACTGTGGCCTACATTACTAAATTCCAATGGCATTTAACTTTTCAAGGTCTTTCTTTAGAGTGGTAACACTAAGTTTTACATGATACACAGACAAGGGTTTAGGAAATGCCAGATGGTTACTCCTGAAAGGATTCACTGATGGACTACACCACCACTAATGGAAAACTGAAGAGCACACTTAGCCAGAACATTGTCAGACGCTAGGATTTCTCACTACCCATCACAAACACACACACACACACACACACACACACACAAAAAAAAAAAAAAAAAAAAAAAAAAAAAACCACCAAAAAACACCTCTTTCATGCTTACTGGGAAGCTCCTGGAAGAGCCCAATTTTGAATTCCCTGCAAACCCCCAAATTCCCTTGGATTTCACTAACAATTTTGAGTTGCACAAGCATAATTCCCTCTCCAACTAGTAACTTCTGCCAGAGCCACAAAAGGCATGACTATCCTACAACTGTTAGCCAGAAGATTTAGCTTTTTTGAGCTCAAATTGTTAAGCTATTCTCTAGCTCTGGTAATTCCAGGTTCAATTCCTGGTAATGATTAGGACAACAGTTACTTCATGGAGAACACAGAATCCATCTCCAAGTACTTGAAAAATTCTTAATATAGAAGAATACCTTTAGTTTTATTTTAGTAGGCATAAATGTATACCACATACTCTCTCAGTATATGACTGGGGGGGAAAAAAGCATTGAAAACTGATTTGTAAGAGGAGATGCAGATTAATAATAAATGGTTATATAACACAAAATGGGACATAATATTAGGAATCATTAACTGCAATAAAAACCAGATGTCACTGTGTCTATAACAACCCTGCAAAATGCTATTTGTCTGTTACCTCTGGGGTTTTTCTTTTATATATACACTTACATGTTTAAACTTGCAATTTCCATGGCAAAGACCAGTCAAGGAGCTTCCACATCTGAGCTTATGAGGTTTGATAATAATTTTCTAAATTTTCCTAGCATAAAACACATAAAAACTGCAAGCAGCTGACTCAAAAAATCACAGAATATTATCTGTGTATGTATTTACAGCTTGTGTTTAGGAGGAAAAACACATTCAGTGAGAGAATGACATCTTTTCAAGGATTTAAACAAAAACACACCAAAAAAAAATCAGAGGAGAATTTAGGCTTACAAGCAGAAAGATATACAGCAATAATTGCATAACAACCTCCCTGATTTTCTGCATTGGCTCAGGGAAGCTCACTGTATGAGCACATACTCTTGCTACACTGTAGCTTAACACAGAAACTGCTTAAAATCCCAACTCTGGAAAAACTTCTGAAGGAGCTTAATTTGAAATTCTGCTGCAGTCAGTGGGACATGCTTATCCATATTTATATGCTTGGCAGCTCAGGACCCAAAAGATCTACAGCAGGTTCCTCTTTCCCCATGCACATTGAGGTCTTTTCAAATCCCAACAACCAGTTATGGAACTCCAGCTCTCAGCTGAATAAAATGCTTACAATAATCTGGAGTGCACAGTCTAGACAACCCTCATCCTGAGAACATATTTGCTACCACAGGGCACCAAAAGTCTGCTAAACATTGTAAAGAAGTAGAGAATTTCCTTCCCTTTGGAAGCAGTGAAAGCTACTCCATGTGTTAACTTGGACTCTCTCTATCAATTCCTTTTTCCTACTGCCATGAAATGTATTAAGTGTCTAATATCATACCCCATTCCTATAGTGATCAGCTTATACAGACAGTAAATTCAGGAATTTCAGCATGTAAACTAGTTACAATCCTTGTCAGGAGCAGTAAAAGTCTACATGTTTACATCTTTCATCAAGCTGAAAATGATAACCAAAGCAATAGGATGACTTGACTTCTGTCTTCATAGAGAAGAAAGTGCAAGCTGTTGCAGAAAAAATAACATTTACTGATGATATACAAATTTTAAGACAGAAAAGTGTGAACAAACAAAAGCTGTTTCATCAAATTCTGTAACAGATACTCAAAGGAAATGCCAATATGTCTTACATTAATAGGTTGCAGTTTCTGGCAGGTAGTTAACTCTTTCAAAATCACAGAATCAAAGAATGGTTTGGGTTGGAAAGAACCTTCAGGAACATCCAGTTCCAACCCCTGCTGTAGGCAGGGACACCTTCCACTAGACCAGGTTGCTCCGAGCCCCATTCAACCTGGCCTTGAACACTTCCTGGGATGGAGTATCTACAACTTCCTTGAGCAACTGTTCCAGTGCCTCACTACCCTCATAGTGAAGAATTTCTTCCTAATATCTAATTTAAACCTGCCCTCTGTCAGTTTAAAGCCATTGCCCCTTGTCCTCTCACTACATACCCTCATAGAAAGTCCTTTTCCAGCTCTCTTGTAGCCACTTTAGGAACTGAAAGGGTGCTCTAAGGTCCCCAGAGCCTTCTCTTTTCAAAGCATCAGTGATGCTGAAAAGATGAGACTGAATGAGACTGAATTACCTCATTTCCCTGCATAGTACATTCTATTTGTTCTATCATGGGAAAATCCCCCTTTTTTTTTTAGTCAATTTCAAAGTTTATTTTGGTGCAAGATTCCACTCAAATACAGCAATGTGACCACCTGACCTAAGCCATAGTGTGGTAACACACATACATACTACCCTTCCTCCTGCAGCATCTTTTGCAATGTATGGTGTTCACATGCCAAACACCCTTTCACCGATAGACCCTTTATTGGGAAATCAGGTAAACTGGCCAACTCTGTGTACCAATTAAAGGTAAAACACTGATAAAAGCTGGCTAGAGGAACAGAGAAGCAAGGGTTTGTAGCAAGAGAGAGGAAGCTTGATGGAGGGAAGAGTGGGGAAAAAAGATAAAAATGGTCTCTGAAAATTAGAACAGTTTAATTTAATTAGTGTCTGTATACATCATATATTTATATGTCACCATGATAATAATAGGATCCATCAAGAAACAACATCCCTGTATCAGCGGAAATTAAGCAGTCCAACAGTTTTGTACAGGACTCTGTTGGGAAGACTTGTCCAGGAAAGGTCTTCCCAAGACCCCTACCAGAACCTGCAGGCAGTTTGTAACATGCTCCCTGGCAGAGCCAAGACACTCAGAAAATAAGATGACAGCTGGGCATGGTTTTATGGAGCCTAGCAAGGCCCACACAGTGCAGTTGCGTGCCTACACCCCTATGCAGACCTATCTGCTAGAATTTTACTCAAGTTTACACAGGCCATCTGTGCAACAGCCCAAGTGACAATGCCAATGCACCGCCACCCACTGCACCAGTGACTGAGCAGCAACGCTGTCTCGCTCTTTTCAACCACCTCCTGCCACAGATCTCTCCAGGATGAGCCCCTGATTTGAAAACAAAAATCCATGCAGGGACATTTCTCATGGAAAGCAGAATTAAACACCCTGGGCACCGATCTGAAAGGCAGTGGGGGTCTGAGAGGCAGATGCCCTAGCAGGAGCAGATCTGGTACTGGTTAGAGAGACTCTGCCTTGAGTACATTTTGAAATGCTTACATATTGCACAGTTCCTTAGCTACTCCACACTGTGCTTCTGTACACTGCACTATAAAATCTCCCAGTGCAGTAGGTGGGCTGGCTATTTTTAAAGTGCTTTGGATGAGTTTAGGCTGATTATTATGCCTCTTCAATTTTTCTCCTTTTTGCAAAGGAGTCTGAGTTTTGACTCAGAAATAAATACATCTGGCAAAAGAAAACAAAGTCAGGCTTTATATAAAATTAACACCAAACATAAACCTAAGTCTAAGCATAAGACAAATCATTTTGATAAGTGGTTAATAAGTTAATAAAGACATACTAGAGTTGAACATTATAGTGATTTATAATTCTCTGGAATGTTTTTTACTGGTGTATTTATAACTGCTTACACCACATGGTCTTCACATGGCTAACCAGCTTTGCAGGATCTGTTTGTTATTTAAGAAAAGCATATTAATGAAATCTTAACATAAAAGTGAGTGACCAGACAATATAATGAAATATATTTTATAATCCATGCATGAACTAAAGTATTTACCGGATCATTCTTTCAATAACTGTTAACATATTAAGCCAGCAGCAGTGATTCATACATATTAAATAAACAAGAAATAAAGGTTACAATGGAAAACTCTTCTATTGCTGTCCTAGTGAGCTGCGAAGCTCACTAGATGCTGCTGAATCCATTTGTAGGTTAACAAGTTTGAAGCTCAGCCTCGGAAAGTGCTTGAATAATAAAGTGTCTTGTTAATTCTTCCTGGCAGAGGTGAGAGAACGATGTTGTATGCACTATCTCTGTCCTTTGTCATGTAGCTGGCAACACTGCTGCACTCTCCCAGGGCTCTGCCAGAGTAGATAAGACCTCACCACTTCCTACTGCAGGCACTCGGTGTTCAGATTGCACTGACGGTTGCTGCAACAGAAGGGTTATGAACTCTTGCACTTCCACAACTCAGTTTCAAACAGACTTTCAGTGCCAATGGTCTTGCACAAAAGCTTGTTTACAGATTAGGAAAATGAATAGAAAAATAATGCAGTTACTCCTGTGTCAAAATTTAACTGGGCTGTACATATTGTAGGACATTGGGTCCTACAATTCACGTCCAAATATAGACTTAGACACATAGGAATAAGGCAATTTTAATACAAAGATAATTTCTAAAAGAACACTGTTTGAGTTTTATTGACTAGTTAGAAAGACAAACTAAACAGCCAGTTTATCCTGGAAAGCATCAGACGCTTTTTCACAAATGACTGATCTGCTTAGTGAGACACAAGTCTGGACTCAGAACATCTATACTGCATGCACCCTCTGGGTCTGAACTTGGGGCTTGACCCAAGAGATTTACCACTGCTGTGTACACATTGATGATTTACTTCCTCCTTGTCTCTATTCTTTTGAGACTTAACACTAGCTGTATTAACACTTCTCCCTAATTTCATCTAGATGTCTCAATTTTGAACTGGAACAGAGCAGAGGAGACTTGCTTGCATGGCAACCCCCAACCTTTACCCATACGCCAACAATTAACAACAACTTCTGTCACCGCCTCTTTGCACTGAATAGAGATCTCTGAGCAAACAGACCCTTGCACACTAGCCCCAGGAACCCTGGGAGGCTGCAGAATCATCAGTAGGAAAACTCGCAGTCCAGAGTCTGACATGAACTATGTGTGCTGATGGTAAGTTACATCACAAGCCCAACTGAATTTGAACAAAGTACAGCTACAGGCCACCCCTCAGTTCTGTTTCCAGATCAGATAATGAGTTGTTTGTGATTTTGAACACTTCTGTTTGTTTGGTTTGCATCTCCTTTTGAGACCCTCTTTGTCTGACCTGCATGTACTCCCAAAAGATCTATCTGGACCAGGATATTTCTCACTGCAAGTGTCACATCAGCAATTTAGTGCATCGGAGAGCTTCTTATTAAATTCAAATTTGCCCTTGTACTTGGAGTCCTATGGCATGTACTTGAGAACATCACTGGCATATCAAAACCAGTTTTTCTCCCAGTAGATCCAAGATGATGTTGCAGGGTGCTGTTTAAAGCACCGCGCTTGCAATGTGAATAGTCAAGCACTACTTCTCCTCTATGCCCACATCCCTAAGACCTGCAGTCACTGCAAACCTTGCTGCTGACAAAGATGCAATGATTACCCACAGTCCTAGAACCATATGGGATTGTGCCCAGTCAAACCCTGGTCTTTCTGCAGTACAAATGTACTCTGTGTGTTTATACCATGCGTGGAGCATTTTTACATAGTTTTGTGTCATTTTTTAAAGTTTTAAAGTCCTCCAGGACCACAGAAAATCTCTGAAGAAATGAAAAAGAAAAAAAAAAGCAGGAGTGGGAGGTAGAAAAGTAAAAAAATTACTAACAGTAGTCTGTGAACTTCATGAACCTATTACAGAAACTCCAGATGCAAAATGCAGAATGGAGCTAAATTCCAGCACCCATTACTCACCCTGCTTTTGCAACATGAGTAAGTCATGAGCGGAATAAGATACTGCTCTGCATGAGACATCCATGGTTCAGTATAACCTGGACCACACTGCATGAGGGATTTTCTGTCCCAAAAGCAAAGAAGAAAATTGAGTGAATAAGAAAATAATAAGAATAAGAAAAAGATGGCAATGTGAAAGTTCTAGGTCAACATGTTATCAGAAGGACAAAATATGAGTTGCAGTTACATATATATACCCTGAGTATTTCAGAGTAGATACACATAGCTTGTTGTTGTCAGGCATTTGCCATAGGGCAGATGATTTTGCTGGACATTAAGTACCTTCAGGGTTTTTTTAGGGGGGGAAAGAGGTATCAGATATTTTTTATAATCTTTAAAATTACTGGAATTTCTTTTCAACTTTTTTCTAGTTAGTTTTGTCTAAGATTTTAAGCATACCCTACCCAATGTTAGGAAATTGCCAATTTATCCAATTAGGAAATTGCCTCTTGCTTTTTCGTTCTCTCCTTACTTTCTCAATCCTTCACTGTTGCACATAGGTTCCTAGTTGCATCCCCACTGAGAAATGCAGGGCATGTTAAACAAGGGGTAGTTTGATGAAATGACAAACTCTGAACACTGCTGTCTGCAGTCTCTTCCTGTCCCATCCCAACACCAGCCACTCCTTTGCAAGCCCCACATTTCCTATCTTCCTTCTGTGCTCTCCAAGCACCCTCTCCTTTCCCTTTTCCTCTTTCACTCGCTTCTTTTCTCTTGTGTACACAAAGACTTACCTCTGCACTATCATACTCAATCTCTCAATAAAAAAAGTGACCTTCTGTATAAAAAAAGTAAAAAGTTAAGTAACTGTGAGTAATGACAAAGAAGGAGGTTGGACTTCAAGAACAATGCACCAAGAAAGCAAAAATGTCTATACAGGGCTAATGTAATCTCTCTGTGGTTGCCAGAAGTGAATAATTATGAAAAAAATAAAGTGAAAATGCATAGAAGACTAACCTGTTAAATTCTTAAAATTTCCTTCAATTAGTGGTTTGGGGATTTCCCATGTGGCAGCTGGCACCCAGACTACCATACTGGCATATCCATACATAAATTTCCTGCAATCGTTTTTCATTGCCCTCTCATTTTGCATTTGTGAGAAACAGTAATTAGTGACTCTTGTTACGGAACTAATACGCAATGCCTCCTCTAGCACCCTGTATGACTACTGATGTGCCACATCCAATCCATACAGTCATAAAGTTTGTTTCACATCCAATCAGCAATCATGAGCTGGTATTTTCTTCCACAGTAAAACCAAAACAACTATCATTATATCACATCTGTTTTCTAGCTTCACGCCAATGTTTAAGGGCAGCTCTGGAACTATCCGCATTTCTCAAAATACCTCTTCCAGTTCATTACTCTGTAGTGCCAATGGTCATGTAGTGCAAATTAACTCATATGTTTTTGGATGTAAGCCTGACAGTGAATGCCAGCCCCTGATTTTCCACAGCCCAGACTACACACATTCATAAATGGTTGTAATACTTATGATAATGCTTTGTTAAATTACAAGTCTTAAAAGAAGGTTAATGTTGCCTTAAGAATATCAGGTGAACAATGTAATCAGTGTAGTAATTTCAGTCTACTTTTCAAGAGTTACTGGACAACATATGATATATCAATATGCAGAACAGAGTTTTATGTTACTCAGGAAACTCAATTTTCAAGAAATTTCAACAAATCTGAATAAAACCCCTCAGGGTTCTTTCAGGTTTTGTATGTTGGCAGTTTTTCCAGAATTTGTGTTGTTTCTGCAGCTGCATGTCATAGGGTTTTCAGAATGGATTGATTCAGACACACCCAAGTATTCTTGTAAGTCTCTGTTGTTTACAAGCAGTCTGTTAAAATGGGCAGTTATGATTTGGCTATACTCATTACTTTGCTTTCATTGTCTTCACAAACTTTTACATATCATTGTCTTGATACTGCTGGGCTTCCTAGCAATATGAAGAAACTTAAGACTTGCTCCTTCAAAGAATTCATGGTCCCAACCCAAAGAGTCCCACTGACCAAAGTGAATTTTGGTTCAGGTTAAACACACAGAAGACCATCAAGAGCAACAGCAAAATCTAAACCTGAATTAGAGGGATAATTCTATCCTTGTAATTTTCTGCAACAATGCTTCCTTCATAGTGGCTGAAATTCTGACTTCACTAACATCACTGACTAATTCTCTGTAGAAGATTTCACAGATAAGGTTTCACTGGCACATGCATCTTACAAGTTAAATCACTTATGCTGTTACTTGTAATTTGAGAACCAGCTGCCAAGACAATTATCAGAATGTTTACTCCTTATAAATAACTGTCAAAAGAAAGATATGAGAGCTCGAGAATCCTCAATATATAAACTCAAAACTTTAAGTGGTCATTTCCAATTTTTCTTATATCTGATGCAATTTTCTTAATGGTTGTGGCATAGTTCTAAATTACTAACAGGGCACTTGTCTTTTTCATTTATTTTCTTTCCCTCTTTTTCCTTTAAATTTGCAGCTGCAAATCAATGCAAACTCATTCAGCAATTACCCAGGAGAAAACTTCTATTTTGTAAAGTGAACATTGTGCTTTTGGGACCTCTCTGAAAACTTTTAACAATGTTACACCCTTGGGCCTTTCTGTCCTCCAATCCCTAGCTTGAAAGCTTGCATTCTCACTAGCTGTCCCTTTTTAAATATTCTTTTGTAAAACTGCACCGAAGTGAAAGATGTTCATGAAGAACTTTGGTTTGTTATTCTAAATAGCAAAGGTAGCTCTTCTGCCTCAATCCTGGCTATCTTGCAGATTTTTATTTTTTTAAATTTTGGCCAAAAATAGCAATAAAATAGACCAATTACTAGTTACAGACAACAAACTGATTACATTATTACTAGATAACATCACCTCTTTGGAATTAGGCTGCTAGCTGAGGTCTTATTATAGCAGTGAATTCACACTGCCACGGTTAGCAATGTCAGCATTTCAATTATAATTGTCTCTTCCTCCTCCTCCTCCTCCTCCTTTCATTTCCCAAAGGACTGAAATTTGGACTTAAAAATGAATTTAAGGTTGAAGCACTGACAATATAATCCATGTCCCTAAATCCATGGCTTGTCATTCTAACACATTTCTGACAAGTAGATTTAGAGTATTTTTAAGTACAGGCCCAATCAAGCCTTCATCCTATATACAAAACTTGAGCCTGTATGCAGAGAATGTAGCACTAATTACCATTAACTTCGTGGCCTGAGTTTCTTAATAAATGAGCTTTTAATAATATCTTCATTTTAGGGAGCCACTGCTTTTAAAACTGTGCATCCAGCCAACACTGTGGATTGGAAGACGAGTATTGCCAGAACTTCACATCAAAATTCTGTTCCAGAGCAGGGATGTCATGCACTAAGCATGTTTCTCAAAAGCACTGCTGGTGTTGAGCTACGCAGTATAAAGTACGTGAAAAGGCTCTACCTGGGAGCTCTGAGCAGAAGTGGGAGACCTGTTACAGGCTCGCCTGAAAAGGCATGGGCCATACGTTCTGGCTGGGACGTGCCAGGAGGACTCCATGGAAACCGCAGGCAGCTAAAACTCTGCAGCCTGTTTCCCGAGCAGGGCAGAGCATAACGGTGATGACACCGACGCTGCCCCGCACTTGGGACTCCGGGTCCCTGTCCTGGTCTACGCCTCGCGTCCCCTCCCCGCCCCGCCGTTCAGCGGGCTGCGGACTGTTGTTTGCCTCTGTTCGGGTGCAGGCGGGGGGCTCTTCCCGCGGGCACAGGCCGGGCACAGCTCCGGGGGCAGCGCGGGGCACAGCGCCGGGGCTGCGCTCGGAGCTACGTCCAGGGGTCGGCCTGCCCCGGCCGGCCCGCCCGCCCGCACCAGCCCTGGCCCCGGAGCGCAGTCCCGGGCCAGGGGCGCAAGGCACGGCCATCCCCTCCCGGGCCCGACGGTCACTTACGTTGGGGGCGGGCGCCGCCGGGAGCGCTGCCGGCCGCGGGCAGGGACCCCGGCCCGCCTCCGACAGGGGTGCCGGCCCGGCCGGGAGGGGGGCGGCCTCCCGCTCGGTGTCTGGAGGGTGAATATTTGCCGGAAAACCGGGGCGTTTATTCCACTTGGCAGAAGCGGATGGGGGGCCGGGGAGATGGGGGACATGTGTGCGAAGGGTGGCCCGCGGTGCCTGGGGAAGGGGACGAGGGGCGGCCGCGACGTGCCCGGTTCCCGCTCGGATCCGCTACCCGGCGGCTGCCGCGGGCCGCCGTGAGTCACCCCCGGCCGCGGCAGCGTCAGCCTCGCCGCGGCGTTGGCAGCCAGACGAGCCGCGGCGCGGAGCCGCTGCTGTCCTCGGATGAACCCGGCGGGGCTGCCAGCGCCAGCCGAGTGCGCGCAAGGCGAGAGCCGAGGCTGTGCCGGCGCGGCGGCGTGCGACACCCCTGCGGCGGGGATGGCGGAGACGGGGCGGGGGGCGGGAGCGGGGGGGGCAGCCCCTCGGCGGCCGGGCCGGAAAGGTAAGAGTGGGACAACGAAGGTGCGGCGGGGGCACGGTCACGCAAAGGGCACGGGAAGGGGGCGCGGCGCTGCACCCCGGGCCGCCCGTCCCCGAGGATAGGGCTGCGGCGGCCCGGGGCGCGGGAAGGAGGCGGAGGGGAGGTGTGGGGGGCCAGAGTCGCCGGGCGCCAGGCAGGGGTCAGATCGCTCCCGACAGCAGGGATGCTCGTCGGTGCGAATGGCAAAACCCACCGGTGCCCTGCCCTGTTAAAAAAATAAAACAACAGCATCCTCTGCCCCGCAGTGCAAAGATCGGGCTCCTCTTGGGCGAAAGGTGCCTCGCTACCCAAGAGCCCTATCTCCCCGTTCCTGGCCCGGGGGAGAGGCAGGAAATCGGGGCAGCTGCCGGCAGCTGCTGGCGGTGTCTCGAAAGCCGCGGACAGGGTCACGGCCTCTGCGGCGCTCCCACCGCCGTGTCCCCGAGGTAGCGTAACCCGGGGAGGGGGGTGCTCATGGGCTCATTGCCAGCCTCTTCCTTTACTCCCACCTGTCATCTTTACTTTTTCTTCGTTTCTTTGCTGTCCGCCCTTCCCATCCCCTATAGCTGGAGCAAGCGAATCCCTAAGGACGAGGCAGGCTGCCCACGAGAAAGCACGGCAAGTCTGAACCCCGGGAGGACATCTTCTGCCCTCTGCCCCTGACCCGGGCGCTCCCAGTGTCTCGCTTCTCCCGGGGCTTTCGACAAGCCCTAGCTACCGGGCTGGCATCCGCCAGGGGCTGCGCTGCACCCTCATTCCGCGCCCTGCGGAGCGGGGGCGGTGGGGAGAGGGCGCCGCTCTCCCCCCGAGGAGCCGCACTGGGAGGCGGGATGCTCCCGAGAAGGGCTCGGCTCCAGGGAGAGGAGACCCGGGGAAAGGGCTTTTAAGGAAATTCTCCCTCGGGGATGTAAGGGGGGGAGAGGATGGAAGGAACGGAGCCCCTCTTTTTCCCGGTAGGGAGAGCCCTATCCGCACACGCAGATCAGACCTTCGCGGTACAGCAGGTGCCTCTGAACCCCTTCGCTTCTTCCCCTCTCTGTCCCTGGGATCAGCGCCCGAGGGAGCCCACAAATACCACCTTAATAGCCGTAATAATTAAAAACAACAACAACAACAAAAACCCCCTTCTGCCTGGCCTTAATGATCCTTTACACACATTCCCCACCCGCTCCCTCCCCCGTCCCCCCAGTGAAGGGCAGTGATTATTCGCACTCCTCTGCTTGCCGAGAGCGGAGCCTGATGAAAGGACTTTATCCTCGAGTGACTCCATCGCTTGCTCCTCCTCCTCTCCCCAGCCCGCCGGCCGCCTCGCTTCGCTCTCAGCCCTAATTGGGCTCTTGCTAATATGATTAAAGCCCAGTTAAATGTTTCTTGATAAATCTTGTCAAGAGAGGATCCCCCCCCGTCCCCTCCCCTCTCTGTCGGTTGTCAGAAGCCCGGTTATAGACAGGACATGCCCGGCTCCTGCTGTTCATACTCTGGTGGGAAGCTGGCATTTCACAATTGTTCCTTTAACAGGGTTGTTTTGGAGCCGCTCCTGGGGATTGTTCCTCTTCAGGCCGGGCTTGCTGATAAGAACCGCCCGTGGCTTTTATGTAACACGTTAAGATTTGGTCCTGGTCCCAAAATCTCACTGTTTCTTTAGCCTTTTATTTCATACCGACCCTCCCCCCCCCCCCCCCTTTCTTCTGCTCTTAGTAGCCTGTTCCCGGAAAGGCTCTTGCTCGATGCGAGTCGGCCAGGAGCGATCGCTCATGTAAAAGGTCCCGGGGGAGCTGCGCGGGGGCCGAAGGTGCGCACCGAGGGCTGGCCCCGCATCGACGGCCGCCGCACCCGCCCCCTCTTCCCGGGAAAAGTCCCGCTTCCTCGGCTCCTCTCTCCGCACTGGGAGCCCTCGGGAGAGGCTCCCCCGTTGCCGCCCGTCGTTGTGCGAGGCGCCCCGGCCCCCCAGCACAAGTTTTGCCGCAGCGCTCACGGCTGTGGGCGCGCTCTCTGCCCTTCACCTGCGTCTGTTTTCTTGTGGTTTCACTGCAACTGGACTCGTGGGTTAGACCCCATCCCGTCCCCGTTATCACTTGGGGTCTCTGGTTGAATTTGTAGGAATTAGGAACCAGCAGTCGGCAGTGGAGGTGGAGCGTAGTCCCCCGGGCTTCGGGCATCCCTGCGGCCGGCCACGGTCTTGGCGGTGTTGCCTGGGCTGGCTAGCCCCGCCGTTTTGGGCGGCTCGTTCGGTGGGGCTGTTGTCTTGCTCTCACTTTGGTTTTCAGTTTTCCTTGGGGACGCAGAGGTTCGGCAGAGGCTTTTCGAGGGCTTTTGGTGTCTGTTACTTCAGTCTTAATGGCCTTGGAGGCTGCGGGGGGTGTAGTTATTGGGGGGGGAGGGGATGGGAACGGGCTGTTTGGCCCTCTGTCGAGCCGTGAAGCCACGGTCTGGTCCGGGGCTGGAGGTGGTATTTCGCGATGGCACACCTGGCCCTGGCTCCAGCCCACGTCCCTCCGCAGCGGCCCGTGCCCCGCGTGCGGGCGGAGAGCTGCTGCCACAGCGCATTTCCACGGGGAACACGCACTGCCTTCACCCATAGGAAGCAGGGACATAGGTCGCCGAGGGACACGGAACGACTGCCCTGGCGAAGAGTCCCGAATCCCTCCCGCTCGCCACCGTTTCAGTCCCTTCAGCCCCTTCGCTCTCGAGGCTCTCCCGGGGACAGGCGGCAGAGCTCTGCCCGTCCTCCCTCGGGGCCGCCGGTGCGGGGATGTGCTGGCCTGCGGGAGGCAGCGGAGGAGAAAGGTCAAAACCAAACAAACGAAAAAATCACCCTCAGCCCTGGACAGTGCAGCTCCAGCAAAGGCGCTTGTTCCCTGGGCAGGGGGAAACCCGAGCCAAGGGGCAAAACAGAGATCTGCCTCCCCACCGAGCCCTGCTGCCTCTGCCCGGCGGCGGGAGCCCGGGGGCGCGGGGCTGAGCCCCGGCGGGGCAAGGGGGCCGCGGGCAGAGCTCCGGAGGGGCCGACAGAGACGGGGCAGAGCCCGTCAGGGCGGGCGGGAGGCGCGGAGCTGCGCCCCCCCCCCGGGGTGGGCAGGGAGAGTGGTGCTGAACCCGGGAAGGGAGCCGCGTCCCGCGGGGGGTTCTTCCAGCTGGTTCGCCCCAGCAGAGCGTCGGTCCTCCCCGGGCGAGGTTTCAACCGCGGTTTGAGGATGGTTCTCTCTCCCTACTCATTCCTTCCTCCCTCCCCTGTGTGTTCCCCCACCGGGGTGGGTCTGGGTTTTTGCGAGACCACAAGAGCTGCGGCCCCTTTGGCCCGGGGCTGTTGATTTACCCGAGAAGAGTCCCAAATAAGCAGCTGTTTGTGCTCTAGCTGGAACGCTGGAGGCTTTCTAAGAATGGCGCTTTTCTTACTCGAGATTTTTTTTTTTAAATTTAATTTTATTTTTATTGGTACATCGAACCAGCCTACAGCATTGCTGGCGTCTTTCCACCAGGTGTCTGGGGCTCAGAGAAAAATTCAAATGAATTTGAAAATTATGAGACGGTTTCCCTCCCCTCCTCCCAAATAAAATAATTATGAGAGAAAGAATTGGTACAAACTGTCCAGGAAGGGCTTCAAGATGGAAACAGAAAAGCACCTTCACCCCACCAGACTGGTGAGGACCCAGAAGGGCCTTCCGCAGGCAGGAAGGAATCAAAGCAGTTGGAAGATGGAATTTGACTGGTTTGAGAACCAGCTTCAGAGATGTGGTTACCACCCACAGCAAGGGACCTGACCTCGTGATCCAAAACATCCCTTCTAATCCTCTCCCTAAAACATAATAACTTGCCTTTCTGTACACACACACACACACAAAAAAAAAATTCAAGTACATTGCACACATTAAACTATTCTGCTTCACAGCGCTCTTGTAGGTATGAGTCCCTATTCCCATTCTACAGAGGAGTTAACTGGTTTACTCCAGGGGTCACGCAGCTTGCTCGTTCCTGATACCCAGGGCTCACCTCACCACCCAGCAGTGCTCTATTCACTGAGGTCCCCCATGAAACTATGCTGTTATGAACTGAGAGAAGGCTATCTGCAAATACAAGGGGCTGCTTTGCGAGATCCAGGAAATACCAATTCTGGATGTTGTTTTAAAGCTAAGTATACGGTATGAGGAAACAGACCTGCAACTGGGGGGTTTAGGTTGTAAACTCTCAGTGTTTGACTATTATTATTATTTAACTAAGCTCCATTTAGTCATGATAAGTAGCCCTTGTTATTTCTAGAAGAACCTTTCTGAACTTACTGAAAGATTTCCTACTCACCTGACTTACAAAAGCAATCGTTTTCTTTCTGAATAAATAGAGAGGACTGAATGATGCTCATGATTCAGATGTAGACAGCAAAACCTAGACTCAAATCTACTTGCTTTTCTTATGCAAATCTTCTCACAGGATTAGAAGGGAAAGTAAACAGCAGTCCAACCTTAAGATCTTTTTCTTTTTAGAGGCAGCCTGTTATATAAATCTGAAACAGAAACTGTTTTCATTTGAAGATCAAATAGAAGTTATCTAGTGAAGCTGACAAACAGGGCAGAATAATCTGTTTGCATTTTTGGGAAATTGATAGCTCTGGTTTTGTTTCAAGGCAAGTAACTTTTAAATAATATTTAACGAAATAATTGACCTTGATGTTTAAACTACAACTTCCTTCACGTCATTAAGCTCACTGTTCTTGAAAAAAAAAGTTTAGGATCTGAACTCTGGCATTCATTCTGCTAATCTCATAATAACATTTGTTTCTTGTGGAATTTTGTTTGATGAACTCATTGGTGAAAGAGAGAGAGTTCAGAACAACATGAGCTTTACAGCTCATTTATAATTTTTTCTCCCTGAAAAACAGCAAAAACACCCATATGCAGAGTGACTTTTCAGGAACAATTTTTCAGATGGATGGATCAAGAAGAAGCTTCCTACAGCTGAACCATAAGCCTTGAGACAACTTCTGTTCTTTTAAGGTGTATTCTGACTTTTAAAAAACATTTCAGTCCAGACTACAAAAAATGAATTTGTAGAATTTTTTCCTCAGGATAATTAGGCTGTGAGTCTGCTTTTGAAATGTGAGAGAAACAGAACTAACTCCATAAAGTGTGCCTATCACATAAAGCTTTTAGGGCAGCCTGATTCACACTATATCCTGCTCTTTGTTCAACTGACAGATTTCCAACAGCAGAACGAGGCACATATCTGGGGACTGCTATTATCTAAGCTAAATATGTACATTTTGGATCAGTTCTATTTTATTTGAATACTCACAATTTCTGTTTGGGGATCTTAAGTATGAAAGGACCGCAGAGATGTGCATTTTATTAACTATTCATCATTCTTTGTACATGCACAAAGGTGCATAAACATACACATTTACTAGTCTCTCTGCTCTGCAAGAGTTCAAAAAATTACATACAAAATTATTTCAAATAAAAGCAAACAAGCAACCAAACAACATACACATTATCATACAAGAAAACTGGTAAACAAACAAAGTGGGGAGAAATAAAAGAAATAAACGAACAGAGTTTAACTTAATTTTTATTTGTTTGTAAATGAAAAATATCATGGCAGCAGTGGATTTTTTTTTTTTTTAAGATCCTTGAATTACAAAACACTGGTATCTACCAAAACCCCGTTGTGTACCCTGCACATTGTGTACTCACACACAGATGAAAGCTCTTCCTTTATCCCGCTGGCACACATTTTTTCTCTCCAGTGAGTTCCTATTTTCAATATGAGGACTTATGAGAAATCAGGTTGCTTTACTCACAACAAAGGACACGTAGTTAACATTTCCACTGATAAACAACATTTGAATTCCCTCCGCAGGGTACAGTCAGCTCAGTAATGTTTAAAGGCCCAGGATCTAGAGAGCATGGTGGTGTTACACAACTGGAGATATGACATTATCTGGCAATCTGAGCAGAGTCGCACTGGTCAAGTGACAATACAAATTCTGTGTGAGGCATTGCATTGATGCAGGTTGTCTCAACTTCACGCAAGTGTCATTCAGTGCAAGCAAGAATAAATTGTCAGAGTCATATCCCATCTTATCATTATTCTCTATCTCTTCCTCCCCATGGAAGAATTGGCATTAGACATCCCTCAAAGCATTCTTTTGCAGTCCCCCAAGCTCCTGTCCAGCTCCTCAGCCCCACATACAAGGCGCCAACTGACTACCTGGTAACAAGCTGTGTCTGACACAGAGGAGCACCCACATCAGAGCAATGATGTGTGTTTGCAGGAGATACAGCTATGGGCCTGTTACTATTGCCCCCTTAATACCCACACTGTGACTCAACACCAGCAAGTGAAGGCAGGAGGCACCCCCACCCTGTGGGGCTATTGTGCAGTTCCTCTGTCTACAAAGGCTGCCTCTGTGCCTGACAAGCTATATTTTTACTGCTTATGCAGCTACTGCTCTTCAGTTTTACACAGAAGGAGAACATGGCACCTGGGGATGGCAGTCCTCAACCTGAGATACTGCAGATGCTACAACAGAGTAGCAGTTGTTGTTCAGATGTAGTTACATGCAGAATCTACTGGCTCTACATTTTTGGTTTTATTTTTTTTAGATTGTGAACTACAAGGAAAACTAAACAGTTACTCTTTCCAGGGAATTGGGTGCTATGCCTTCTATAAGTCACAGAGACCTCTCACCAGTGTGTTTTGGGGTATGCAGCTGACACCCAAGCTGATAAATCTCTTCCCAACAACCAAACATAGCTTGCAACATACTGGCAGTGACAGGAGATGGCACTTCTGTCGCACTGGACATACATGCTCATACCATCTCCTGTTATCTGGTGGTGATTTGAGAGGAACCCACCTGGCATATTGCCTCAGCCCAGGGTGTTAAGCAGGGAGCTGTACAAAACCAGGCTTCTCTGTGAGACTGAATACACTGCTCTTCCTTATTCTCCTGAGGACAATTTACCTTGAGATTGTGCTGGACTTTGGGAAATTCTCTCACACCAGTTCTCATATCTACTGCCCTAACATTTGCTCAGAGAACCAGCAACAGTGACTGTGTCCTAAATTTCATCAGTCTCTGGTAGTCTTGCTTTAGAATCTTGTGTCCTAAAAAACTCTTATCAGGCATGGCTATTTTTTATGTCCTCCGCTGAACTGGTATAGAGCCTTTCTGCCCACTGCAAAACAGTCATTGAATATTTTCCCCTGTACATCTGTGCCAAATTCAGTGATTTTTATGGAGATCATGTCAGTGAACTTGTAAAGAGCTTCAGGGTCTGTAGGTAACATGAGCTTAAACAATGTATGTCGGGATACATTTCCTTACCTTTTTCTCCAAACATACTGAGTGTGTCGGAGGACTTTGGGGAAGCTGTAACCATGATGAAGGCACTAATAGTGTGGATACACATAGGATTAAGAGTGCTAGCCACTGCAGCGTGTCACTGCTGTCTGCAACTTACTAAAGCACAAAAGTCTTGTGACTGGCGTGTCCTCCACTTCACTGGGTTACATGACACATGCCAGAAAATGTGTCAACCCACTCCCCATCTCTTCAGCATTATTAGCCCAGGGAGGGAAATGCAGCCAAAGAACACGCACACAACTTTGACAGGTTCTGCCTAATCCACCCACATAATGACATTTCTTATGCTAAGTGCCAGAGCGGTGTAGGGAGGCCACTGCCTGTACCAGATGCTGGCAAGTCAAAGTTAGTTTCATGGTTATGTTTAAGAGATAGCCTGATGTTACGTTAAGAAGTCTTTGTCTCCTGTGGAGCAGCGCTCAGAGAATGACATCAAAAGCCTTCCTAATTCACCCCCCGGGTCATCTGATTATAGGCATGGCACAGAGCCATGCTGCCCCAGGAGACTGTGAGTCACAACGACATCCATGACTATCCTCTTATTCCATGGAAGGAAGTAATGTGCCTTGAGCATGAAACAACCAGGAGTAGATTACATCCTTCCTCGTGTCAGCTTAGCCCTGCTGGCTGTTGGGGCAGACACTGGGGAGGCAAGAGCAGCCTCTCATTTCCCAGCCTTGCTCCTTCCCACCCCTACCTCAGGGAAGCTGTTTCTCCACATGCTGGGACATGCCGTATGGGCAAACCACACGAGAGGGTTTTGCTCAGCCAGGCAAGGAAGAAGATGCTCTGGCTCTCTTCTCCAGTGTGGTGCAGTTACATCACATGATGAAACATCCATCTCTCCTCCAACAGGCCAGGCGTATCTGATCATGAGGATGCTGTGTTCTCCATTCCTTGGCATTTGTCCTTTTAATTAGTCTATCTGTTTCTGATTTACTTATTTTCAGGCAGTCTTCTGCACCCTTGCTCCCTCGTTTGGGCACATGGGGCAAACCACAGACTTGCCCTTAAACTACACAGAAAAATAAAATCAGAAACAGACTAACCACAAGAATCAATAGCAAGGGGCAGAAAGCACACAATTGGATACTGGAGCTTTCTTCAGAGATCCATCTGCTTCTAAATGTGATGTAACTAGGCTCACATACCACATCTGCAAAAGGGGGTAACAGATTCCTCTTCGTAACCTGACTGGCAGGGTAAAATTATGCTGGCTCAGAGAAGCCAAGGCATGTTTAAAAATCATTTCTAAGGAAGAAAAAGAAGTCCGTTTTGTGCTCACAGAGCTAAAGCAATCCCTTTCAAGTCTGACGTGATTCCTGTTAGTGTTATTGTTGCTTCCTAGAATTTAGGCTTGAATTTGGCAGAAGTCAAGAAGCCAAGGCATACACAGAACCATTTGTGAGAATCAGTGTGCCTGTGTGCATGGGCCAATTCTTTCCTGAATAAACACCAGTCACTGGGCTGCTGCGTAAAGTGGCGATATAAGATGGCAGTCAGACATGTAGGCTCACACTCATGAGGAAAGACTATTTAGGGATGCAAGTTACCTTTTTTCCTAAAAATAAACACAACCAGATAATAAACCACATCTCTCAATGCCATTAAAATATACGTGTTATATTCCATAACTGTTTCTTGTTTGTCTCCCAAAAGTAGCATCATTGCCTGGGAGTGAGTATCAAGTCATTAATCAAAAATAGATGAGCAGTACAGGAAATGAAGGACAAGCAGATGAGTATAAATATCTTCCTGCATATCCAGAATACAGGAGCTGTCTGAAAATGTGATTAGAGTCAATACACTCGATCCAGTCACACATACAGTGTGCACAGCTGTCATTCCTATTCTGAACATCTCATTTGATACCCTGTGATTCTGCAACCCTTCATCAGGTGAACGATGTGGAGTCATTGTTCATGTGATAGATCAGACAGTAGAGAAACCCTCCAGACAGAAACCTCTGCTTGTTTCTTACTAGTAAGAATAAATCCTTCCTTCTTTTGGAATCCACAGAAACACAGATGCAAAAGCAGGACATGGATAAATGACAGAAGATAAGGTATTGCTCCTGCAGGGAGAACATCCTGTCTTCAAAATGGGTGAGTCCTTCCAAACTTTCCAGATATGTCATTGCCCTTCAAATAGTTCATAGATCTGCCTCCCTCTCCTTCCCGGATACTTTCCAGCATTCTAACCCATAATAGAAGCAAGCAGAAAATAGAAGTTTGTTTTGAAAAAAGAGATGAGACAAATAAAAGGAAAAACAAAAAACAACAACAACAACAACAATAACAAACTAAAAAAAAAAAAAAACCAAAGGGGGGAAGAAAAAAAAAAAAAACAACACCAAAAACAGAAACAAACTGAGGATGCCCTAAATTTCAGAGTTATCTCCTGGACACTGTCACAGAGTTTTGCATATCTCCGTGAAGATGTGGCTGATTCTGGTTGATCATTAGCAGAACTTAAGGCAGCTGTATAAACAGCAGACTTCTACACCTACAGGTCTTCATTCATTTCCTCCAGTGAGGTTTTTAATTTGACTGGCAGCTAGCCTATCTGGGCAGCTGATAAGAGAACTAAAAAAATCACACTCCAGTCCTTGCATCGCCACTGCCTTTCCTCTGGTTCTCATCATAGAATGTACAAAGAATTAAAGGGCTCTTAATACATTTGTAGCCAAATATTTACCCTAAGTGAGGTAGATTATATTTGCTTATTGCACCCACTGCCATGCTGGCATGTGTTCAAGACTGTGTAATTCCTTGGAGTGCTATTGAACAGTTTAAAAAAAAAAAAAAAAAAAAAAAAAACCAACAAAACTTTGTTTATAACAAACTGTTCGCCAATGAGTGCACATTCGGTGTTGTCCAGGGTATAGTACCTCCTGAGCTCACACGCCTGGCGTTTGGGCACTTGGCGTTCTCTCACTTCACAAACAGAGCACTGGGGACAGTCCTGGAATGCAGCCAGCTTACCTTAGTCTGTTGCAGGGTTATTAAGAATATTTTGAAATTGTCTCAGGCATTTCACGGAGAGAAAACAAAATGAAACAATGTTCAGAGGAAACATTCTTTAAGGAAATAAAACTGCATCTTAGTCAGCTTGCTTTTTTGAGACCATGCTTATTTTGACAACATTTTTATTGGAGACAAATTAAAATATTATTTGCATGAAATTATATTTAAATTATTGGTTTCCATAAAGTGAAAATATTTAAGTGGTTCCTTGTTTCGTTTAATCCTGTTTTGAACTTTATATAGCATTCATACATTTAACATTTCTCCTACTAAATTGAATATTTTAATGTCATTATAAATTTGGGCTTTCTGGTGTGAGAATGATTTGACACTTATGGAACACTTCCACCATGCCAAATATTTTTATTTTTTTTTTGAATTTTCAATCCCTGAAAAATTCAGCACCTTCACTTTTTTCCCAAGTACTGGAATTTCCCTTAGAATGGAAATTCTGTTTACTGACCAGATCTGCTAAAATTTCTTTCTCTATCAAAAAAAAAAAAAAAAAGGGGGGGAGGGTGTCACAAATACACAGCCGTAAACTTGTCAGAATGTATTTCTTATTGTTGGCTCATATGTTGCCCTCTTTTGGTAGCTTTTGTATTGTACTACACATAAAATATTTAACTGCTGTAGCACTTCAACATCCAAAGGCGACTGTGCTCAATGTTAGAAGTAAATGTATGAGGAGAGCAATAGGTTGTGAGTTAGGCACTTAAATAGCATATGGAGACATCCTGTCGGGAGAAGAAAAGCACTAGGGAATGAATGAGCAGCACAATATAAAACTGGGCTATAAAGGTTAATGAGAACAAAGAAAAAGGAGAAGGATCTGTAAATCCTCACTCACGTGAATAATTTAACCCTGACTTCTGACTTTGATCTTGTGATGACAAACACAACTTTTAAGTATTTGTTCTATCAATATTTGTAAAGAGAAGCTCTACCTTAATCATCACTCACGTGGTCTTTCCCTGTTACTTATTTCATAATCTATGCAGGGGTCTTATTAAATTCTTATGGATATTGAGTAGTCAATCCCAGGAAAGTGCTTGCTAATTTTCCGAGACTAAATTCCTAGTGAAGTTAACACTTTTTTCACTAATAAATTTCTGAATCATAAAATTAAATATTACATGTTCTTTTATGGAGTGATTTGCTAATACTAGCTATACAATCATGTGATACAGACTGCATTATAAGCCTAGAATAATTATTTAAGCAAACACTGAGTTGTTAATTTTTTCCAGAAGACAGTTTTTTCCTACTATTTCTGAGTAAAATTTACAAAAAGAAACCACCTCAGTCTGTGGCAATGATGAAGAGTTTAAGATCTGTCTTTGTCTACTGTCTTTGAAAAAGAATTGAGTACTAACCCCCCAAAATGCCATTCTTGGAGAACAAACTGCTTACTACTTCATATAATTCTCAGTTAAAAGCACAATAAATGGTTACACAGAAGAGATATTCCCACTGTAACTGTGTTCCCAGTTCAGTATTTCACAGCCCTATTCTTTAAAGATTAATTTTGCTTGGTTTGAAAATCAGCATCAGGAATTCAGCCTCACAGGAACTCTTTTATGAACAGTCACAGAAGTGATTTCAGAGCTCAGAAGGGAACCATTCCTCCCACCTTGAATTGTGGAGCTTTTGTGGCAACCATATATGATCAGGAAATCTTGGGACAGCTAAGAACTTCCAGCCTTCCAAAGTAAAGAAACAAACTCTCCTATGCTTTACCCAAACCTATCCTAAAACCCCCAGCAATATGAGCTCCCCTTGAAAGTCCATGTGACAACCTTCCCATTTTCACCTTAAAAAAAAATACACTCAAAAGGTATGATTTCACTGCCTTCCTCTCTCTGAGTTATATAACGTTGGCTGGTTTAGGATTTTGCAGACCTTTGTTCCGTGCCTATGAATGTAGCAGCCCAGCCTTATGGAAATAAATGACTGCCTGTTGATTTCAATGCAGCCAATATGCACCTTTCAGTGGCCAAGGGCTCACAGATATGACTTTTTGTCACGTTTCCTCACAGGTCTAACCAAACCTCTTCTGCTCCAGGCTAATGAAGTGCACTGTTTAACTTGATACGTAGTTCCTTTGTTAAAGCGACCTAGCAAGGCAGTAAAGGGAGTTGTAAATCTGCAGCACAGCTCATACACCTGAAGTTAAGTTTATGCTTAATGAGATGTTTGGTTTGAGCCTGACTCTCTCCCCCAAGTGCTTTCTCCAGCCTTTGAATCGTTGCGGGATTTCTTCCAGCTCCTTCCAGTCAGTCAGTCAGTCGCTGTCAACGTGGAACACAGAGTTGAATGTAACTGCACAGTTTTACCTGGGCACTATCACCGTCCTGCATTGTGACACATCTGTATGTGCACAACCTTTATCACTATACAAATTCATAGCTCTCTCCCATCTTGTTTCCTCTCCCCTATACCTTGAACCTCTATCAGCAATAGTGATGGCCATTTCTTTCTTTCTTTCTCTCTCTCTTTCTCTCTTTCTTTCTTCTTTCTTTCTTTCTTTCTTTCTTTCTTTCTTTCTTTCTTTCTTTCTTTCTTTCTTTCTTTCTTTCTTTCT
>JAWWLV010000179.1:53160246-53199455 GCA_035041135.1 Platyrinchus mystaceus
TTCTTTCTTTCTTTCTTTCTTCCTTTCTTCCTTTCTTCCTTTCTTCCTTTCTTCCTTTCTTCCTTTCTTCCTTTCTTTCTTCCTTTGAGTTGTTTGGATGATTTTGTACTCAGCTTTCTAATATCTCCCAGTCCTTTGATATCATTTGTCTGCTGTCTTCTGTTTGCATTCCTTCCTGGTTTAGTATCATCAGCACATTTCACTATTGTGCTGTTTACCTCTACTTTGAGATTACCATAGAGATATTAAATAGAACAATGTCTGTCAAAAGTCCCTGCCATGACCCACAATACATTTCTACAAGCTACAACAATTGATCGTTGCTCTTTGTTTACATACTTTCTCCCATTTCAGTCTACACAGCAGTATTCCCCACCAAAACAATCGAAATTCTTTCTCTCAACATGAATACCTGAAACAGTGTCAAGTGACATATTCAGTGCTCCGTATATGCCCTCACCCACATTCCCACCCAGCCTGTGAGTGTCTCAGCTCACTCACTGAGCATACTACCTTGTTTGCTGAGTGCCAATCCGGAGCATTCTGACCATAGCCCACAGCCTTGGCCCCCAAATCTGTAATATACAGAATTCATAATGTTTCATACGAACATGAAAGGCACATATAATACGTTTTATCTTTTACAAGACCATACCACTTGCTGCTCCTGATACTATTTACCTCAGGGTTTCCTTGGGATTAGTTGGATGACTTAGCTGTACGAAATAAACAGAATTTGGCCTAAAATATTTAAGCATTGACCTTGATTTATGACTTTTGAGGTCAGAAAGGACCATTAATTATCCTGTCTAACCTCTTCTGTGTCATAGACATTACCCCATTTCCCATATACTGAGCCCAATAATTTCTGCTTGGCTGACACATCTTTTCCAGAAAAGGGATTCAGTTTTGATATGTGCACAATCACTTTCTTGGGCAGTTTGTTTCAGCAGTTCATCACACTTACTGCTACAGATCCAAGCCTCAATGCTTGCTTAAATTTACTTGGCTTACATTCCAACCACTGATTCTTGTAATACATTAATCTGATGCAAGACATTTTTTTTCATAGAATCATAGAATCAGCTGGGTTGGAAACGACCTCTGAGATCATCAAGTCCAACCCTTGATCCACTACTACCACAATTACTAGACCATGGTACTAAGTGCCACATCCCGTCTCTTCTTAAACACCTCCAGGGATGGAGAATCCACCACCTCCCTGGGTAGCCCATTCCAATGCCTGATTACCCTCTCTGTAAAGAATTTCTTCCTAACCTCTAACCTAAACCTCCCCTAGCAGAGCTTCAGACCATGCCCTCTTGTCTCACTGATAGCTGCCTGGGAAAAGAGACCAACCTCCACCTGGAAGGTAATATACACTGTGAGCCAGTCATCTCATTTTGGTAAGGGAAACAAGGCATACTTTCCAATCTACAGGCAGTTCTTATGCCTTTTCTCCCACCCTTTCTCAGATTTCTAGCACCTATTGTGCTGCAACACACCACAGCCATATAGTCAACTTGTATGTCCCTGCTAACTTATTCAAGGAGGACATTATTCCTCTTTCAGACCATCAGACTGAATCCTGTGTCCAATTGCTTTCCCACAATGATACCAAAGACTTTGCAAGCACTGCCCTTGGGATATGATTTCTATTGCATCAATACAGACACTGCAAGATTTAAAATTCATCTTGTCTGCAGAGGTCCTTCTCATCAAACTTGGGCTGCTCCATCTTCACAATTTATTTATCATTCCACTAATTTTAATTTCCTTCCTAATTTACTAAGCATCGTTTTAGTAGAGATGTACTTGTCTCTCAACCACTGAGGACAATTCTGTGGCCTGCCAAGCGTAACACCCATTTCTGCAAACTGACTCCAGAGCTTTCATTTGGAGCTGACAGCTGCTTTTTGACATCTATCAGTTAGTCAGTTCTTAATCCACTCGGCAGTCACTCAATAACTATTGTACAGCACTCATTTTTCCCAAGTGCCTAAACAGAGAAGGCAAACAAGTGTATTTGAATGCTGAAAAAATGGACTTAGAACTTAAATCCTGGAAAGTGTTAAAAAGCCTAATCCCTACTGGAGCCTAAACACTTATAAGCACACAGACTTACGTGACTGATTGTAGGTCCACAGTTATGAAACCTCATGCTTTGTATATTTTTCTGTTGATATTAATTTCTCTTATCTGTGAAAGACAAAACTTAGACTGTTGGATGGACCACACGTTGTCTTTTATAGTCACACACACGTAGATTTCCTTTTGTTTCTCTGCATCTCCACAGGTAACTATTATTTTTCAAAAATAATTGGCAATGTCAATGTAAATCTGTTAGATAATACTTGTCGTATTATTGGGTGCGGATTATGCAGCTTTAGTGACTTTCATACATATATTCAAATATCCTAAGTATTCCCTCATCTGTTTCTATCAATAGGATTTATTTATTTGTGTCACAGTGTTTCTTTCTTGTTAATTGCTTCAAGTTATTTTATGTAATTAAAGACAGATGGTAAAGCAAAGTTCAGTATCTCATCCATTTGTTAATCGGTGGCTTATGCAGCTCTATAAATGTAGCAGGGATGTTATGATTTTGGTGTTTTGTGTGCTGTGCTTTAAATTAAATACTGGGACCAATTCCTAGTTATGCTGAAGCCAATGACAAAAGCTTCCATTGACCAGGATCTCGCAGTGGGAGACCATGGATGAGGAAAGCTGTGAGCCAGCTCAGTGTGGTGTTTATACTTTACAGAGGCACACAGCTCACCCGCTCCTACACCCAGGTCCTACCCTGGACCTTTGCATCAACAGCTTCCACAGCTTGTTGGTGGGAAATGAGAAGCCAGAGCAGGGCACTGATGAAGAGGTTTATGGAAACCTATCACTGGTTTCAGCATTCTTTGGGCTTATGCTATTTTGGGGGAATTTTTTTTTTTTTTTCCATGTGTGAGGGAGCAAAACATCTGTTTTCATTAAGGACATCTTGTTCTTCAGATTAGAGGAAATCACCAGAAAAGGAATAATAAACAAAAGTCTCCAGAGGAGAGAGAAGCCTGCCACGTGCTCCCTTGGGCAGCCATCTTGAACTGATCCAGAGCGTTGCCTGCAGCCTGCGCGCAGCCCGGCCGGCCGGGCTCCCTCCCTCCCGCACACTCCATGCACCGCTCACTCCACACCCGGCCTGCTCATGAGCTTGTTTTACCCCGGCTGCTTTTCACCTCCGGATCCATCCGTAGAGTGCTCTCCTCACCCTGCAGGCTGGAGCACACTGTATTATTTACAGTGTCCTTATCCTTCCTCTTTCATAAAGAGGAAATTCATCGCATTCTTGCTGGTTTGCCTGTCCATCCGTTGTGCCCCCACACCGGGTGAGTGTATTATTTGCACAGCCACCAGCGGCAGCAATCGGTTTCTAACCAACTTGCTTGCTCCCATCTTTCAGTCCAACAAGCTATTTGGCTTTATCTGTTTTGACTCAGTATGAGCTTGCTCCTATTGTTTCTCGCATTCTTGCGTTTCCACCGCAGTATGCAACTGACAGAAAAGCAATTTCTCAATTAGACTACAAGGGGTGTGCTGGGAATCACAAGTCAGCCTAAGGATTTATGTGCTACACCAAATTATCATAACTGACACAACACTTCCAGCAAGTGAGTTTGGAAATATCAGAATCTCCTCCATCCCTTTGCCACCACCACCACTCCTCCCCCACCTCTACCCCCCCTTCCTTCCTTGGGGAGGCCAAATTAGAGAGAATAAGGATTCCTCATCGCTACCATGAGTCATGCTCACATTGAGCACACGGCTGGTGAGGTCAGCGACAAGGGTTACTGGTCTTCAACCATAGAAAAAATGGATTTTTCTAAATGCATCACAGACAGAGCAACATGAAAGAAGAAGAGGAATGCAGAAGCCACCAAGGCCCCTAAACCAGAGGTGAAAGGGAAGCACAGATGGACTCATGCTTCTCAGAAGAATAAGCAGAGGCAGGTGGCATGGGACACTTTGCCCTTTTATTCACCTAGCCTTTTGTCCCTTAACATAAGCTTTTATTTCCTGTCCCCCATGACTGTTCACAAAAACAACAAATTTACCTATTTTACTCAGATTAGGATGGGATTTTTAAAAGCATTAGCATCACTAATTCTCAGGAACACGCAGTGAGGCATATTTGAAAATAACTGAGTAATTTTTGCCAAGCAGGTGTCATGCATAATCCCTATTTAAAATTCAGATATTGAACTTTAAGAACATGCTTAAGTCTCAATAAAGACAATGCAATTTAAGCAAAGTGTAATTCAGCTTGTGCTTGGTTGACTGCTTGAATCGGATCACAGCTGAGGAAGGATTACCCATAACAGCAATCCAGCAGTGGACTGTAGGATGGCACTTAGATTGCTGAATCTACTACAGCAAGTGTGGTTTTTTTCCTTTGTTTTTACTTTTTCTTTTTCTGTGTGTGTTCCTGGAAAACAAATTTCATCCTTCAGGAAACCAGCTGTATTTGGCACCTATTTGGCACATTTTTACCTATTGAAAAAAAATGACAGCTAAAAATTCCAAAGTGCTTCAACCACAGAGGAAAAAATCTTCTAATGTTGATGCTGAAACACAACTTTAAGTTTTAATGATTGATACTTCTTTTTTTAATTTCTCTTTTAATTGTTAAATGCTAAAGCAGCAAGCAAACACACTTTACAGTCTATTGCATCGGGCTCTTTTTTAGTAGGTTGGCTCCTGCCAACAACAGGTTCAGAACTGCCAATTCTAATTAAAAACTTTATTTTAAAGATACATTTCACAGTTTATTCATGGCACCCTGAGAAATTTAAATTGCTGGATTGAGCAAATGGATACAGTTTCTTTTCTACTGATTCCCAAGTAATGGCTTTAATTAATTGTTTCAGCAATTCATGATTGATCTACTATTGCTGCTGAAATCAATTTCTTCTTTTAGAGAAGTCACCTAGAGTGGACTCCCCAAGTTGTGTCTGTTTCTTTGCCCAGGATTCAGTTGTATTTTATTTTAATTTGTAATTTTATGTTTCATCAGTCTAAAAATGGAGAAAGATTATTCTCACCTCAAGAATTTCTGTGACAAATCCTTTTAGTATTCCCACTTGTAACGGACAGACAATTGCCATTATAAACTCTACATAAGTAGCATTGTGAAATCTGTGATTTATAAGCATATTCCATAGCAAAAAATATTTTGATAACCCACGCTTCTCCCTGCTGTATCCAGCTCTCTGGCTCAGAAAAATACATGAGTGAAACAGTTTTCTGCCTTCTAGATTTAGTGGGAAAATAGCGCCTTCAAGAGCAAAGTCTTTCCTGAACACCAGATCTAGAAATTCCACACATATGGGTGGCTAAACTTTGCTTCAGCTTATTTATCTGCCACCTAAGGCACATATTGAATGGAGTTTTAAAGTAGCAACACATAGCCTGACCTTTTGACTCATTTTGTTTTTACAATTATTAATCAAATGCAGAGTATGAATTACACTTCTATAACTAGCACTTCTTATCTTGTATCCTTTATAAGATTTTCAGATTAAAAATCTAGATTGTGTGTTCTATCAAGTGATGAAATAATATATCACATCTTTATTTTATTATCTGGTGATCATTAGTTACTGTAGAGCATATTACTAGCAGCAAGTCCTCCAAAAATCTTGGTATGCTGACAGTATCAGATCAGAAAAAAATCATTACAATGCATTAGAGCTCTATCTACACTCTTACAATGATATAAACATATCTCAGTCACTTAGTGAAGTCAGATGTTTGCATTTATCAGCAGGTTCTAAAGCATAACATAAGCTAAAGATTCCTTGAAGAGTTTCAGACTACAAACAGCATCTTCATAAATTTTGTCACTGAGACTCACCCCTGCTTTTCTGATCACACAGAAACCTTCTGGTTTTGGTGGCTGAATAACAGCCCTGAGGCAAGTACAACTGTTAACATTTGAAAGTGCTAGCTGGGAAATATTTAATGCATTTTTAGCTATTTGTAACACCATTAAGGTTTTGGTGACAAAAAGAAAAAAACCCAACCAAATAAACAAACAAAAATAACAAGCAAACAAAAAGAAAAAGCAGTGGATCCTATCTGATGAGCCAGCTCTTAGACAGACCTCCAGCAGACACTCCCTAGGTCTTTGGTGATCTACAGACCACAGCTTGAAAATCCACTTCAATGTCTGAAATCTCACTCTTAGAGCAGCTGAACGTTCTTCACACCTGTATTTTTCTTTTTACAGTGAGAGCTGGATCTGGCTTCAACTGCATGATAAAGAAAGATGTATAATTTTGACTAAGAGACATTTAACTAAACCACCAATATACTCTCTTAATTCAAAGCAGGAATAGGGAGAACATCTCCAAATCCAAAGAATGTATTATATCATCAACTCCTTGGTTTTATGTGGTTCCAAATCATCAAAAAGATTGTGTAAGAGCAGTTGGTTCCCAATATAGATATCCTTTTCTTGGGCACTAAGTCATGCCAAGACCCTGGCTGAAATTTTACAAGCGTCTCAAATTGTACTTTAAATAATAGTTATTAGTCATAAGGATTGGCTACCTTTCTTTTCTTTGAAAAGAAGCTATAAATGTATCATCATTTATTCATTTCTGAAATCATCACATTGTTCTCCAAAATAGTTGGGTTAAATTTACAGAATTTAGGAGCATGTGTTGTGGGACATGTGTAGCATGCCCCTACCACTAAACTCAAGTTTAAGAGAATGTGTCCCGTTCCAGTTGGGAATTCTGTGAAAAGTATTTTCAGCCAGAGGTAAGCATTTTTCTGCAAATTCCTGAAGGTGGGATTTCTTCCTCATTTATGTAAAGCAATTTCTATCTTGAATAAAAATAATATGATATTTACTTCTAGTCTTGCATTGGTGTACCAGTTCTAAGGTCCAGTCATTAACTAGCACTCGAAGTTAATGAGGGCTATATGAACAGGGAGGAAGAAAACTTTCCCTGCCGCAGAGGCTTTGAAATGTAAACTCCTAATTTAAAGTTCATTAATTTTACACATCACCTTACATAACAATCACAATGCCATAAAAGAATGAACACATGCTTGTAATTAAAGCCATGGCAGTCTCATCCTATTGTATGAAAAATAGCTCTATCATAATGGTACTGAGTTTGTGCCAGAATAGCAGCTAATCATGGGAGAAAGATGATCTAACACTTACAGAACATGAAAATAGAAATGAAACATTCTGGTTCCAGCCTATTTTCTCTAGACTCGTTGGGTGATCTCGTGCGTGCTACTTAAGCTTTCTGTCCCTCAATCTACCCATGTGCAGAACAGCAATAACAGTATTTATCTGACTCAGAAACGTTTTGTAAGAATAAATTCATAAATCATTAAGTCTCTTATGTACTCTCAACACACTTTCTATGCAGCATCCGTTTTAGACACTCTGAGAAGCACACATGGACTACTGATTTTAGCCCCATAGTGCCTCTAAAAAGTAGAGTTCAGGGAATACGTGGCAGGAGCAGATAGATCTGTCATGGTCAAATCCTTTCTATTCCTGTGCTATTTGTATTTCACCTCTAATATGCAATAAGGATAAAGTTAATTAAATTCATTTTGTAATTTCTTGGTTTACAACAGTTTAGCAAATGTGTGTTCAGAAAATATTTTCTACATAAAACTTGTGGAGTAACTCCTTTGATTCTTAATTTGTATACTATTTTCATAAGAGATAACAAATCCTTTAGAAAAGGAAAAGGGCACAATAATACCTTACAAGAAGAGAAATTCTGGTAAATGCTACTGTGGATGACTTTTCATCTTAAAAGAATGCAGGAATATTGCTCATTAGTCACTGCATCACTGTGTGATTGTACCTAGCAGGAAATGCCAATACTAGATCATCAAGGTCAGTAGTCCCATTCATTGACAAAACCATTCATGATATGAGAATGAATGAAGTGTCTTGAAAGTCAGCAGTCTCTGATTCTCTGAGCAAGCTTCACAGCTCAGGACAGAGCCAGTCTATCAGTGGCATACTTTCAGCATGTAATCGTCTGTAAAGTCACGTCCCAATAGAGATAATGAGGTCCCATTCATGATTTGCCAAAGAAGTGCAGCAATTTAAGCTTGACTCTCTTCTGCTGGAAAATTAAGTGTTTGAAATTTGGACCTGATCCTACTTTCACTGAAGTCAATGATAAAACACCACCTGATTTCAAGGGCACAGCAGCAGACTTTTTGTAACACAGAGTTCACATTAAATTCACTTATCCTTCTCTCACAGAGTGAAAAGCAGGTCATGGGTCTGATGTTTGCAGCAACAATGAGAAGGCTTTAGAAACTAAATGGGATGTAGCTGATTATTTTAGAACAAATTGAACTGAAGTACTAATGGCTTACCAAGCATTATTCTTATATGTTGCACAACCAGCACATGATGATGTCCAGAAATAGTGTAACACCAGACTTTGTTCAGTAAATGGCTCAAGAACTATTACTCCATTCACTCTCACCAACATAAATCAGGAGGCAATCTCACTAAAGTAACTCAATTACATAAGACTAAAATAGTGAGAGAAGAGTTAGACCTGAGAAAGACCACTCCAAGCAGTTAAAGAGAAGGTGTTACCTGTCCCCAGCACTGTCCATCTGAGTCAAGGGCCACCTCAACCAGCGGTGCTTGTGGAGCCATCCCCGGCAGCTGCAGCAGCCCTCCTGTCATGCAGTCTGTGGTAGCTTTGCTCAGGGCAAAAAAAAAACTGAAGGTTTTGAGATCAGAGACAAACCAAGCAGATTGGACCACCCCAAAGAAAGCCCCAGGAAAGATCAGGTACTTGAATTTTACTGTGACATCAACTCACCTCGGTCAGACCCAGGCCAAGGTACAGGGCTGTTCTGAGCCCGTTTGTATGGCCATAGAGCTGACACATGGATTGCAGTGAATATCCTGGAGATATGGTCTCTTTTTGACACTTGTCCTATCTTCCTGATAATCACAGCTGCCCTCAACAAAGAAGCATTGACTGCTTCTGCCATCGGCTCCTAATTCCCAGTATTCAGTGCAGGGTATTCAGAACAGATTTTCTCCAATGCTTTAGCACAGCTTACTCATATAGATTATTCAACCCTTGGTGAAAATGCATATTTCTCAGTCCAGTATTCAGCTCCACTCCTTCTTAGCCATGTCTCATTCCCCGCTATGACATAGTGAAATGTTCTGTGCACTGCCCTGCTGTATCCCCCTTTTTTGCTCACCCAAGATCCTGACCCTAATTGCAGGGTCCTACCAGGAGTTCCCAGCTTGTCCAGAGGGGATCACACAGCCCTTCATAATGGCATCCTGCTGTGAGTAGCAGAGGACACACAGTAAGGCTACATGATCCCCTCCAGGACACCATCTGACAGTAAGTCAGGGAGCATTGGTCCAACACCAGGAACCGAAAACTGACCTATGAGCCAGACTCTGCAGCTGACAGAGCCATGCCCTAGCCTATTCAATGACTGTTCCTACCTTCTGAACTCAGACACTGAAAGTATCACTATACAGCCCTCTCGTATCTTTTTACACAAACCCAGTATCATGTTCTAGCAAGACAGCCATAGTATTTCAAAACCAGTAGCGTGTTCAGCAGAAGACCCTTAACTCATTCTTCCCTTGCAAATGCTTGCACTTCTATAGCTGTGGGCATCCTCTTTTATGTACAAAAGAGCTAAAATTAGGATTAATTGTTCCTGCACAGAAATTTAGTATTCATTATAATGAACAACGCTGGCTAGTAAAGTTAAGGGGTCTTTTACATCATGGTTTAGCTGTTCACCAGTGGTATATCTTTAAGCAGTATTTTAGCTACTTTATAACTATCTGCAAGTCAGCATCTTACATGGCTCAGAAAAATTAACTAAATTGAAGACTTAAGTTAAATCAGTGCTCAGCAGAACCATAGTCTTATACTTGAATGCCAAGCCACACTACAGAAAACTTTGTTAGAAAGCAAAGAGAATGTTATTTTTCAACTAGAACGTGTGTGCATAAAAGAAAACGTTATTCACAGCTGAAGTTTTCCATGAAATACGAATACAGAAGATTATAAAAGCTGAAAATCTCATATAGTACTTTAGATTAGGAACAATAAACTTTGTATGTTTCTGTAATACCTTACACCTGAGCAGCTTTAATTACATTACAATAATTAAGTCTGTCTGATAACATCACCGTGATATATGTCTTCATTTACAGATGGGTAAATTGAGACTGAAAGTGATTCTTTGTGCCAATTTGTGCCTCGCCCAATCAATCAAAGAACAAAACAGCACAGAACTTACCATGCCCTGGCTTCCACTTCACTGGTCAAACTTTTACCAGATCACATCTCATGACAGCGGGACCTCATGCTAACAACCTCATTGTATTTGAGGGTGAGACCCAAAGCTTTCAACTCCATTATTGCAGTAACACTTCATCACTTGTATTCCTGCCTATTAGTTTAGCATATACAACTATTTTTACAGCCAAAAAAATAAGTTTAGGAATTCATATATTTTTATTTTAATTATTAATTAAATTGTTTTCCAAGCAGCTCATATTAAATACCATTGAAAGTCTTTCTCTCATTTGTCAAAAGTCCCAGTAAATTTATTCCTCTTTTATGTGGTACTGGATTATTTACTCTTCATTTTCGACATGGAACAAGCCCTGACTAGTAACTAGATGGCAGACATGACATGTCCATATCCCAGAAACCTGCTTATTTGACTTCATAGATCTGTTGAGGTTTTGGCTTTTTTCCTGACCTTGCACATGTGAGCTCCATCTTTCTGTAGATGCATCAGCCAGCCTGCCTGAGCTAGTCACAGGCGGGATTAGTAAAATTAGGCATCTGCAGATGTTAGGCTACCAAAAGTGAATACCAGTGCTGTGTTTCAGGGGCTTTCATTTGGTGAAGGACTGTGGGACTTGGCAAGGTGCAGGGATCTGGGATACTCCTGCACAACAGCTTATCTTCATGAAGAGGAAAGGCAGGGTTTAGAGGAGTTAGCAGCAGCAAGGCTAATGAGAACAGAGCAGCCTGACCCGTGGAACTGTTGAGCAACCACAACTCCCATTTGCTTCAGCGCTTTTGTAGATCATATCCTCAAGGTTGTTTGCTTTTTGGAATAAGCCAGTTGTGGTCTATACTAGCTTGTTCTCTTGGCAACAGTGGTCCATGCCATTTCTTGCTGGCTTTGGCCAGCCACAACCAGCACAGCTTCTGATCACAGGCCATGTGACACAGTTATTTTTAGCATATCAAATTCACAGAGACGCTAAATGCCCAGTTTTTGCAAAGTGATTGAAATGTTTGTTTCCTCTTGCTCAAAGCATTTGTCTCTCCAGGTCCAGTAAACTGTTCCTTTTGACAAACTACAACTCACCGTCTTGGTACTGGGCAGATTGTGCTTGGGAGAAAATAATCAGATAATAAAAGTATTAGAGTATTTGTTTATTTTATCACTTCATTGATCTTTTCAGTGTCATTGTTCTGTCAAGAAATCAAATGGTGAAGGGCTACATCGCAATTACTCCACTTTGACTCACACAAATCAAGATGGGTCAATGATGGTTGTCATGAGGTGCACTGCTGTCCATTGGAAGGAGTCTTATTCATTTTTTCTCACTTTTGGCTACTCACCAGGAAGGGCCAATAAAGTGAGAATCTTCTTCAAGGTGATCTGCAACAGAAGGAAAGAAAAGAAACCAAGCAACACAATACATGGTTTTTCTCCTCTGACTTACAGAATGCTAAGTATTTTTTTCCCCATAGACTACTATTGCCCTACATCATTGCCATTGGTTTATCTGTTTCACTGTGTGAAAAGCTTATCCTGTACTAGACTGAATAGCTGCCATATCATGTACCACATGATTCATATACCCTCCCAAAGAACTTCCTTACAGGTTTTTGATAATGTGATAAAATAACCGGGCTAAAACCTTGTAACTGTATGGATTAAAAAAAAAAAAAAAATTGAATTTTCTAAAAAATTTCCTGGAACTCATTGTGATGAGTTTAAACTTTTTTCCAAAAAATGAGACAGAAAGGGATCCACCCAACCAAATCTAATTGTGTTGCAACTTGGCTATCCACCTGGGTACAGATGCCTCTTTTGTCTGATTTAGAATATAGATGTAAGCATGGGGCTGCAACACAACTGGTTTATTGCAGAGCTTGTCCACCTCTTTCCATCCCTCTTTCCCCATTTTCTACCAATCTATACTCTCTCCTCACTGTCAATTCCTCCCCTGTCCTAGCTCTAAAAATGTAGCTCGTAAAATATCTTGACCATCTCCATGGCCCTGTGCGACAACAAGGAAAACATGGCTATCATTTGTCACACACATTGAACTTAGCTCAGAGCCTCACTAGATCCACAGAGGGAGCGTCGAGGGTATTTGTTTGGGATGGGCTGTGAACCTCTCTCAACCAAAGGTAACTCCCATTCACTGGTAGATGGAGGAGGTGGTGCCAGTAACATTACTGGGTTCAGAAATACAACACAGCTTGTCATAACAAGTTGCTCTGGCAACATCTGTTAACAGCCCACATAGCTATGTAGCACTTAAGCCAGATATAGCCATAATGTAGTTTTTTGCACTGAGCTGCAGCTATTTGTACCTTTCCCAGACAGTAATGTATTATTTGCTCCTGGCCTCAGAAAAACCCGTCATTTCTTTCAGGGATCATTTGCATTTCTCTGGTATTAAGCTACAATGTCATGCCAGGTACATCTCAGTAACAGCCTTTTTGGAGATGTCAAGCTCAGAATTATACCAAATTCCTTCAGACAATCTTGATGACGCTCAACCAGCAGCACACTTTGGTCCAGACATCATTGCTTCTCAATCAATGGGACTAATTGCTTACAGGAAGTCCTCCCAGCTTCACTATCACTTCAAATCCTTAACAACATATCATCCAGTTTCATATATTCTATCCAAGCTGGGGAAGCTGTCCTGACACCACCGGGAAAGACTACAGAAAAATAATTTTGGCTTTTGAGTTCATAATTATGACCAGTTTGGTGTCTAGCAGCTGCTGATGGATTTGCACAGACCAACCTAGTCTCCTACAAGCAGTGAGGTTGTCTCAACATGAATACCAGAAATGTAGTATATAAAGAGGGGTGGATGATAGGGAAGGAGGCAAGGACTCCTATTTTCTTGTGTGCCATCAGCATCCTGTCACATGTCACTATTTTTTTATACTTTTAGAATTTTGCATGTTCAATGCATGAAAGAGGTGAGCACAAAGACAATTTCCAGAGTGAAAATTATTTGAGAATATTTCTTTTGTGATAAGGGAGCCCTTCTGGGTGTCTACAGAGACAAAAGTCAAAAGAGGTTAATGCATGCCACAGCTGTGCCATACCCTTCCCCTGGCTCTTGGAAGCCTGGTGGGTTTTTCCACTGAAACAGCAAGGGATTTTCCTATCAGAAGGCAGTTGGTATCAGCAGATCTCCCAGCTTATCTAGATGTCGCATCTCTTCCAATTTAAATGCTACATCAGTGGTTATTAAGCCTGCATTGCAAAGAAATAAAACTAAGGAAAACATTCTGGAGGGTGCTCTGGATTCCATTAAAGGATTGAATTTCTCACTATATTACACTTTTTCCATATGGCTGAAACATGGAGCTGAATGCACTCGTATAATGCTAGTGGTATAATCCCAGATGGTGACAAATGACCTCATTTCAACAGCAACGTATAGATCTTTATGACACCAATGCTTAGCCATGCTCTTGGGATATTCTCTCCAAACAATGAATGACTGGCAGATAACATAATGTTTAACTTCTGCCTTCACTTTTGTATGCAATTTATGGCTAAGGCTGCAGAGCTACTCGTTTGTTAAGTACTCAGCCTTGTAACAGCGTACAGATGACACGAGATATTCCCTTAGCTGCCAGTGAAGGATCTCCTTTGGTCCGTGAAGGTCGACTGTGGTGCACACAGTATGTCACTATCTGTGTGCAAAGATATGCTCTGGCAGGGTAGAAGTGAGCTGATAACGTCTCACCCCTGCTTGGGCCCTTCAGCTGCCTCTTGGGGAAGCGTGAAAGGCTGCCAAGCTCAAGATGTGCTGCATCCTGCAATTTGGCTTTCCAGAGAAGAACAACCCCTCCCCCCAAACTCACCCACGCAGTTCTTTACCCCAAGAAGAGGTCATCACACAAAAAGTAGATAGGAGAGAAAGAGACTGCACACTTGACTATAACTGCAAAGAGAGAAGTCTGGAGTCCTCTTGAGATGTTGTGTAAAGAGAAAGCAATCTGGGCTGTCTCCATTTTTACAGAAAGACCTCTGTGCTTTTGTGGACTCCATGGCCTGCCAGATGGAGACAGCTCCAAGTAACACTGAGCTCTTATTGCCGCAGAAAACCAAGGAGAACTATAACCCCAAGAACTGCAGGTGTAGGAGGGAATACTTGCTCAGATGATGATTCATGTCAGCATCTGAATAAATAAGGTCAGACAGCCAGAGATTATTCCAGTGAAGGGGAGTTGATTTGTTTGGGGGGCAGAAAGGAGGGGCTGTTTGTTTGTTTCATATCATTATACTGAAACTCTGGCCTGCTCTGAGTTGTTGGTTTTTTTTTTTTTCCAAGAATTAGTATTCATTTATTTTAATTAAGATTTCAGTTCAACAAAACATATAACTGGGTGTAGCCTACCTGAACTGGAACAGCTGAATCAAAAACAGAAATCCTAAGGTTAGCATACACAGTGTAGTCAGTATAATAATCAGCCTTTATAAACATATCTGCGACTGTTTTAAAGAAGACGTCTCTACTACAGACCATTAAAAATAAAAAATTACTTGCCTTAAAGGGGTGAGAAAGGATTAATTAGTTAGGGCTCGTGCAGAGCTATGAAGATACAAATCATGGGACTCTGTTATTAGTAAGCAGAAGATGCCAACAGGAAGCAGCATTGTTAAGGGCACGAGGACTAACAATGGTTTTGTTCTCGCACTTGTAAATGATTCTTCTGCTATTGAAAGGTGTTGGCTTTTCAGTCTAGGAGACTGAAATTCTCTTTCTTCACCTAAAAGAGCTTTCATGGGCTGTGCATACTTTCTCACACTCCCTCACTAGTGTTACTCACTCTTAGCTTATAGATGCTAGACAGTAGCCCATTCTCCATAGCCCTTTTATTGCTTGGCCTCTGCTTCAGCTGCCAGGAGGGGTGCCATTTAGACTCATTGTTATGGTAGCTTTTATGATCTAGACATGGTGTCTAGGATCGGAGACTTCCTAGCAATTTTGCATATGCTGCTGTGCTGCCATCAGAAGCAAAGGACTCCTAGTTGCCAAAATTGTGGGCAGAATTCAAAGCAGTGACCTACAGATGAAAGGCGCCCCATCTGGGCCAGCCATGCCATCCAGCCCCTGAATGCCAGCTCCTCACTGAATGAAACTGTATTGTGATGTGATGCTCAGAAGGGAATAAAAGAAAAAGAACCAGTTTTAAAATATCTGTGGATAACAACTGTCTAGAGCTACAGCTACAGACATTTGGACCTCACTTACATAATATTTCTATCACGCACCATCCTCCCATCCAGCTCCCCACCTCATGCCAAGGTGCTGGAGGGAGGTCTTGTTCTTATTTATGCAGCATGAATACAAAATCAGAAACTTTCCACAGAAAGGTATGGTGCCTTGGCATGCTGGGGAAAATAGTAGAGCAAGAAAAGTTTGTAAGTTAGGGGGAAGGATTAAAGAAATTGGGATAACGGTATCCAAGTATTTCCTCAAAAAACAGGATGACTGCAGACCTTTAAACCCAAAACACAGAAAGCAAAATATGCCACAGCAGAGCAAAGGATCTTTTCTCCCTATATTTGATATATTGCTCACTTAGACAAGCAAAATCCTTTTTCACCCCATTATGCTCAGCTCCTTTTTCACCCTGTTGTCCTCAGCTCATGCCACACATATGAACCCTTCCCTCCCTTCTTGCAAACAGAGGCCAGATGAGGAAGGTGATTTTGTCACCTGGAGTTAATTTATGCTGTTCACTGAGCTGTGCTGCTGTGCTGGGGTGGAATCTTTTCAGATGTTGGGATGACAGGAGAAAGCACAACGAAGCAGCAGAGTATGTGTGGCGGTTGGCCGAGTCATCCTATCACCACGTATTTGTGTAGTTTCTTTTAGTGCCATCCAATCTTTCCTTCTGTCCCTAAATGGCCTGTGTTGAAAATGTCCCTGCTTACAGTTGCTCAACTGGAATGAGGACAAATTGTTTGCAGTGGCCCCCTTCCAAATGCTTGTGCTGTAACTTTTGTCTTGACTAGTCTCTGGAGATATCTCTAGAGTGAGTTTCCTATGACTCGTTTGCGCTACCCCTAAGTCACGTCAGATTTTCTTCCTCTAGTCTTTCAACTTTGTGGCAAAAATCTTGTTTAAAACACCCTCATCACAAAAAAAGCCAGAGCAGGCAGAAACTTAATGCTCTTATGTCACAAGTTCTCCAATGAATTAGAAGCGAGGGGGTTGGGTCTGGAGGGTGCACAAGGTTACAAAGTGGTTCTAGCAGGCAAGGAGAGCCACAAGCATAAAAGGGATGGCCACACCGAGCAGCTTTGAGTTACTAAGTCCTGGTAGTGTTAGGACTGCATTACCCTCCATACTACTACATCAGCCGCTTTTATAGGTAGAAATGCCTGACCTCTTGGCCCTCCAGACTGCTTCAATTCAGCACTGAAGGGGTGGTGAAGGTATTCTTCCCCCTCACATTCACATGTGAATTAGTCCAGGATGACACAGCAGCAAAAAAAAAAAAAAAAAAAAAAGTGTTAACACAGCCTGAAGAATTAAGCCAAGAAAGGAAGGGTTTATAGTTCCAAAAACCATTGGATGAAGTTTTGCACGTAGACTCATTAATAGATGTTACAGAAGAAAAGGTTCATTCCTCCCCTCTTAGATGCATGACCTGTTAGACATATATGTATCAATAGTATTTTCCGAGGATAACTAAATTCAAAGGCCATTGTGTGCTTGTTTTTAATGGCTGTTAAATATTAGTTTTTCATCAGAGGTACAATATGCTTTTAGAAAAGAAATACAGAGTTAATGCTATGAAATGGTCTCTTTTGACACTACTAGGGTAGAAAACCAAGCCTGGGTAAAACAGGCTGTCTCTTAACATGCTTTTCAGAAGACCATCTGAGCACCCTCAGGGTGAGGAAGAGTGAAACCTAGAGATGAGACAGCCGTGGTTCCTCATGGAGCCTCTGGGTGTACAAGGGCCATGATGGGAAGCAAATTGTGGGACCATCAGCCCATCCTGCCCTTTGGCTGGTAGTAACCAGCTAGCACACAGACCTATTGCAGGTTCCCTGGGGGGGGGAGGTCTTTTCCCTGCTCAGCCTTCCCATGGTTCCCAAGTCACAGGGGAGACCTCCTACACAGCCCCTCTCAAAGCATCTCAGCACCTTTTGCTTTGTGCCATGAGAAATGGGAGTGGGGAGGGAAAAAAGAGCAATGAAGTTTAGTGAAGGCATCTCACGGTTACAGTCATGAGTTTTTCACTTTGCATATTGGGTCATGCATCACATTGCAATGACATCTCCTGCTCTGTGGCTGTTTTATAGTCTCTTGATTCAGCAAAGAGAGATAATCTCCACTGCAGACATATCCCTGTATCTCTGAGATAACATTACCAGCTAGAAGTGGACACAGCATAGCCGACCAAGGCATTCCAGACACTAGGGGTTGCTCAGTGTTATGAGGCTTAGCAAATACAAGGATTATGTATGACTTTGCAATTGTTCTGGGGATTTAAAACCCTTGCCACTGACACTCTTTTTTTTTTTTCTTTTTTTTAACACAACCGGTGTCATACTGTGCCTCTGCCTGCCAGTTAGCCGGCCAAATGCTTGCTTGCACTGCACTGGGATCTCACAAAACACTAAGACTACTTTATTTTTCATTAGCACTAGAAGGGAAAAATAAATAAACTGGGCTCATGGTTTATAATTGCATATGTAATTACCACTTTAAGATCACTATTAGCAATACAAATTAGCTCACTGCCCTTTATATCATCTCTGCAGTGCCTCTCACAGCACACGTAAGCCGTCTCACTTTTTGTCCATCATGCAGCCAGATTCTAATCTTGGATGTGCTGAAAACAGTGTTATGTACCTCTAAAAATGGTCTGCTTTGCTTGCAAACTGAGTGACCAATATTTGGAGCCATGCTTTGACAGTCACCATGTAGTTGGAAGCAGACCCCATCCAGGCCAATCTTTGGATCAAATCCAGCTGTTAAACGTTGTATAGCAGAGCAAATTTTTGTAGAGTTACTCCAATGGTTTGCTTAGTTTTCAGCATCTCAACAGATCCATGGGAAGAGGTCTGCTGATACCAGGAAGGCAGAGTCTGCACTTGGCATGATTGGTTTCTTCTATATAAGTAGTAGGGAAGATGAGGAGCATATTGTCAATAAAATGCAGACGTTATTTACAATTCAACTTCTAAGAGCTGCCATAAAGTAGTGAATAGCAGTGATTAAGTCCAAAGCCATTCTACTCTGTTTTGGTTACTACTTTATTCTCCCAGAGCTCACATTTTCAGAGACAAAGCAGAGATGCCCAGAGGAGAGGAAGTTTCATTCTAAGAAGCCATAAAAAGAAATGCATGGCCACAGATCGAGGGATAATTTTATGTCTCACATGTTTTCTGACCCTATGAAGAGCAGCTTTTTTTTTTTGTTGCTCTCCTCCTCAGTTTTAGTGGAGGCTGTGGCTGACACCATAGTTTACAAAATAGAGGGTGGGCATGAATCCTGAAAATGTAGATCCATAACAAAATTTTGGTTACTGAGGCCAGAAGGACCCCTTGCCTACCCTTCTGTCTGTGGCAGAATTGATCTAATTATTCTATAACTGTTCCTGCAGATGGGTGTCTGGCCTCGAATAACTCCGACAGTGAATGTCCAACGGCTCTTGGCAGCTTGTCCCATTGCCGAACAGTTCTTCTACAGTTTTGCCTAATATTTAACCTAAAACTTCCCTTCTGCTTCAGCCAATTATTATTTGTCCCATCTTTGTTGACTAATGAGAATAATTGATCCTTGTCCTCTTTATAACATTCCTTTATGTTTCCCGTTGTTATGTTCCCCACACTTTACTTTTGCCTTTAGGCTAAAGGTGCCAAGTTATCTTAACCTTTCCTCTTAATCTGAATGCCAGACTTCTTACCATCTTTCTTCCACTCTAAATTCTTCAATTTGTCCACGTTTTTTCTACAGAACTGAATGCAGTTACTCCAGTTATGCTTTAACCAGTGCCAAGCAGAGCGCAATAATTACTTCAGTAACCTTACTGACCCCATCTAATAACAAAGGCAAAATGCAGCATGTAATTAAAATCTAAAAAAATAACTATTTTTAAAAGCTAATTGCCTTAACAATCAGAACATTCTACAGCTCAGAGAACACACACTAAAGAATTTAAAGGTTATTGTTCATTCAAAACATCTTTTTCAATTATATTCCATATATTCTATTTTGAACTATATGCAGTCTTAATCCTATTAGGAATGCTCTGTGCTGCATCTCTCACACTCCCTCCCCATCTTTTTATTTCCTGCAGATTTAACTCCTAAAACCTCCATGGGGTCCTTTCTGCACTAGGGATATTCACTAAGGATTTCCCACTGTTGTGAGCACTTCTCCAGCTCCACAAGTATGGCACAGTAGAGAACTCCCACTCATGCTTTTGATCCTTTAGTCTATTACAATGTCTTCCAACTTCACTAATGTCAGTGGAGCAGAGCCAAAGTGAGGCATTTTTAGAAAGCTTCTTTTACAGGGACAAAGTTTTCATCTCCTTTGCCAAGTCCATGGTGTCCTACCTTGAATCCCCTTCTCTCTGTTGTCTGGCTGTTCTTTTAAAAGCCCCTCTGTCCTCTTCACATCACCAGCACTGTATATGCCCATCGTGGTTTGCAACTGTACATAATCCTGCCTTTCAGTGTCTGTCTCTTCAGGAATAGAAATCCTTGTCACAACCAGAACAAATGATTCAACATCACTATCAGTCTGCTGACAACAGCCATTCTTGGAAAATGGTTACGTGAATTTCTGGAATCCCTAAAAATAAACAAATTTGGCTCCATTAACAGGAATGGCAAACTCAGACTGCAAACCCACTTGACTAAGCCAGTGCATTTAATTAAATTGTTTTGCTATTACGCTGATAAGCAGAGATATGACTGTTGCTAGTAGATGTAATAGCTTCTATTCTTGTTGCCTCATAGCACCTTAATTAAATTACAATTGTTCTGTTGGAAAACATGTCTGTGAACACCTCCAGGTAGACAACACAGGAAAATATTCCTAGCAATATAAAAATCAGGAATGTGATATGGCATGGTAGACAGGACTAAAAGGAATCAGGTTAAGATCGCAGAAGGGAAGATTCAGATTTGATTTAAGAAAAACCTGATTGTGAATCATTGGAATATTTAATCTGGATTTTCCCATACTGGATTATTTATAATCCAGGTTAAATGAACAGCTGACAGTAGAACACAGGTTTGATTGGTCCTGCTTTGTTACACACAGATGATTGAGGTTCTGTTGAGAACCCTTTCACCTCTTTTTTTTGTATGGTTGTACTTTGCTTTAAATTTCTGAAAAATGAAGTAAATTCCTGCTATCATTTACATGCATCTGAGCCTCTTATGTTCTATAAAGTCTGTAAATTTACACATGACATCAGAATTTGGCTTCCTGTAAAAACACATTATAACATGCCAGCAATTGCTCCATAACAACGAAAAGAGCAAAGTACCTTGTTATATAGGTCTTGTCGCTCAACCAATACATACAAGGCAAAATAATCACTCCTTTTTATAGCGAGACCTCATCCAAGTGCATGTGTAAGACCTTCCCGTATAGCTGAGTAAAGTAACACCTCCACACATTTCCATCTAGAGAAGAGGTACCTTTGGAGGCCAAATGAAATCAAACAGAAATACCACCTGCAAATTTATAGTGTGCAACAAAGCATTGGTTGTAGTCCAGGCAAATATGAACTTAGAAGACCTCGTATGTCTGCATGGTTCTTTGGTAGTTAGGTATTTTCTTCCTTCACTGTTTATTACAGTGCTCTGGATAGAGGTTAAATTTAATAGCTCAGTATTTGTTTCTTTTTCACTTACCTTGAAATAAGATTTGCACATATATTTGTAACTAGATTAAAAACTGTCAAGTGGCTTTTTAAACAATTCTTAGTGCTTGCAGAAGAGTTGGTCATGGCCTCTTACATACAAGTACTTCCCTGGACCCACATTAGGAACTGATCCCATCCCACATAAATAAATCTTTACCCTCTTTGTCCAGAAGTAGAAAGTCACTTCTGCTTAAAACATGCCAGGACACAAAATCCTCATAGTATTCCACAGCAAATTCTTCAATAAGACCCAATTTAAAGCCTATTTAGGTCTGTTAAAGGCTTGCCATCAACTCAGTGAGGTTTGGAACAGGCCCTTTACATACAGGTCTTAAGGACAGGAAAGCCTCCATATACATGATAGCTCTTAGGGACATCACTGAGGTTAGCAGAGGCTGACTTCAGCAGATCACTGAGGTCAGCAGATGCTCAGTGTGACAAGAATTTTATGCTGATCCAAAGCTATCAGAGAAATAAGAGGATGGGAAGACTGAAGAGAGTGAGTCCTCCCCACATGTCATTCACCTGCAGTCTGTCAGTGCTGTAGAGACTGGAAAAGCCAAGCCGGCATCCCTACTCAGCCATGCTGTGCTTTGAAAGTGACTAAAAAGGTCAGCACTCACACATGGTGTAGATATGATTGCATGATGTGGTTTTTATTTTTAAAATAAATTGAAGATTCCATACCCTAATTCACACAAAATCTAGCAGAATATGGTGTTATTTTAATGATGTACAAATCAATATTATAAAAATAGGTAAATATTTCCCTTGGCAAGAAAATATTAAATATCTCATCCTTGTAATACGCAAGTTTTATATTTACACAGTGTAAAGTGTCCCACATTACCATAATGTGTTAGTAGCATGAAATTTTTTATCTGCCATGCCTTAAACAAAGCTTGAGTTACGGTCTGCAGTGCCCTTAAGCTATATGCCATAGTCTTCACTAGATTGAAACAAAACACATAGAGCAGCTAGCAGTAACCACATTAAGGTTTAATGCTTATAAACACAGACGGTTTAACACTTGGCAAGCCAAAATTCCCCTATGACCTGAAGACATGCAGATCATGACCTGAGAATTAAGCGCTGTGTTAAGCAGTCAAGCTGTCTCCCTAAAGAAAAGACAAAAATAGCCAAAGACTAGCTGAGCCATTGGGTCGGCATATGTCAGGTGCGACCAGGCCCAATTCAGAGTCAATCTGTAGCCATGTGGGGCCAAGCCTGACCTAGTCCAGCCTTTCCAGGCAGGGCTTCCTAAGTAGAAGGATTTTCAGAGGCACTCAACACCCGTTGTCCCCACTGACCCCCAGGGAAGAGGAACACTTAAGCTATCATGCAACCAAGTCTCAACAGAAAGCTTCCGGTATTAACTGGAGGGGGAGAGACAAAGTGAAATTACTTTCCCCTGTGTATTCCTAACCATGAAGATGCCCTCTTGCCTGCCCTGTCTCCTTCCAAGGGCTTCTTCTAAAAGCAAGTGCCACAGTCTTGAAAAGCCTGGGGATAGAGGGGGAAAGAGAGGAAAGATAGGAAATTTAAATGTGAAACAAAGGGTTTGAACTAAATATTCAAAGATAGATAAGACAGTCTTTGTTTAAAAAAAAAAAAAAAAAAGGTCTTTGTTTAAAAAAGTGCAAGGCAGAGAAGTTGGTTTGGGAAAGATGAAGGTCAGCAGAGCAACAGGTCCAAATATCAGAGACGAACAGAAGGAATGCAGCAAGAAGAGGGACGTGTTGAACAGCTGCCTGGGGGAGCTTAAGAGGGATGTTCAGCATGCTTAAAATATTCTAAATTTGCCATAGTACACCTGCTTGTGCCAGATTCCCACACAGAAAAGTCTCAGTGACATGAGACTGACCTGGCTATCATGGTTTCACTTCTCTTGCTTTTTTCACTGTAAACTGTGTTTAGCTTGTAAATACACAAGTTTTCTATTCTCAAGTATTTATTGCATTCCTTACAAGTTATTTCTGAGAGTTGATCAATATGAAGCTTATCCATGAAGTTACTATACAATTCCTGTTGGAATAAAATTGGACATTTCTCTGTTTGTTGGTAAATTGTCAAATGCTGTAACAAGTAACACTTAATTGTAATAAAATTTTATTAAGAGTCCAAAGGTGCTCATTAGAGAACAATGGGTGTATATATATATATATATATATACACATACACATTAATTAAGGCAACAAAAGAATCCCATGCTGCACAAGACCTACTCAAAAGTCAGAATGTCCAGTCTGGAGGGAATCCTGTTATTTCAACTTTCATTTCTGTCCTAAAACAGGCCAAGAAATCAAAACATCAATGAAATAAATTGGTGGAACTCAAATATCAGTATAATTTAGGTTTGAAAATGTCTATAGACAAAATGCTGATGCTTCCAGTTGAAAATGTAATGGTCCCAGGCTGAAAAGTCCTGGAATATAATCCTCTTCTCACATGGATAGAAATCAAGAATATTCTTCTAGAAATCCATGAAGTTACATTGGTGGAAGACTTCACACAGGTCATAAAAATTACTTAGAATTACAAGCATTTGATAAAGCCAAGTGCTTTGGAAGGCTTTACAATTTCAAGCTTCAGGCCATAAAGCAGCCTAGGAATCGGGAGGAAAACTTCATGGCTCATCCCCATGGCTGCAATGGTGGAGGCCAGGCAGTCACAGTGCCCCACCCCACTCCCAGGGCGGTGGGGAGCACGGCTGATGGCTGCTCAGCTTGAATGCAGGAACACCTATATTCTCTTTGTTCAGCAGATCCTGGGGGTAGTGCATATGACTTGTGAATGGCACAGTCCAAACTGTGTGCTAGGCTTCCTAGGCCACTAATAGATTGAGGGAGGAGCAGCCTGCTCTGCAGTGGGAAATACTGGCTGTCAGAAGCAGCCAGGCAAGCTCTGGCAACATGCTCCTGAGGAAAGCGGAGACAAACTGTCTGCCCAGCATTCTGAATGCAGAAGTCTTGGACCCATGAGCAAAGAAACTCTCTTCAGATGCTTGACTCCTCTCCAGGGTTCAGGAAATTAGAATTTAGATATATTCATTGTGAGGGATACAAGGTGCCACTGAAGAAACATGCTATTCTGCTATCAACTGCTCCTTTTAGTGAAGACAACTCAAAACAACTCCTCCTGTTTGGGTCTTTCCTCCCTGTTTTTTTTTAAAAAGATTCTTTCAAAAGGCCATAGCCTTCAGATCACAAGCTAATCTTTAGCCAGCTGCGTTAATTTTTCTGAAAAACCTGGTACTGACCATTATTGGGAGGTGTCACTTTGGGGAAAAAAAACACAGACATTCCCATGCAAAGCTTATTCTGCAGAGGACCTGGAGACAGCTTAAGCTCTGCACAAGGCAGACATCTCTGCATCACCAGAGAGCCAATGCCAGCAAAATTGCCAGCTGACTTCTCATAAAAAAACCAGAAATGGAAGCTGAGTGCTGCCATCTCTTCTAAGAGTGGGCCAAAGTGTGTAAGGACATTTCCACAACCTTCTCTGAAGGTGGTTCCCGTGTCTGGAGCAGCAGAATTACAATGATAGGAAGCTGTGGTCTGGATACCATCAGGCTTCAAATCTAGCATGCAATAGATACTATAAACCTCATAGAGTTCAGAGCTGAGCATACAAATTCAGTACGTTCATTTTTCCCAAATCTAGTGAGTTTAATCTCTGAACATGACTACAGCTTGTGTTTGTAGAAACTGGTTAGGAAAAGAAATGAGTGCCTTATCTGCAGGCACTTATTTACAGTTCAGCATTTTTAGAAATTTGAGATCACCATCTGATACTGTGTCATGCAGTAATGCTCTAAGGATTAGACCACAAGGCAAAAAAAAAAAGACTTAAGGAAACTAATGGCCCAACTTTAACTTTGATAATTTTTGGAGGTATTAAAAAAAATTAAAACCCCACTGCAAAAGAAGAAAAATTGTTTTTTCCAGAGAAACTAAGGTCACAGTCCAAGAAAGAATTCAGAATACACCGAACCAAGAGTTTTCTTGATAACTTCAGAACTAAGCTGAAAAAAGCAGGTTGATTTATTTATTATTTATAAAAAAAATTTATATTTATTTAGGGGCAAATAATTTCAAGGACAAATTCAGTCACCATCTGAGTGAGACAATTCAAAGGAAGGGTCAGTCAAAAAGCTTCCCGTGGAGTGACCTGCATTGTTCATTCGTGACTCATTCCCTGACTCCACTCCAGCAGTCAACCTCCCAAACTAACTCCATCTTACAGTCTTCTCTAGCCTCCACAGTTATTTCATAGAGTCAAGCATAATGGAAGTGCAAAAAACTGAACTTCAACTCATTGAACCCTCACACAAAATATGGACAGCTTTTTCCACGTAATTCTACCAAAATTTTCCAAGTCTCAGTCTGGGGCCTTGGCCATCAGATTATTTCTCCTGCCCACCACTAAGAAACAGCATCCATTTCAGAATTATTGAGAAAGCTGGAAAATCTGGAATGAATGAAATAACTTGTGATCAGGACAAAAACGAAAAAAAACTCATCTTCGGAAATCAGCTGAATTGAGCCAAAATTCAAGGCAACTGTATTTACTGGGGAAAAAAGGAAAGCCTGATCTAATCTCTCACCCAAAACCCAACCACAGTGTCTGGACTCAGCAGGGTCAGGTTATTTTCCCATAGTATCACAACCACAACTAGAAATAGTCAAAAGAAGCAACTGTCAAAAGAAGCCACTCATTTCATTAAGTTTCCAATACATCTCTCTGATCAAAGTGACAGTTACACTTCAGTAAAGTCTTTTGATCTTGTTGATGCTCAGCTGAATGGAATCATCACATCTTCAGAGCCGTGCACAATGAGAACATAAATTCTGACTGCTCGTTGCTGAAAAGATTGCTTGCTATTTTTATTCTGGTTGTTTTTTTCTTTAAGAGAAAAGCTGAATTCTCTCTGTCAAAACCAACAGAAGGGTTGTTTAAAGGTATGGCAAGATACAGATTCATTTAATGGAATACATACAAGAGTCTTTACAATAACTTGATGAGTTCCAGAAGTGGACTCAATACTATAGAGCAAAGTTATTCATGCTGGTAGATACATTATGCCAAAAATGCAGAACTGCTGCAGAGGTAGATTTCAAGAAATAAAAAAAAAAAAATCTCACCAAAAACACAATGGAAGGGAAAAATATGAGGTGTGCATGGAGCAAATGGAGATAGCATTAGAGAATGAATGCAACACAAACCAGCTAATAGTTTAGGAAAAATTGGGAAAAATCACAATTAGTCTTGCGCTGAAGTCTCTCAGCCAGCAGTTCCTGAGCTGTGATGTACAAACCACCCCTGGCCAACAAATCTTTGGTGGCTGACCGCTGTCAACTGCCTGAGCATTGTCTTTCTTGTCCCAGATGTTACATAACACTGAAGATGCCATTAATGGTTGTCAGACTAAACCAAGTCAGTGCTATCATTGCTACAGAGGCACTTACAGAACTGCACATGGGAAATAAATCAGATCAAAGGGCAGAGAATAAAAATTTATTTCACCTCCCTTTCTATACAGACACAGAGTAGCCCACGTCAAAAATCAAAACTTTTAGCTGTTCAAAAATTTGCACCAGCCAGGTTGAGTGGTCAACAGTAGAACAAATCACAGCTGATATATCAGTCAATACAATGTTTAAAAGAGTTCACAAAGGAAAAAAGTAATTTTGACTCTTGACTTAAAGAAATTCCTGGCAAATGAAGAAACTGTGCTCAACTCCCAAATAACCAAACACACATCCACTGCATGTGGAAATTATTCTGCCACCATTTTACTATTCCAGCAGAGGTGGTGCATGGCCCTTTCGAAGCTTTGGCTCTTTTCAAAGGCTGTTATTTTAAACGCTTTAATACTGGGAACTGCATGGAGCTGGCAATTATGGAATTAGAGTGCAGAGTGGAGAATGTCACTTTGAAATCATTTCTCTTAGTTCATTTCCTTTTCAAGCGCAATAGAAAGCAGATGGAGCAGGGAGGGCCAACATGCCACAGAAGAACTCCCCAGGCCTTGGCCAGCACTCCCTTCCCCAGGTCTTACAAAAGGGTCACCAAATCCCCATGGAGTTATTATTCTTTAGGAAAACCACATGCTAGAACTCAGCCAGGATCTTTGGAGCAAGCCGCTTCACTCCTAGGTTTGTGTTAAGCATCAAATGTTAGACCTAAATTGCTAACAAGGTCAACAGGGACACAAAGTTCACACCAGAAGAGTAGTGCAGGGAAGCCAGAGAGAGGCCAGTGGAGCACAGCAGGAAGATTAAGCGCTTTGCAAAAGAGAAGCCTTGATAGAGAGAAAGAGGCCTCCAAAGAGTTGTCCAATATGAAGGAAAGGCTGTTACCAAAAGAAAGCTTTGCCATATGCAGCAAGAGTTGGACAAGGAATTGTAATCTTGACTTGCAGCAAAGATACACTGAGGTCAAGAGAACAAAAATAAATGAAGTGCAAGGTGAGTGAAGCATTGCAGCCTCAGTTTATAGTTGATGGTGCACCACTGGAGGTGTCGGGGAAGAGTTACAGGAATTTCTCCTAGGGAACATCTAGTTAAGTGTGATCTTGCCTCAGAGCAAGGGAATGACTTCCAGGGATGCTCTCCTGTGAAACATCTCTTGGATAATTTAATAAATTTTGTTACAGCTTATTTCTTGTGTTTCTTATACAGAGAAAGAGGGATTCCCCAGAGGAGAGTAATGTACAATAAGAGAAACAGATTCAACTCTTGGAGTTCCAATAGGATCTAACAGAGACACTGGAACTTAGGAAGTCCAATTCCATTCCCTGTTAGTGTAACAGGACAGATATTCCTCTCTCAGCATCAGTAATGCAGAGAGCCCAAGTCTCACTGGCCAGGGCTACTTACACCAAAGAGCAACTAGAGTGAGCCTCAAGCTCTGGATCACCACATGCGCAACTCTAGTTTGACCCATGCATCAAGCTCAACTCCTGTTTGCTCCACATCACTGCCAAGCACATTAAAGGTGGGCCATGCTCTAAGCTTTCTGGTATCCATTGTCCAACATGCAGGCAGCAGCAGCATCACCACTCTTCCCAATTGTTTCACCTCTGCTGAGCAAGTTGCTCGTGCTCATCCTTACAGATCTTGCTGCTATTTCCCACCTAACAAAAGATCTACCTTCTTAAAAACAGTCCACTTGGTCAAGGCATTGTGTCAGATGGACAGACTTGTTCAGATAGACCTCCAAGGCATAGACAAGACTGATGCCAAAGATAAGGGCAGCTATCCCAGACTGATGGAACCAACATGTGACACAGTGTCCCATCTGCTTTTTGTGTCAGTCTCTTCATGCTCACCGGAGGTGAGGTCTAGAGACCATTCTCCCCTGGAACAGCTTGCTCTTTGTATCTAGGATCTCCCTCAATGGAGGCAACACTTATGCACACATGAGACCAACTTCAGGATTTCCTGCAGTTCCCCTTCTAGAAACCTGTAGTGAAAGAGAAAACCTCTGCAATTCCCTTAGAGAGTTTTACCACTCAAAGTTCTCACCAGTTGCTGACAACCAGTTCAAGGCTGGCTATTACCAGTCATGGGCATGACTGTTATAGAGGTCTGTGCAATTTGCCAGCTGGTCTGCTCATGCAATATGTCCACTGAAAATACCAGAAGGCTGATACAAGTGCTTGCCCAATGTGCACTCTCCAGATATACAAAAAAACTAATGAAACTCCTTAGTATCTCCCAGAAATACCTCAAGCAAAGAGATTTCCACTTCCCATTTCTGAGCCCTAAACAGAAGGCTCAGAAACAACCAGGAACTGCACCAGACACCTGCAAAAGAGCAGCTATTTGAAACACTGCTCTGTGCCATGGGAGCTAGGGTTCTCTTCCTATCTCAGATATTGGCAACATAACACTTTTCGGCACGTGGGCAAACTCTACTTACAATCTCCTACAGAGATTCGGGCACTGTATCAATACAAGGATGGGTCTGGCTGCCTGCAAGCTCTCAGCAGAGCATGTGTTCGGCTAGTTGACCTCACCATGACAAATCTGGGGCGACAGGCTGGACAGGTCATTGCGGCCTCTTGCATAACCCGTTCCAGGCCACCAGTAAGCCACCCATAAGCCAGGTCACCAATAAATCATTCTGGCAGTGTCTCTCTTTCTCTCCTCTCCCCACAAACCCCTCAGAGGCAGTGTCTCATTCCAGCACCACTGCCAGTCACACAGCATGTACAGAGGTTTCTTTCCACTTCTGTTCCAGCCACCAAGAGCTTCAGTCCCTCTCCAGACCAGGGAGGTAGCCCCAAGACTACAAAGTATACTTGTATGTCTCCAGATCTCTAAATCAACACCATGGCTATTGTTCCCTCACTTCTTTTCTGCCTACTCATCTCCTTCTTTGAAGTGTATCTCCATATTCTCCCTCTCTTTTTTTAACCATCACTATAAACAACTATGCAGAAACCCTGGCCATGGAGTCAGAAAGATTCCAGCGTGGGCCTGGATGGGAATGGCTGGCAGAGGGACAGAGTGGAAGGTGTCCCCAGTGAGCCGGGGCTGCAAGGGTGTGAGCCAAGAGACCAGACTGCTGGACAGGGAGTAGGTGCATTAGGCTAACACTATCTCAGTCAAATAAACTCCCTCTCTGCCTGTCGTGCTAGCTTATTCCCATCTCTCCTGCCTGTCCAAGGCATGGAACTCATGGGAGAATATATACTCTCTCAAACACGACTTTAAGGAGCCACTGAGAATAGTCTGTGTTGGGTGCAAGAAGTCAAAGTAGGCATTTCCTTCCTCATTGTGCCTCAGAGAAGATTCCAGGAGACAACCCTGCTCTTGCATTTTGTTTTAAGGGAATCAATTGATTCAAAAGGGAGTTTAAAAGCAATCTGACAGAAGGACATGTGACATAAGTAGTCAGTGTAGTTTCACCCTCTCTCTATTGCCTCATCAAAATTAACATGACTTTCTTGATGAGGAAGAATGGTGAGAATGGTTAAAAAGAGACAGGAAGGTATTTGAACACTAGGAGAAATATTAAAAATCTTTATTCCAACACATTAATATGCATTAAGAGGCACAGACAATAATTACATGTTTTTTTCACTGAGTTATTTAAACATGAACAGAGTGCTTGGCAAATTAACTTACAGAACAATACTGCTCTGGTAACTCAAATGATAATGGGACCTAATAGGATTTCTCTATCCCTAATTCTGCTGAATCCAAGTAAGGCTGGTTTGAAAATTGTAAATGTGCAGTAGGTGGCTTCCGAGATAATAAAAAGCATGTCTATTCTCTGTAAAACAAGCTTTAAGGATGTGACAACACATGAAAAATTCCTTCAGCTGTGCCTCTGCTCAGCACGGTTTGGGTGAGCTGAGGCTGCCCTAGCGGCAGATTTGTCATATCTTGCTTCATTTCCATATGCATTCTGCTCCTGTGGCTTTCTTGGCAGCTCCCTCTCAGCTGGTACTGCACCCCACTGCATCCACACACACCGAGTGAATTCCTGGACTGATGAACTTGAAGCGAACAGGCATCACTGTCAGGAGGCACTGGAAGAAATGTCCCTGCCCAGGGCAGCTCATGGGCTTGATCTCAGCAGGCTGCACACTGTTTGAGGCAGGCATGCAGGGAGGACAGAGAGGAATGGGCAAGTGAAAAGTAAGTAAGAAGTAAGGAAAAAGCTCAGCCAGCAGAAACACGGCTCAGTTGAGTCTCCTGAAAATTCCTCAGAAAATTAGAAAAACATCAAGATTCACAGTACCAAAGGAACAGTCGTGCTGGCAGGGACACGCACATGCGAAGGGCATGATATACAGGTGTACATGTGGGGAGGGCTCGATTGTGTGAGTACACTTGTCTGAACAGCAATAACCTCCCAGTTCCATTTTAATGCCGCATCAAAAGCAAAGCAGGTGATGGAATACATGGGTCTGTGTGTGGGAACCAGCATAACAGAATGAATATGCACAGGCTCACTGCAACTCCTCACATCCAAAGAAGGTATTAGATTGGACAGATATAGATGCAAGTTTAGAAATACAACAGACAGAAGCACTGAACAGTTTTCAGTAAAATCCACACTCATGTAAAATGCCAGCATCCTGGACAAATACCTTTGTTAGAAGTGATTGAATCCCTAACAGCTGTGACAAAATTACCTCACTTGTGATCGTTACTGGTGAATAAGAAAAATTATCTTGCTATTGTTGCTATTTATAGCAGCACCCATAACACTAGCTGCTTTCCAAACAGATTTGTCTCCAGTGAGCCTGTGACAGCTGTTATGTGCATGTGGACATAAAATTATTGTCTTCTGTAGTACAAGTTGCTCACTCGGCTCAAAGTTCACTTAGACTCACTCAGGCTTCAAAGCACCATGGTGGGTGAAACTGGAGTTAAACAAAGACTGTAACTGCGTAAGGGATAGAAGAGCAATTCCTCACTGCAAGCACCATTTATCCTCTGAACAATAAGATTTTTAAAGTTGAAAAGCATATTTGATTTTAAATTCATACTTAAATTCATAAGAAAACACTGTGGTACTCTATGTTTGAACTAACAATTTTGTTTTCTTTTATCACTGTAACAATTTTTATTCACAGTAAAATCATCAAATACTTCTGGGAATAAAAAGTAATAAGTCAAAGCTTAGAGACTTAGAGAATAATATTTCAGGAATTTTGCCTCAAATAACCAGGTCTTTTATTTTTGTTGGTGCGCTTGTATGCATGAGAAAAAACACTGGTGTTCTGTCAAATAAAAAGAAACATCTTTCTCATTAGGACTGTGTTTATCATGCTTTCAAATGTTCTACAAACCGATGCCCCTATTTGTCACTGTAATTCAATATAATAAAAGCTGTCAAAACTGCTCACTTTGCTCGCTAGAGACAAATTTGCTGAAGTTTTGCAGCACAAGCCAAATAATACAGCACCAGATCTTCCTGCTTTTATTTCACTCTGCTCTAGGCAGTATTCATACTGGTTTCTGTGCAATTTTTGCAAAAGTAAGGGCTGAAAGTTTCAGTTTTGAAAATGAGACCTTTTTAGAAATAAACAGTCACAGAAATCCTATTTACAAAGCATGTTGGGTGACTGGAATAGTACTGCTTGTGAGTTCTATCTCTGAAATACCAAGCTTATTTCCTTCAGATTATTGCAAAATACAGACTAAGTACATCCTTGATGAAACTCCCTCGAGGTCCATGAGGTCACCCCCAGGATTAAACACTGCCTGACCTTTTGCATACAGAGCTCAGAAGCACTGTATTTTGACGCCTACTACGCCTTCAGAGATGCTAGTCTGTTCCACTAAAAACAAAGATTATAGATCTCATCCCTCATGGGAAGAGTTTTGATGAAGCAACTCTGTTACTACCTTGTCCAGAGACTCTCCAGGACCACACTGTGTCCTTCTGGCAATAGACAAAATAGATAGAGCTATCACTCAAGGGCAGCCTTGAGTAGTGGCTACATTTTCCATGGCTCAAAAAAGAAGTTTTGATGCATTAAATAAAGAAAACACATCGAGAGCTTTGTGTTGGGAATTGGTAGAGTGGCAGGCCATGTGAAAAGCAGCTGGGACAGTTGTTAGGGCAAAGGATTAGAGTCAGCTGCTCTTTTTAGTCTTCCCCACACTACTGACTTGATCTGAGATTTAGAGAAGACTTTTATGGTAAAATCTATAAATTAGAGTCCTTCTGTATTGTCTTTCTGCATCTGTGCAGACTGTAGCAGTTTATCATGTGAAAACACTTTTACAGGCTCAAATAAAAGCTGCTAACTATTAACAGCTGTAGTGACCAGCAAATGCCTTTTTACCTCTTTTTGAACATGTGCCCAAAGACTGTTTGATGAAGATGTGTTCTACACCTGTAAAGAAACAGATTTCTGTGTAGACAGTGGGGCCTGGTAAAACCAGAGAACATGAAAACCAAAATTATATCTATTGATGACTGCAGCCCCTCTGACTGAATCCTTTATTGCAGCTACATGGACAGACCCCTCCCTGAGTTTTTACTCTGGCCATTATTCCTAACTTGGCATCCAGAAGTCAGCCTTGGCTTCCAACCTGGGGAAAAAAAAATCAGATAGTTTTAGGCTAACACACAGTAGCCTCCATTAAACATTCAGGGTATTGTGCATGTGATAAAGGGTTGAATAAAACAGTGGCAAAAGTCTGTTATCTTCCAAGGCTCAGGAAAATAAACCACAAAGACAATCCAACAAAGTCCTCTTTGTTCCTGAATAGAATCAACAAAATGAAAGGAATCTGGTAGATGAGAGAAGGCAAGAAAGAGGTCTGCTGCAGGGAGCAAGTACAGACAGAATCACTCTTTGCCGGTTCCTCTGACAGAGCAAGTGCATGATTATCACATGAGCCTCACAAAGACTGGAATTAAAGGGGCTGACTCGGCTGTCACATCGCTTAAGCTGCACTGAGGTCAAAGGAGTTCGGACTAACCGAGGTCAACCACACACAGCCGGGAAAGTAGGGGTCTCTTTTTCTAAGCAACAATTGCTCAGGTTGATAAAAATAGACACCTAGAGCCCATGATGGCTTATACAGGAACATATAATCTGATGTCCCTTTGCACTGGATGCCCACAAAGTATATAATCAATAGCACTCTGAAAAGAATGGAACCTCAATGAAGGCTGTCAGGTGGGTACTAGAAACAAATGTAAAGGGCAAAACATACAAGAGAAGTCACCATCTGTGCTACCTGCTAAAAGACCAGGGGAAAAAGTATCAATTCTGACATACTGGCACACAAGTACGATAAAATCCAAATGCAAACAAGTGTCAATGGCTTGGCCATAGGGAAGCCTGCTATTTGCAGGTCTCTGCATGTCTTCTGCATATTGTTTCATGAATCATGTCCCCAATAGAGACTTCTCACAGATTTTCAGTGATGCCAGGGCTACTGATAAATGTCTCTGTGCTAAAAATAGTACCTATTCTCTCCCATGCCCTCTGTACCCTTTCAGCTTCCACTTCACATGATTCGGCTCCAAGAGAGGGGCACTGACCTCGTCTCACCAGGAATATCAAACATCTCCACAGCTTTGATGAACCTTTTCATGAGAATGGAAAAAGGAGAAACGTACACATCAACTGTGTAGTCATGTGCTGGATGGGTCTGGATACCTCCTGAGATTCATGTTTAAAAGCAAAACCGATATACATCTGCCTTGGTATGCAAGCACAGAAAAGCACCTTTTGTTTCTGTGTGGTTTTGTGTTTTGTTTTTTTTTTTTCTGGAGGCTCCAGTAGCATTTGGACTGGATCCACAGAAAAATCTACCAATTTTTTCATAGACATATAACTATAACATGTTTTCCATTATCATCACTTCTGCATATTAGCCATGTTTAGGATGCTAGTGGGCTTGTTATTCCACAACATGGCTTAAGTAAGTGTCTCTGCCCAACATACTCATATTCACCTTTGAATCCTGATTTGTGAATCAGGGTTTTCCATCTTGATGTTGTCTGTGGCAACATGCCAAATTTTTTAAATACTTTCTACAAATAAAGTCTGTGTCCCCTTTATTCCTCAAGTCATAACACTGAGGTTTCCTGGTAAACAAACTAGATCTACTGTGACACCAATATTGTGAACAGAGCCAGTTTTTCAAACATTGCTCTGTCACACTTATTTGTGGACAGGAAACTTGCTAAAACAAATCCTGAGAGCAAGACAAAGAGGGCAGACTGCATGACCTGCAGGGGATCTTCACAGATGTTCTCAAGCTGATAGTGCAGGATGAACCTGAGAAAACAAGTCCTTGGGTAAGCCGAGTTCTCCTTTACAACCTGACTGTTAATGACTATGTGTTTACCTGTCCTTGAGGAAAGAGCCTCTATTGTGGCTTATCAAACCCAGAGGGATTCCCAATGTCCTCAGGGAGGTCTGGGTCAGAAGTTAAACTAATAACTCCAAATGCACTATCTGTGCTTTATCATTTGACAGACTTTAGACTGGAAATACTGTTCAGTGTCCAGTGCTCTAATAGCAGAGAACTGCAGGTCTTTTTTAATTTCTGTTCTTTTAATCCAGTTCTACTGCACATTTTCTGCTCTGTTGCAAGGCTTGAAATAGTGTTGGTGCTGTGCCCCCTAGGTCAGAATCACCTTACAGAAGGATATGCCAATGCCTGTTGTTAAGGGGGGTGTGTACGTATTTAGGCCAGGAGAAGGACAACTGTCTCCACTGATGCTGCCTTACAGGATCCTCGAGGAAGCCACACAGAGTGAACCACCAAAGCCAGCACCTCAGTGCTAGTGAAGGCAATGGCTAAATCCTTGGACCACGGAATTTGGACTTTCTGACACAGCTGGTACACCAATTGACAGGAGGATGAGAAGCAAGCCCTCCAATCTTGTTCAACCTGGGCAAGGTGAAGGGCTTGTGTTCACTCCTGATGTGCTGGACACTGAAAAGGCTGTGATTCACCAAACAGTAGGACTCTCTTGAGCATTCTCCACTGAAAATGTTCTGGTTTTGTCTATAAGGAAGTTTATTCTTGTATCTCCAAAGTGATGGGAAGTAATGCCAATTTCTCTTTCTGTGTTGTCACCAGCTCCTCAACTCAGCATGTCTTGCTGGTAACTTATCCATCCTTTGCAATAAACCAGCCTTGGTCTTTCACACCATGTTAAAGAAAATAACCAACAGAGTACTGAAACCAGGCTTGGCTTGACTACAGATTTCAATTGAGTTCAGCAGTAAAAGGAAACCCTAGTAGTACTACTTTCCCACAGCCAGCCTTGCTCAATGCTTAGTGTTAAGAAAAATCATGTTCTTCAGTGTGTAGGATGAAATAAGAGTAGCTGTCACAGCAGGATGAATTTGTCGAACATTACTTACATCAGGCAGCAAACCTTTGTTCCCATAGAAGGAAAAATTTTGAAAATAGATAACCAAGCTGATACTGGAGATGTATCACATGGGGCCATAATTCATGGTCTATGTAGACTCACTTAGTGCAAAGTATATCATTTTCTCTAGCAGTCCTTAAAAGGGACTTTGACAGAACTATTATTTTCTTCTGAATGATGTATAAACAAATTCACTTCTACAATTTCATTTCCAGTCATCTCTGTTCATTGTTCTTCTATTGCAAGTATTCCTTGGCATGGTTTAAAAACTACTGAAGTGTTTAACAGCAATTTAAAAGTAACAGCTCTTACTACTTAGACTAGACATAAATAGAAGACAACTAAATGGGTCATTACCTTTACAAGTAAAGTGTTTATGAAGGAGGATTTGAGACAAATGAAATTATAAATCCAACTGCTCCATTTTTCTCCATGTTTTAAATGAGAAAGTAGAATGCATTTGCAAAGTTAGCGGGGTAAGACTATTCTAAGTCTAATAAAAATATGAAGGTACTGTTAGAGAGAATTTTCCAGTTGCTTAGCCCTTGGAGACCCACTTCTAGGGCTGCTTAGGTAGGGATTCTTGGCTCTAATATCCCAAGTGTGATCAACATTTTCCTTTACTTCTTAGTCAATAAAGGATACTAGTTGTGAACAAGAATGTATTTTCCATTCAGATGGAGAAAGGAGCGGGAAAGGTATAAGATGGAGTATCTCTTTTCCCTTGAGATCTATCCAAGATCTTAAAAAATCAACAGAAATCTTTCTGTAGAGTTCACCACACTCTGGATCACATCTTTACAAAGCTCACTTTGTGGTTAAGTCCATTCCTTCTTCCCTGCTCTGTTGCTCAATTTGCTTTCTGCTGTTAAGATGATTTTGCAAATATTAATAAATCTGTATAATCTTTGGCCTTTAGCTGAGTCTTTTTTCTATGGCACCCTGTTGCACTGTATGCATGACTGCACGGATGAGGGTTGCTCTGGAAATTACTCATAAAAATTAATTGTCTGGTAATACCACAATTGTCAATATGTGTAGATTGCAGCATTCCCCCTGTGGACTATTGTAGAAGATCATAAAACTTCATTTCCAGGAAAGTTTCAAAACTTTTATTTTCTAGGGAACATTAACTATCAGAGTCCAGATGACCTGTCCCATTTCTCCATTCACTTCCTCTTTTTTTTCCCCTCATCTGACATGGTAATTTGAAGGCAACTGGCAACAGATCACATGTCAGGCTTCTGGTTTTATGCCCTGGTTTCATATCAATGTCAGCTGAAGTGTTTGAAAGCAGCCAGACTCATAAGCCTAATCCCCAAACCAATGTTTGTATGTGACCATTCCCCAATTGTTATTCTTTTGTGCCAACATCTGATTTACAAGTCTGACACTTAGGCAGACATATGCTTTGGCATTCTGCAGGCTTCCTGAGTCTCATGCCCTCCAGCACTGCTTGTTGACCATCCTTCACACACAGGACATTGATGGATCATCACAGTGGACAAACCACTCCAGACCTACAAGGTCGTGAAAACTCTGGTCATGCCTCCATTGGAGTTTACAGTGACGCATTTTTTCACTGAGAAATTATATTCTCTTGAGACCAGACCTTTTGCAGGTACTTACAATTCCTTATGAACCTTTTACCTAGGAAAGATTCTCATGCCTAGTCCTCCAAGATAATCATCCTATGATCAAGGCACTGACTGGTGGCAGAGGAGTCTGGATTTCAAGTTTCTGTTCTGCAGGATGTCTGAGTATCAGACAAGCTTTCTAACCACCAAAATATCAAGTTATTCTAAAGAACAGCTTCCTCTCTACCTCCCATTGGACCTCTTTCACTATGCATAAATAATTAAACATTAGTTGGAACAAGGGCTTGAAGTTGGACTGCCCATTGGACTTTTGTATTCATCTTTCCGCAGGCCAGTGAATAGCTAACCATTTATAAGCACTTAGGAAGTTGCAGAGCAATAGAGGTAGCTGAGGGGATCCCAAAAACTCAATAAAGAGACAAAGAGAGACTTGTGGTAAAGTCATTTAGTAGAGTGTGAAACACCTGGTTTTCAGTCCTTGACCTGAATGAAGAAGAACAGGGACTACTAGCTGTTCTAGGTGAGGTTTTGTCAAAGCATCTTCAAAGGTCACGGTTCCACCAAATATTGAAAAGAAATGATGCCTTGGAGTTTTAATCTTTTTTAATTTTGTAGATTTTAGAAGTAGTTATATAGTGAATGTAGCAGCACATTATCCCTTACCCTTTAACACAGCAACCACACATAGCAAACCCTATTACCCATTCCCATATCAATTCCCCTGAATTCTGTTAGCCTGTTTAGTCTCATTTTCAAGGTAGAATTGTAGAGAACACCCTAAAATCTGTGCAAGAAGATATAGCCATAGACACAACAACCTTCAGGCCCAGAGCTCTGGAAGGCCTCCAAGAATAGCACGTGCCCTGAGGAAGATGAAGATGAGGAAGAGGGGGCCCCAAAACTCCCCCAGACTCAATTCCCGGAAGGCGTGTCAGGGGGCAGAACCTGGGTGGTGGCCGGACGGGGATTGGGTGAAAATCACTATAAAAATGGTAAACACCTGTGTTGGGGCGCACGGTAGTGGTATTCCTGGAAGCCTGGGGACTCATTAAAGCCTTGTGAATCCTTATCTTACCTCCTACCTAATTTGGCCTGGAGTCTTTTTTTCCTCCACAGCCTTTTAGGCAACATAGGCAATGACAGAATCATAGAATCAACCATGTTGGAACAGACCTCTGAGATCATCAAGTCCAACCCTTGATCCAACACCACCATTGTTACTAGACCATGGCACTAGGTGCCACATCCAGTCTCATCTAAAAAACCTCCAGGGATGGTGAATCCACCACCTCCCTGGGCAGCCCATTCCAGTGCCCAATAACTCTCTCTGTAAAAAATTTCTTCCTAATATCCAACCTAAACTTCCCCTGGCAGAGCTTAAGATCGTGCCCTCTTGTCCTACTGCTGGTTGCCTGGGGGAAGAGACCAACGCCCACCTGGCTACAACCTCCTTTCAGGTAGTTGTAGAGAGTGATGAGGTCTCCCCTGAGCCTCC
>JAWWLV010000179.1:53199555-53218065 GCA_035041135.1 Platyrinchus mystaceus
CCTTGTGTATCCTTATCTTACCTCCTACCTAATTTGGCCTGGAGTCTTTTTTTCCTCCACAGCCTTTTAGGCAACAAAATAATATTTAAAAGTCATACTTCTTTCTGAAGTAAAAAAAAATCTTGTAGCCAATGATCCTCTAGCAAACGTCTTGCATTAGGATGAAAGTGTTAAGCATCTTTAGCATCATGATAGCTTGATTCTTAAAGTTTCTGGAACCTCTGCCCAGATATGAAGAAGGACCTCACTGTTCCAGTTCCAAGTGGAGCGATTTCTTCTCCTGACACTTTCTCAGCTTTGCTGGCATTTTTAAAATGAACGTTTAAGTCTATTATTAACAAGTCTATTATTTAAGTCTATTATTTTCACATGACAAGTATGACATTTAGTCATATTTAGTCATACAGAAAGCTAAATAAAAGCAAGAGGGAAAATTCAGTTCATAATGTAACATTACCATAACAGACCATATAAAATGTAAGATAAGAACTGGAGAGATTGAGTCCTAATCCTCTCACCTAGCCTCTAGATAACATTCCATAATAACTTCAATGATTACATTTGGTGGTCAAAAATATTTATTTTCAAGCAGCTCTTTGATAAGGAACTTTGATTAAGCTCTTTTATTAGGAATGAAAATCCATGTTTTAGTCAGATTCACCTCTCTATAAGCATTTGACATCAACTAGTTGGTATTTCTGTAGACCATGCAAGGTTCTGGGTTTTTTTTTAATGTCATATAATCATTCTCATAAGCACTTTCATAAATTCAGTTAAGAGTTAACCAACTAAAATATACAAATATGTGGGAGGTTTTATGCAGTACTACAACTTCAAAAGGAGTTGGTTTAGGAGTCATGACCTTATTTTTTGCAATAACTTATGCATCATGAACTTACGTAATTGGCAGCAGATAACATATCACACTCTCGGTTTTATGTCCTTGGTTTGACAACAGTGTCAATTGAAGTATTTGCTAACTGCAGAACAAATGGAACCTCATAGCTGAAAATGTTTTCATTCCAAAACTGCTGTTTGTACCAAAACATTATCCCTTTATTGTTCTTTTTTAACATTACTGAATTCAGTATCAGAAATGGATAGGGGTATACAGATAATTTTCTACATCCAAAAGTATCTCTGAATACTATTTGTCCTAGAAAAATGAAAATATCTGAGAAAGTATATATTTTTCTAATTAAAATATCAGAAAGCACAAAAACACACATATGAAATGGCCTTGGAGCTCTAAGTCTTTGTTATCTTTAGAGCAGGAGTCAGTTTTAAGATAAGTTATTGGGAAATGAGTGACCTGGATTTAACTTTAGGTTACTAGGGCAGGTTTAAGTCTACTTTTTCCTTTTCCCAGAGACTACATTAAACAGCAGCCAAGAGGCAAGGCCAGACTGCTCCTCTATGTTGAAACTGGACACTTGTACCATCCACTTAAAAGGCCAGTTCTCTTGGGACACTGGAATCTTTGTAAGCTACAGCAGAAAATGCATAAAGCAGCAAATCATTATACAGAAGGGAAGGATTTAAAAGGAACCCAGTGACTTAAGGTCTTAATATCCATTTAAGTTCAATGGCAGAGAAGCCCAAATTTAATGAGTCTCTTTTCGAGTGATCTGCGGCTTAGGAGATGGATTTGTTTGTGTCTTAGCTCTGAAATGTGCATTTTGTGGGGTGCAGTTCTCTTTCCAGACACTTCTTTCTCAACACTGAGCATATTGATACATACAAATATATTTAATTCACAACAGTGTACAAAATATAGAAAGAGAATGGTGGCAATTTTGTTAATTTGAAGTTTTCTGCTTGACCAAATAACAAATGAATGTCGGGAAACAATTATAAGCCATCAGTTTAGTAAAGCATTTGCTATTATTTCTCATCTGAATCTGAATATAAACTGAAAGACAACCAGATATGTGTTTTGATATCTGGCTCATAGTAGATTATCACCTATGATGTACATTACTTGGTAGACTTATTTTTGGGTCAACTTTATTAAAAACTTTTGGTATCTGGGAGAGCAAATTGCCATCAATTAAGCTCCATGATGTAGCTAAACTAGGAGAAGTTATAAATAACAGACAAGGAAAAGAAAAAAATTATAATTATAAAGAAATTAAATTGATATGCATAAGAAGAAGGGGCACCCATTATAGAATCATATAGTTGTGTAGGTTGGAAAAGGCCTCCAAGATCATTGAGTCCAACTGCTAAACCATGTTTCCAGGTGCCAAATCTACGTGTTTTATAAATACTTCCAGGGATGGTGGTTTCACCACTTCCCTGGGCAGCCTCTTCCAGTGCTTGACTGAAGCACGACCTGCCTTTCATAAACCCATGCTGATTGGGCCTGGTCTGCACGCGTTTGTCTGCACGTGCCTAGTGATGGCAGTCCAGATGTTCTGCTCCATAACCTTTCCCAACATTCCACATTCATCAGGTGGAAGAAATGCAAGGAGTTGCAATTCTGACAGAAACAACCAGTGCAGCATGAGGGACTGCACTGTCACACAGGAAGAAAACAAATCTGTTGGGAGCTGTCTGTGCAAAGGTCTATGTAAACTCCAGTACAGATATGGTGGTGCACTTCAGAATCATACAGGAAATTTGGTTTGAAGGATTGTCATAAACTGACCAAATCCATTTCTGTTTCTCTATGCAGGAACAATAATGTCTTTCTTCTTAGCAAATTATTTTTTGTTTAGTCTTTTCTTAGAAACCTCTCATCATGGATTTTATTCAACTTCCATGGTGCTTCGCTGCCCTTATCATTACAAACATTTTCCTGATGTCTGACTCAAATCTCTCTTGTTGATATATAGCATTGCATTCAGCTCTGGACAATACACATTCAAAAAGATCTGGATTGTATCTGCACCAGCATTTAAGTTCATCTTTACTCATTGCACGCTGGTTCACACAACAAAACAAACTCATACTCACAGACTTTTAGACAAAACTAAATCAGAAAATGCATTCCAGAAGTGCATATAATGATCTTCAACCAGTACATACATCCAGTTTGAGGGACCAGCCAGAACTATTCCAAAACCTTAAAGCATTCGTGATTGTGGATGTTAAGCCTTCAGCACCAACCATTTCACTCTACAGGTCCTGTTTTGCTTTTATCCCACACTCTTATATCTACTTACTAAAGCAGGTATAGCTGCTGGCAAACATTCACTGAAGAACAGCAAAGCTGTGATGGGATAGAGAAACTGATTTATTAGGAAAGAGGAGGCCAGATACACAAAGGTGGCAAAAGAAGTTTTGTAGCCATCATTTGTCCTGGTCACTGTCACATAGAATAATTATGGTCATGCAGCATTATAGCCCTTTCCCTCGGAGTGACCAACACCCTGGGCTGGTCAGCTTGAGGACACAAAGACTGTAACACCCAACAACTATATTGGCTTTAAGAATGTCACATTTTAATTTGGTATTTCAGAACATAATCAAAGATAAGATGTAATTAAGATAAGAAAAAAAAAATACTTAATTTCAGAAGACAATGTACTGGCATGACATCTTTTAAACAATGGAACAGTCTCCCAGACTCTTCCCAGGAATGGATCCTGTTGTTTGGTACTTTTATAGCCAGATTGGCAAATGCTAGAAAACAGCCTGCAGGATATAATCTTGCTTTGGCAAGAGATTGGTCTGGATGATCATTTCCATCTAAGCTTCCTCTCAATTCAGGCTAAAGTTTTGGAAGCAGGATCTCTTTCTGACTTTGTATTTGCAATATGAAACCATATTTTGGCTGGAGCTCCTAGGTATAACACTTAGCCACAGCAAATTCCAGTTAGAGCTCTTGGGATACGATGCAAACCTCCTTAGAGTTGACCAGACTGCTTCCAATGCTTTGGGGAACTCTCAGGACAAGCCTTTGATACTCACAAAAATGAATGCATGTCTGTGAACGTGTGAGAAGTCAGAGCCACTCTTTCCTTTAGGTTACCCAAGCTGGCAAGAAGCAACACAGCATTAGTAAAAACATTGTGCAGCACTGTGAACAGGTGACTCTGCCTGAGCTACTATTTCCTGCTCAACAGTGGAATGCTGACACAGTGACACAGCTTCTGGATTCAAGCTGACTTGTACCTTGTCAGTCCTCTCTGCGCTCAGAGGAAGATTTCACCTGCTCTCGTAGGAATGCCTTTAGTTAGTCTTTATGTTAGTAAGAAAAAAAAATCCTGAAATAACAAAACAACTTCTCCCCTTTGACTCCTTCCATGTGCCCCATTTCTTTAATGCCTGTCACCAGACTGTCAGTACACTGACTCATGAATCACTATTATTTAATGTCTAATACAGAATCAAGCAATCAAGCATCTTGACCCAACAAAAGCAACAGAAACCAAGGGAACTGCACTGCACTTGAGCAGCTGAGAGTTTTGCTGGTTCTTTGGGGCCAGCTTGTCCTGTTAAAATTTCTGTAATGTCGAACCTTCTTCTCTAAAATTTTTTTTCTTAAAAAATATCCCGCTTTAGCCACCCATAAACGGGTCATCTAAGCCTTACCAGTAGTTTTGAAAAATTACAGCCACATTCTTGAATGCAGAGGCCACATTTTTATTTCAGCAATATGGATATAAATTAGAATCCCTCCTTCTTTCTTTCTTAAAATAAAGAACAATGCCTTTTACTAGGCTATACGCTGTACCCCTTCAACACAAATACATGCACACTAAGCCCAAGACCACCAATAGCAAATGCAGAATTATTTATTGCCATTTGAAAGATAAGTACACACAACAGAGCAAACAGAAAAAAAAAAAAAAAAACAAGATAAGTTTTAAAATTAAGATTACAGAGCAAAAATAACAGAAGAACTTAAACATGTTGCTGTCCCAAGCGGATGTGAATTTCAATGGAAAATAACTACCAAATGTTTCCAAAGCCAACCACAAAAAATGAAATAAGACTTAACTTAAATGCAATTTATTCTGATGATTTTGTTATTATAGAGTCACATATGCATGTAGTATTCATGGTTATTTCTCAAAAATTAAACTCTTCTGGGCTCAAATTTGTGTAACACCAAAAAAGGATTTTAAAAAGAGAAATCCCTCTATTCTGTGAAACAGTTTCTGGGAACTTTCCTGGAAATCCCAGCAAGACAAGCCAAAGAAAATTATCTATGGGGAATTGTGATTGTTGCAGCAAATGTGTGCTTATACTCTGATTCACTTAATTAAGCCCTTCAAGTGAATAATGGGATACAAAACAAGGGGCTTACTGAAGATGAGTAATCAATCTGTAACAAGATCTCTCCAGTTATTAACTGTACATTACACAAATGTAAATCCAGATCAGCAAAAAAAGCCCTACCACACTTACATATTATGATTTTTCAATAGAAGGTTTAAAGCAGCATTTGTCAATGGTGTTAATTTTTAATTATATGGCTAGTGAAAACACTGTATACCACCCAAGATTTCAACATGCTGGGAAAATCTTATTTCTCTTTTGAAGTTATATTTCAAAAAACCCAATCATTTTTGAAGGGTATTAATGAGTATGGAGTGAGAGAGGAAAAAACACAGTGAAGAAGTTAAAATAGAAAAATAGATGTATAAGAAATGTATTATACATCCAGAGTCCAAAGCCTGAGAGACTTTTCATCTCTCTTTCAATTTAAATGAATAGTAATGTGTGATAATTGTACTAGGAAAATAGAAACTGTTCTCTCAAAAGCAATACTGCTGTTTCCAAACAACAACTGCACTGTTAACACATTCATTTGTATTGTACTGTGTTACTAATACTCAAAATTTGTTATGAACTTGTGGTTATTGAGTGAAGTGCATTGATAGCCCTAGTGAATTCTTTTTGGACAAGCACATAAGACACTCCGTAAGTATGGATCTGTGGCTATTATTAGAATTGTCTTTGAGAAGGTCTGCAGTTACATTTGGGTGAAGACTGGTCTCCAGTGGTCCACAAGCAGATATACATCTACCCATGCTTATTGTGGTACAGTTTGGAGAAGTGCCACTTTGGAGAAATGATATTAAATCCTGGGAAGAATGTCTAACAGCAAGAAGTGCAATACTCAGAGATGGAGACTAAGATACTGCTAAGCTATAACTGATGTTGACAACCTTTTAATGAAGCATAGGAATACAGATGAAAAGAGACACAAATGCTTTATATTCGTCTCTCCAGTTTCTGGTGCATCATTCATAACACCACCAAAATTAAGGCATGTCAGCTTGGACAAGGACTTCCAACAGTCTTTTTAAAAGCTATGTTATCTATCAGTATGGCCTTGAAAATTTGTCTTACTTACACCTTGTGCTTCAGATTACTCATAGATTCCTGCAACATTTTTATGTTCAAGTTGGGAGACATCAAACAGGCCAGCTGAACAAATTTAATGCTCTTAATTTTTCCCACCAAAAAACCCCACACCAAACAAACAAAGAAATGAAACACCAACCAGACATATTTTAAAGAGAAGAGTTGTATTTTGGGCGCTTATAACACTATCCAGTTACAAATACAGGAAAATGTAGGGCAGTTTTACACAGTTCAATTAGAGCAGAAGAGGAAGTAAAAATTTGCAACCCACACTTCAAATGCACACAGGCAGAGGAATTCTGCGTTTGCATGAGCTCTGTCTTATGAGGAAGGGTGTGACTTTACCCTCAACACACAACATATCTGAACTGGCAGAAAGCTGCTAGCAACCTCTTTAGTGCTGTCATCCTCATGTACCTCAGGACACAAATGCCCAGCCTGAACTCCAAAATTGCATTGTTCAGCACTCAAGTGGCAAAAACCCACCTAGAATTAAAAAACAGCACACCAAGTTAACATGCAGTAAGTAATGAATTTTCCAGTCCTTACTTAGCAAAACAGTTTCCTCACATTACCTTTCCCAGAAAGTGAAGGCTGAGACATAATACATGGTGCTAAATTAAACCTCACACAAACATCACTGACATGTACAAGTCAAGTGCTTACTCATCAAATGTGATTCAAACAAATGGCAAGTTACTGGCGGTCAAGGGCAAGCATTACATGAGGATTTTTCAGCTATTCAGAGCTGTGAATCAAAGGTGATGTATTGTTAAATTGAATATCCATACAAGAGGGTTGTGGTTACAGAATTTTATGGCAATGAGAACTGTACTGAATATAAATGTCACCTTATTTACCATCCTGTATTATTTTGAGAATGTTCACTGCTAGAAAATAAACTTGCGCAACTTTATACTAGAAAGCTCTGAAGAGAAAAAAGTTGATTCCAGAATTTTTCAGAAAAAAATATTTTCAGTTTCTATAGTTCCCACAGCTGTGAAAATAAGCACCTTTTCAACTACAGTCAATAACAGTATTCATCATAACAGGTCATTTTAGGAAACTTCCATGAAGGTGTTTAACAGATTATGGCTTGATGTCCTAATGGAAAAAATAATGTATCAAACACCAAATAAAGTAAATCACTTTTGCACACAGAATGCAGGATAAATGTTACATAAAGTCTTTCTCTTACTGATTATAGCCTAGAAATGAGAAAAGTTCCGAACACATTAAATGCTGGTGGCTGCATCACTGCCTCCTATTGCCGCATGCTCAAATTTCATTATCTCCTATCAAAGACCAACTGGCCAAAGTGATGGTGGCACCTACTAGTTGAGTAACTTCTGTCCAGATTCCCCAGATGATCTGCTGCTTCTCACCGAAAACAAGGCTGCTCAGTACAGGACCCCTTCCTGTTTTCTCAGCACACATGCTTTTCCAGTTTGGTTCCCCCCTAAAATGGGTTCATATCAATGGAGCCAGCTAGGACTAAGTCTGGGTGGTTCTAGACAAGAGGTAGATATTAGCATCAAAATATTCCCATTAAATCAGCTAGATCTAGGATCCTCCCCTTCTTGCTTCTTAATTGTCACCATGACAATGTCAACACTTCAATCATCAGTACTGAACATATGCGAGATGTGGCCCGACTCTTGGAGTCGTTACCTAGACTGCTTTCAGATGCACTGCTGCATTTGGGTTATAATCTTCAGTTTTCTTCACAGCCATAAAGCTGGAGAAAGGGGACGGGAACTAGACAGCCTTTGTGGCATATAGAAACAGCAACATAATGCCCAGTTCTTATGCTAACAGAACAAAACCGCTTTAAAGGCCAGCTTCACTGCTAAAAGGGATAGATGTCAGGACTGATTGTTGCAATATCTCTCTGGTATCTCACACGTGAAAGAGGTGCATTTTTTGTCACAGCAGCTGGGGTCACCGTAAGTCATATGAGGAGCAGAGGAGGGAGCTGGGGTTGTTGAGCCTGGAGAAAAGGACGCTCAGGGGAGACCTTACAGCTTTCAAGAACTACCTGAAAGGAGGTTGTAGCAAGGTGGGGGTCAGCTTTTCTCCCGTGCCACTAGCAATAGGACAAGAGGAAATGGCCTTAAGGTGTGAGAGGGGAGGTTCAGGTTGGACATCAGCAAAAATTGATTCACTGAAAGAGTTATCAAGCATTGAAATGGACTTCCCAGGGAAGTGATGGAGTCACCATCCCTGGAGGTGTTCGAGAAACAACTGGACATGGCACTTAGTGCTATGGTTCAGTTTGCATGGTGGTGGTCAGTCAAACGTTGGACTCAATGATCTTGCAGGTCTTTTCCAACCTAAATGATTCTGTGACTCTCTAATCTGTAAACAAGGGGAAATATTCCTAACAATGGAAATCTAAACCTTTAATATTGTAGCACCTTTAGTATTATGTTACACCTTTAGTGTTAATTTGGTCTAAGAGTAACTGTTTCATAAGTACAGTTGTATTTTTAAGCAAAGCTTTTGGAATTCTTTTTAAAGTATGTTTCCAATAGCTAAAGAAAGATCAAATTTTAAAGGTACATTTCTAATTACATTCTGGCAGTACCTTAGCTGGGAACACTACCAGCACTATTTTCATAGCAAAAGCTGTGACAGTTTACATCAGCTAAGGTTATCTGCTGTCTGTTTATTATCAAACTACAATACAAGAATATGGTCAGCAGAGATGACATAGAACACTGGGGTGCAAAATTGGAATAAACTTATGAAATCTGTGAGTGTACATAACAGGACTGGGGTATTTCACTGGAAGAACTAAATCACTTCAAGGACTGAAGCAGTACAAACAGATGAAAACCAGAACTGCCTAGCTCAAACTCATGAAGCTGGCAGCAAAAAATGTCACAATAAACTGGGCGTTTGCCAGCTGCACGTGGAGGAGAAAACTAGATGGTTCAGTCAAATTCAGGGTTAGCATGAGCCCCTAAAGAAATGTAGCAATGGTAAACAACTACAATTCAAAAACACATTGGGTGTTTCCAGCAGTGAGGGATGTGCTGGTCACACATCACTAGAATACTGTGTAAAATTTAGGTCACTCTTTTCAAGGACAGACACAGCTGTGCTCCATATGGGGGACATCCACAGCCCTGTCACACGGCCCCCTGAGCATGTGCCTGGGCTCCCATGTTTGTGTCTGGGAAATCCCATGCCATGCACCACATGAGCAGGAAATCCACCCTGTGGGAAACGTGAATGACACAGATGGCCAGCGAGTGCACAATCCGTCTGAGGCTCTTCAGTCACACCGGGCTCACCAAGACGGGTTGACTCTATGTTGTGTTGGCTGATACAATAAGAGATGTTCCAGAACTACTGTACACAAACTGTTCATTTGTCCTTTGAGTTTCAGGTATGTCCAAGTCATATTGTACAGCAGCGCTCAAATAACACAGTGCATGTAGGGTACACCCAGCATGTCGCCAACATGCCACACTCCTTGCCCAGGTGTTCAGCTGTCAAGCTGCATCTGTGTTTGTCTGTGACTTCCAGATGTCAACCAGACTGATGAGAATGATTGTACTGAACCAGTGACCGTATGCTGTGCCAAACAACGCTAATGCAAGGAAAAGGAGGGTAGGAGCCATCTCTTGTTCTCCAATTAATTTCTTCCTATATGATGCAGGAAAATAGACTTGACATGAAACAGGTGCAGGAAATTGCTTCTAGAAGGATCAGAGAAATGGAAAATCCATCTCATGAGAACAGACTGTGAACACATCTGAACAAACAGGTGCAGACCAATGTGAGCCTCAGTTGGCCTTATACTGTCCCAGAACCCACATGGTCTAAATTAGCTCAGTGCTAATGAAGTCTCCAGCAGAACTCACCGGCTCAGGCTTAGCATTACACTGCCATAGCCCTACAGGCACCCTACAGGAGAGGGCCAATTCACATCCCAGCTTACTCACATTGTTAGCAGAGAGCCTGAATCTGCCTGTCCCCATCAATGCCAATACACCCCACAAGAGTTTGGCTCATTAGACCCAGTGGAGTGGTGCCCAAGAGGGTAGGACTGCCTTCCGTGATCTTAAAGGTCTTTCCCAATCTAAATGATTCTATGATTCTTTAACTCACAGAGAAAGGGGAGGCAGGAAAACTGCCTCAACAAAGAGACAATATTGGCACACGAATAAATGGTGCAAATCTGCCATAGATATGTTTGTGCTGAAAATATGAATAATTCTATCTATCATGGCAGCAAGATCCTGGAACAGCTCTCTCAAGTAATGGGGGAAATGTGTAACTAATTTTAAGGCGATGCTTGATGTTTCTGAACAGATGTCTGTAACACAGAGGTGTCTGAAACACTCCTAGATGCCCCATAAGACCCCACCCTGAAAATCCCTGTTAGCTGTGAGCTGCAAACCAAAATCCAATTGAAATCAGAAATTTAATTAAAAGCTGCACTTCTGAGCCAGCTGCTGGCAGGCATTACACTGGTAAAAAGTGACAGCTGCTTCATTGGCAGTGCAATATCAACAACTGTAGAAGAGGCCAAGGAACAGGCACAAGCTACAACTGCCTGAGGACCACCCCACTTTGAAGAAGGTATTTGTAAAACAGCCTTCAGAGATTTCTGACTATGCTTTAATTTATATTTTGCTGCTCTCTTCCTTTTTTTTTTTTTGGCTCAGTGTGAGCATAATGCTAATTAAAATTAGTTAAGGAAGAAAATGTCGGGTTTTGCAAATACAACATAATTGTTCTTAAAAAAATGTCCCCCTCATTACCTAGTAAATCCAAGGTTTGTTTGCAATAAATGTGCATTTCAGAGCTCTTTGCCCTTTATACAAGTGGACTTAGATCACTTTGATCTATTTTATTTGCATGTGTAAGTATATGGAAGTATATTATTCCCATTTAAAAAAGGGTTTATTAATACCTTTTCTAAAAGGCAGAATTTTCTTGTTTTAATAAATTCAAACTTGATTTCAGGTAAGACTGTGTAGCAAGGGCTTACTACTGTCACAAAATCAACTTTATTAAAATGTCCAAAATAAAAGTACAGTTGGATTTCAGGAAATGGATTGGCACATGTTAATATTCAGAAGCAATTTTTGGGCCTTGAATTTAGTTTCACAAGGGAGCGTGGACCACTCCAGGTATCCAAAATAATTCAGACATTGAAAAGAGTGAATTGGAATACAAAATTTCATATCTAAGCTTAAAGTAACCATTTAATCTTTGTTTGGTTTCTTTTCTGCTAGAACTTCAGGTAGAAGTGATGAGCCCTCAGAAATGATGAGCTGTATCACACAGATATGCTTGTCACAGTTTTTTCCTGTGAAGAGACTATATTGCTCAGTCTAAGAATAACTTTAAAATTCACAGAAAGTGAGAACGGTTGAGCAGTTAAAAATAAAAAGTCATAGGAGGACACACTGTTAGGCATAAACATTGAGACCCTTCGAATCAACTTGAGCTGTTGAGCTAACCTAAACATTTTGAGTCAGATCCTGATCCCAGTGAATTCAAGATGATTTGCAGTGATAACTAATGTTTCTCCTTGTATTTCTGTTTTCCTTTTAATGAGTATCAGATACAACATTGCAAGACTACTCTGTAAACAAAGTGGAAAATTAATCGTTTTCAAAGGAACACTTTATTCACAGTAGGCTGTGCAGGGAAGGAATTAAGCCTAAGTAAATAAATGATGAAAGTAAATAAGAACATACAGAGAAAGCAAAAATATGAAAATGACAGTTAAAAAATTACTGGGTTTATGATAAAAGCAAAATATACTGCTTACGAGGAAAATTCAACAACTGAGTAAAATGCTGAGTAATTTCATCTGTGCGTTAAATTACTTGCAATTTCCTGCATAAAAATAAAAAATAGAACAGAAGTTCAGGCCCTTGTTATGCCAAAGGTCTTTTCTTCATCCAACAGCAGAAGAGCTTGAAGGTTTACACAATTTTATGTCAATTAAAATATTCCATATAAACAATGCATACTTGTCCAAAATAACTGACTTCCACTTCCAATTCTTTCTGGGCAAAGTCTGAGAAAGAAATACTGTATTGCAATATAAAATAAGCAAATTTAATCTATTTTGGAACAAGTGAAGAATTACATGTAGTTCAGATACATCAAAATCTTTCTATCTGGCTGCAGAGGCCTATTATTAGGATGTGTTAAACCTGTCCAGAAACTTCTTTCTATTATTGATAAACAATCCACGCATTAAATTAGAAGATTAAGACATGTATTGCTTCCAGTTCTTATGTATGTTTGTCATTAATCCAAAACAACATTGCCAAACCTCGACCACAGAAATAGTAAAAATAAATACCAAAGGTCTGGGAAGAGAAATCCTGAGGTCACAAAGAGAAGGTAACTTCAAGGGAGTATCCTGGAAATTAAGTCTTATAAATCATCAAGGGCTGAAAGAAACAAATTCAGCAATTGCATAATGCCATTTTACAGGGCTAAAAATAATAAGAGTCGTGGGGTGAATGCCAGGAAAAAAAATCACTGGAAAACTTCACAAACATTTATGTTCAAAGAAAAGGCTTCAAGCAAGAAAGTTATTTGATGAAAGCCTCAGTGCACAGCAATGGTTCCTTCTAGGCTCCTGCTTGACATGCCACTTGCTTCGAACGGGTCAGTCATGCTTACAGCAATCATTTACACAAAACCAGACCCCACTATGTTCATAATATACATTTTAGTGGTGTTGGGGATAACAAGTCAGTAGAATAACCACCTCCATTCTATATTCAAAGTAGGCTGATACTCCTGCCTTTCTGGGTAAACTACTCCATTCTTGCTAAAGTGTTTGTTCCTTCACTCTACAGCTTATTCAAAGCCATTAAACCACTGCTGGGTAAAACCATTATACTGTAGAAAATGAGGGTCACCCTGCGAAAGATTATCCTATACATGATCCCTACAGATTTTTCTTGAATACATGGGGTTTTTAAATGCTATTTTTCCTCCCTCTGAGTCTGTTAGAGATTGAAAATCCAAACGTGTGTATCAGTTCAGGCAGGGCACATGCAACCTGCTTAAAACCTGAGAATTATAAAATTATATTTTTTTTTAAATTCTTGATGTTTTACTGTACTTGCTAAGGAAAGTGAGATGATGCAAATTGGATCCTGAGTCTTCAGACCTCCTTTTGTCTGTTATCGTGCTACATGGCTTGGGCAAAATCACAATCACAAGGAAGGCACCAGGAGCTTTGCTGCTGATCGTGCACAGCTTTCACCACACAGACCTTGGGGCTCTGAGAACCAGCCTGTGACAAAGACTGCCAGGCAGCAGTGAGACCCCTGCAAGGCAAGGCATCTCAAAGGAGTGGTGTTCCCTTTACCCTGACACAGTCTAGAGCCTGTCTTTCAACTCAAAAGTAGCCCCTTAACATTTTAAAAAAATACCCTTGCCACGCTGCTTTTTAAAAGATGAAAAACTATCCTATCAGCCTGCTGTGCTCATCTCTCTAAACAGTGTATTGAATTTTTATGTCATGTGCTGAAACATATTCTGTTATAAAAACACTGCACATGGTGAATTTTGTTACAATCTTCTTAGAGGAGATTTAGATTCAAGGAAATTGCATCTTATTCTCATCTACATCACACCTGAAACTAGTACTAACAAAGACAATGGGAGAAGTATTTTTTCTGCCAAGGACTTCATCTGTATTCATTGTGTATAAAGTCGCCACTTAAGTATAACTCTATGGGGTTCCACTTCTGGACTAGACTGTTGTCTTTGCTGCAGAGCAAACCATTCAGATGACTGTAATTATACCGTGCTACCAGGGGGTCCAGCCTGAGCTCTTGAGCCACAGCAGCTTTCGAGCAGTTTGCTTGATGGGTAGCAGGGATATGCTTGGCACGGGGGTTTATGGATAATCTGGTTTCCTACTGATGGAAGTGTGTTAGCAGCTGCTGCTGAAGTTGACATTGCTGGCTCCCCCCAGAAGCCGGCTGTGCACCCCGTTTCAGCTACATTGCCCAGCAGGACCCTGTGACAGCCACTGTCATCTCCTGTACATCTCCTATGCTCTTCCACTGCACAAAAGGGGAAGACTACATACATTTGCAATGAAGCTTGTTCAGGAAATTTCTGCTTTTAACACATTCTCACTATGCAGTTCCACCCAGGGACAGATTGATAATATTGCTAAGGCAGTCTGACGGGATGGTCCTGTTAGCCCTGCCTTGGTTGCAGGCTCTGGCCATTTCTCTAGTGCCTCCCCTGTTTCACAGGTGACCATTTCATTTTGTCATTAGCAAGTTTAGGGAAATAACCTGTCAGGAAATAACTCTTTTTTTCTAAAACCAAGCTTCTCTGCCCCCTTAGTCCCCGAAGCAGGTCACCACAGGTCACTGCAAGATCACCCAAGACACAGTGCAAGCAGAAATGAATTAATGGGATGGAAATTTGCACTTTTTGTCATTTATCAAGTTGCACTGGAAATTCTGGTATTACACACTATTTTAGGGGTCCCAAAGTGAACCCAGTCACCAAAATCACTGGGTTTAAAACCAGAATTTTGGTTATCTAGTTTCTACCCTAGCCTAACAGGCTGCTGGCACAACAGGGGGACTGGGGAGCAGCCATGTAGAGCCAGGTGCAGAAACCCATTAACACATCAGGGGAACTGCACACTTGGTCACACAGCAAAGCCTTGGTGGGTGACTCACAGACTCAAGAAAATGTTGGTTTCCACTTACCCAGGGTGAGACATAAGCGTTGCACTAACAGACCTGTGGCTGTGTCCTCCCTCCAAATTAAACAGGTCTTAACCAATTCAACCCAGAGTCGGCAAGAAGTGATGGGAAAAAAAAATTAAAAAGCTTCAGTGCAGGAAGTCTCTTTGTCATATATGACAGACTTGTCTCATATTCGAAGGTGAGACTGCCAGAGTCAGGTAGAAGATTCAAAGTCCATGTCTCTGCTAGTGATTTTGTAGACCAATCTGCAGCACAGCACTTTTTTTCTTTCAGTACTCAAAGCTACTCCAAGCATTGGCTAGGTGTTTGGTTTTACTTTTTTTTTTTTTTTTCCTGAGTCATATATATATTATTAAAAAAAAATAAATAATAAAAAAAAGGGCAGCAGAAGGGAGGAAAAGAAAAACAGGTGTCACCTAAAAGTGGTGAAAGATTAAGAGAGAGATAGGTCCAAAGACAGCCAGACCCATACACAGACTCCAGCTTATGGTAACTTTTTTCCAGAGGTACCACTACAAGCAAACAACTGCAAATGGAGTTTATCCTACTCCAATTTCAGCAATATAACATTTACCCACTTCTTACAGATACCAAACAGGTGAGTAATTTACCACTGCACCTCTCTTCAGTCACTGGGCAGCCACTTACATGAGTAGAAATTGTCCAGCTCTTATTTCAGGAAAGTCTTTTTCATTTCCTTCACATAAAGTTCTAACACATTAACGACATGTAGCTTAGATGACATGAGAGGTGGAACTCTTCCAAAATTCATTTTGGTTCCTGTCAGAAAGTATTGCGTGCCTTTGTGCAGGAAATTATAAAATAGAAAATAAACATGTAAATATACCATTTCAACACATCCTCTACATCAAAGCTGGCCTGATGGTTTTAATTTCAGCTTTTTGAGGTTTTGTTTTTATAAGTTGTTGAATTTATTTTGTAGCTCCTGTTTATGAAAAGAACTTTAAAAGAGTTATATACTACATTTATCAAATGAAGAAAAACTACAACTATAAAGTTCTCAGAAAAAAAGGAAATAATATGAACCATGTATGTGCACTTGTGCGGGGACACACACAAACATATATTTTTAAGCTAGTGACTGCTGAACCACAGACCACATGCACAAGAGTAAAAACCACCCATAACCAGATGTGCCACTGTATATCCGATATTTTAGGATATATTCTGAAATCCTCAGTGCTCAGGAAGACGTAAATTCCCACACTATTTGTATCAGTGATATGGATTCCTAGAAAGACCAACTACCTTCACATTTCTAAAAATAATCCAAGCTCCAACTGGGAGGTACAACGCTTTTGAAGTAGAGAGGGGGGTTAGAGTGAAAACAAGTGATTTTGAAAATCGTCCAGCACAACACAGAAGTGAGAACAGCAGCAACATGTCACTTCAAACCTTCCAAGAACCAAAGGGCTGCAGAAGGAATTCCACCCTTTCCCACAGAATTAATACCTGAGTGTTGTACCTTAACTGAACACATCAGTGCGTGGCTTGTAGAGCCACCGTTTGTTAAAATGTGGAAAAAAAGTGGCCTCAGGTTATACCTGAATTTTCCCATGGCAGGAAAATGTAGCAGTAGGCAGGTGGAGCAAACTGCTTCAGTTCTCTCTCTATCCACAGCTGAATAGGAAACCCCAACTCAAAGGTTTCCTTCAAGCTATAAAAATAAAGCAAGGCCGTTTCCAGGGAATGGAGAAAAAGTAATTTCCAAAATCCCTATCCATCTACAAATACAGTATGTAAGACCAAATAGCTTTTTACCTTGGAATATCTCTCACTGATCTAGTAGAGCAAAGTTTGTTGATATTCAGGGTTGCAAACCCATCTGTTTACTCAGGCTTTTGTCTGTCAGCATAGTTTGAAGAGGTCGCTTTGAGAGATCAATTTTTTTTCCTGAGGGTTTCTTCAGAGCTACCACAATTTGCTATTGCGTCTGTTTAGAGGCTTTAATTTGTGGTTTTCAAGATTGCATAACAGCACAGAGAGGTGGTGAGAGGCCCACATGAATAGTTCAAAATAAGTTTGACAATATAGCAAATATCTACTCAGTAATCTTCCCTGGACTGAGCACCATGGAATGCCAAAGAAGTTACTAATCAGGCTGGTGTATGAACATGGCTTTATGAGGTCTGGGGCATACACTTCCATTCAGACACTAAAATGCTGAATTGCCTTCACTCCCTGTTGACACCAAGTAAAGACAATGCACTGTGAGGGCTGCAAACCAGGCATCTGATTAGATTGCTCTAAACCAGCCTATTTGAAACTAGATAAAGAAAAAAATAAAACGAGATTTTAATTTTGCCTTTTATTCAGAGTTCTCGTAATAAGTTACATAAAAATGAAGCAAGCTGCCTAGACTCCCATGAGGAAGCTCAGCATTCATTTTTCCATTTCGCAGATGTTAGACGGGAGGCACAGACATGCACAGTCACTTTTGGAGAAGCACAGGCTGCACCTGGGGGAGTTGGAGGTCCTCAGGGTCTTTGGGAATCTGCAGCCAGAGTCCTGACATTGGCCACAGGCAGAAACGGGGCACTCAGGACCCACTGGCACATTGAACGCTTGGGTCGCATGTCCCAAAGTCAGTGTGGCAGGCCACCTGCGTGAGTGGCAGCTGTGGCAGCAGCTCAGCGATTCATGAGCTGCATTTGCATAGCAGAGGGCAGTGTTCAGCATTTTTGACAACTAATATCCCTTTCTGAGGAAGCTGGTGAGGAAACGACATGCATGCTGCAAGCTGGGAACCCTGCAACAATGGAGGGGTAAGGCTGTGAGCAGACACCAAAGTAGATTCCAGTTCTGTACCTCCAGGACAGGTCTCCATCTAGTTCAGCAGGAAGGAATCTACAAGCCATAAATTCCTCTTGATAGGTGAAGACTGAAGGTGGCCAGTCGGTGCTCAGCCCTTCCTCCTGCGAGCACTTTGCTATTGATGCACAACCCACCCAACCCCAAACCACTCTGCGGGCAGCACACAGGTCTACCTGGCCGTGCCCATGAGGTGACGCTTTAGCCATTTGTTTAAGGACTTTGCCAGACCTTCTCCCATGAGAAGCTTGCGGTTTATACATCGCCTGACAGGTGTAGAAGAGCACTGCTGGCTCCTCTTGGGACGCCGTAAAGGAGCGCCCGCCCTGCCCTGCTGATCACCTGGACACAGCAGGACCCCGGTGGGCAGGGGGACACCGCAGGCGCAGCGCTCCCTTAGTCCCCTCCGCCCGCTCTGCCCACCCACCGTGGCACGCCCCGCAGCGCCGGCCCCGCGGCGCCCGCGGTGACCCTCGTTCCCTCGGGGGAGGCAGGTGAAGGCGCGGCGGGGCCGGGCCGGGCCGTGCGGGCCGCGAACACCCCGGGCCGGGCGCTCCCCGCTCCCGCCGCCGCCGCCGCGGCTTCTCGGCCAACAGCGCCCCCTCGCGGCCGCGCGCCGCGCGCGCCC
>JAWWLV010000179.1:53218123-53235056 GCA_035041135.1 Platyrinchus mystaceus
GCCGTGACTGCCGCTGGCCCGGGGCGGTGCGGGGGCAGCGCCCGAAGCCCGGCCCGCCGCCGCCGCAGCCGCCGCGCCGCCGGAGGATGCGGGCGCGGGGCGGCGGCGGGCTAGAGCCCCAGGTGCCCCCGCGGCGCAGGGGCGTGCGGCGGGGCCAGGGCTGTGCCCGGGGGGAACCGGGCTGCCGGGGCGGGGAGGGGAGGAAGGCGCGGGGAGGGACACGGCGCGGGCCGCCCGTCCCTGTCACCTGCAGGCGCTGCCGGGACGGCCCCGGCCCCGCTGCCGCCCCGGCCCCGCGCTCCGTCCACAGCCCGGGGGGAGCCGGGCCGGGGGCGGGCTGTGCCTGTTGCATTGTCCTTGGCGGGGCTATCTGTGAGCGCCCGCCGCTATCTGCGGCCAGGGACCCCGGAGGTGCCCTGCTTCGGACTCTCTGCCGTGCCTGATATCGCCTGCACCCTGCTCCGTTGCACGTCCCTCGCGGCTCCCGCCGGGGCTCTCTCCCCTTTTGTCTGTGTATTTTTAGGTCATTAGAGTGGAGGGGTAGGTAATCCCCAGGCTCAAGTTCCAGAGGGGCGGGTTCTGGCCGGAGGTGGAGTCACTTTTCATTTAAATCCCTGACTATAAAATGGGCTTAAAGAGAAGCGGGATCTCAGCTGTGCTGCACAGACCCCGGCACGCAGGGTGCGTGGGGGCTCCCCGGCAGCCAGCGCCCTGCAGCACAAGCCGCTGCGATGCTCCACTCCCTCGGCGTTCACACCTTGCAGCTGCTCACCCAGGCGGCCGCCTGCATCCTTCTCTTCCCTCGCTTCCTGCTCACCGCCGTGATGCTCTGGCTCCTGGATTTTCTGTGCATTAGGAAGAAGATGCTGACGATGCCCACGGCGGAGGAGGCGGCTAGTGCCAGCGAGGGGCCGCCCCCCGACGACCCCCCGGTCTGCGTGTCCGACTCCAACCGCATGTTCACGCTGGAGTCGCTGAAAGCCGTGTGGCATGGGCAGAAGCTGGACTTCTTCAAGTCGGCGCACGTGGGTTCCGTGGCCCCCAACCCCGAGGTGATCCAGCTGGACGGGCAGAAGAGACTCCGCATCCTGGACTTCGCCCGCGGCAAGAGACCCCTCATCCTCAACTTCGGTAGCTGCACCTGACCCCCGTTCATGGCCCGCCTGAGGTCCTTCCAGCGCCTGGCCGCGCACTTCGTGGACATTGCCGACTTCCTGCTGGTGTACATCGAAGAAGCGCACCCCTCCGACGGCTGGGTCAGCTCGGACGCAGCCTACAACATCCCCAAACACCAGTGCCTCCAGGACAGGCTGCGGGCAGCTCAGCTGATGAGGGAAGGGGCGCCCGATTGCCCCCTGGCCGTGGACACCATGGACAATGCTTCCAGCGCCGCCTACGGTGCCTACTTCGAGAGGCTCTACATCATCCAGGAGGAGAAGGTGATGTACCAGGGAGGCAGAGGACCAGAGGGCTACAAGATCTCGGAGCTGAGAAGCTGGCTAGACCAGTACAAAAGCCGGCTCCAGAGCCCCAGCACGGTGGTCATCCAAGTGTAAAAAGGACCTGGCAAGAAGCGCAGGGGTGGAGAGGCAAGGGAGGGCGGGAGGAGAGGTGGGGAGGGAGAAGGCACTGCGTCGCGGATGGCAGGAGCTGTCTTCCCGCGGGGACACTCGAAGGAGGCTGCTGTGCGAGCTTTCGAGCAAGATGTGCCATAGTCCTTTCTCTATTCAAATCATGTTGATTTGCCAGCCACGCTCTGTCAATACTGTATTTCCATGTGCGTTGTGTAAATAACTCGCTCTTTGTCCTTTTTTTTTTTTTTTTTTTTTTTTGAGAAGCGTTTACTATTTTTTAAGGAGGCTCTCTTCCTACGGGATCTGTTCCCAGCTGCGTGTGTGCGCGGGTGTGTGTCTGAAAAGTTGTGTACAAGTGCTCCGTGCTGCCTAGCAAGTGCTAACTGGGATTTCTAGTATTTCTTTGTGATGACCGATTTTGAAATGGGTTTCTCTAATGCCAGGAAATCGCGTCTGATGTTGTCAAATACTAGAACTGCCAATAGCCAGAGCTGGACGGAATGTCCTATTTATGTGGGGGGGTTTTGTAAGACGTTCGTTCACCTTCCTTTTTTTTATGAATTTTTTTAAATAATAAAGGTTGAGTAAATACACGTCTAACCTTGACTGCCTTTCTCTGTCTTCAGACCGCTATGTTCACTTTCCCTTTTGCCTACCTCGCAACACCCTCCCCGCAGCCAAGGAGGGGCAGGCGAAGCTGCCGGATGCGCTGCTGGGGGTCCGGGGGCGGCAAGCCCTCGCTCGGCGGTGCAAGGAGCGCGCACCGCCCGAGACCAGGCAGATAGTGAGAGTACTGGGTGTCCCCAGGGGGAAATCCAAACCTCCGGCGCTCCCGGGGGAGGAGACCGGCCAGGAGGACCGGGCGCTCCCTCTGTGACCCCGGCGAGCCGCCCCCGGGAGGGCGAAGGTGCAGGGCTGACCGGCGGCGTGCAAGCGAGTCCCGGCCAAAAACCCAGGCAGGGGGAGGCCGTCCTGGGCTGCAGAGCCGCCGCGCCGAGGACGCCCCGTCTCGAGCACGCAGGCGATGCCAGACCGGAGCCCGGCCGGGGGCAGCGCGACCCGCACCTGCGGCGAGGCAGGGCTGCGGGGCGAGAGCAGGAGGGCAGCGCCCAGCCCTGCCGTGAGACGCTCAGCCCCCTCCCCGGGGGCCGGCAGCTGCGCTCCAAAGGGTGCGGGGTGAAGGACTTTGCTCCCTCGGAGCCCGACAGGTGAGACCGGGCGTGGAGAGCATCCCGCAGCCGCCGCAGGAGCTGTGCAAAGCCGCCCAGAAACAGCGGGTATTTAAGGACCTCCCACGGCGCCTCCGAACGCCTCCTTGTTCTTCACAGCAGCGGGACGAGGCGCCCGAGCTGTTAAGCCCCTAAGTTTTGGCGAGGGGTGCACGGCCCGGAGGCAGCGCAAGCCGGGGACGCCGCTCTCCGCAGCTGGGCACCGAGTCGCGTCCGCAGTGGTCAACTAAATCTGCGGAGAGCTGTTTGTTAGGGAGTAATAGCCCCTGTCTTGAGCGTGACAATGTTCCTCTGGACCCGCAGTGTTCTCGTCCCTCAACATTCACGGTTTAGACCAGCATGCGTAACCCTTCCCGCCGCCTCTCAAGACAAGCAGCACCGGATGATCCGTCACAGATCAGACGCTCCGACCCCCCTCCTCTGTCCCGTTTGCCCCCGAAGCCCCCACCCTGGGTGGGAGCGCAGCGCCCATGCAAATCGGTCCGCTCTTTTGAGGTGTCAAAAGATCCGGCTCAAGTGCCCGCTTCGGGCTTCCCGACCCCCCTGGCCATCGCGCCTGCTCTGACGGCCTCTAAAACCTATTCAGCCCCTTCACCTTCCCGCTGCCCCCAAGGGCGGACCCCCCGGCACTGAGCTCGGGGCTGCACCAGTTCGGCCTGGTGTGGGCACCTCCCGTTGATGCTGGGGCGGTGGGACAAGAGCCCACCCTGAGGTAGGCTTGGTTATCCTGGCTGCGCGCTGGGCGCCAAGCACAGATCCCTCCGGAGCGGAGAGGAGCCTCGGTGGCAGCGCAGGGTGCGGCAGGGCATCCCCCCGCTCCTCCCGGCGCGGGCAGCGCCCGCCCAGGCGCGGCAAAGGAGTCGGTGCCTGAGCCGCGGCCAGCACCGCCAGTGCCTCCCGTCTGGTGCATGGGCTCACCAGCCTCGGCTCCCTCCAGGCCCCCCACGAGGGACGAACGAGCGCTCTTCCCTGGGACAAGACTCCCCAGCACCAACAAACCTGGCCCTGCCCCGCTGCGGGACAGCAGAGCCCCCCGCTCTGCCCCGCTGCCCACGGCTCCCAGCGCGGCCCCGGCCCTGCCCCCCCAGCGCCATTCCCAGCCCCACGCACGTCGTGCCGTCAAAACCAAAGGTAGAGGAGCAGCGGGTCTCCTCTCGGCTACAAGAGCAGCTTCTGTGTGCGCGATTACTCTTTTTCTTTTTTTTTTTTTTTCCCTTCAGCTTAGTTTTCCTTATTTTACAATAAAGCCATTCTTTGCTTTCTCACGTCGTTATCTCTTTCCCTTATCCGCTTTTGGCACGCTTTAGTTGTAATCCGAAGTTACGGGCAAACCCCTGGCACGTCCACACCCCAGCCCGGCCCCCAGGACATTTTACGGTCATACGGACTTCTGCGATCACTGTCCTTACGCGGGCTTTAATAGTAACAAGAACAGCCTCGTCTTTACTCTCTACTACTGGCAAATTTTGGTCAAAGGCTATCTGAGGTCAGGATTTTTTCTTTTTTTTTTTCCTAAATAAGTCAGCTTTCTAAAGCTACATTCCTCCTTTAAACCGAACACAGAGCTCTTATTTATCACTTTCTCTTTAATCAGCAACAGAAGAAAAAATTGCTATGAATTCCTGGAATCCCTGAAAGAGATCACACTTTTCCTTTGCAGAAATCAAAGTTATCTGCTCCTATTATATCCTCTACTTAAAATGAATCATAAGCCTCCATCCCACTGAGCTTTCTCGGGGATACTTGTTTAGCACAGACGAGAACAATACACTGTACATCTAAAGAGCCCAGGGAGGCAGAAGCCTCTCCGGCTGATACAAAGGATTGAGAAACGTCCTATCTTTAAAACGCATTTTTAGTGCCGTTCCACCTCCCTAGTGCACGACAAACAGAAGTCAGAGAGCAAGAAGAGATTTATCAGAGAAAGATCTGAGTGGTGATTACATGTTCTGTCAATAATTAATTGAATTATGTCCTCATCATAATTACATACAGTCCTCTAGCCAGGAGGAGAAAAAAAAGAAGGAAGTTGTGGTGTGTTCAGAGGGGGATCTCAGGACATGGTTCCAGTCATTAAAAATGTGATGTAACATTGCAATCTGGTGTATTCTGAGGCACAAACGGGGAAACACAAACGAAACCAACTACTAAAATATTATTTGCTTTACAGCAGGGAGACAGAAAAAGCACTTGCCTTCATTAGTTGTTTTCATTACTACTTGCTGCTGGGGATTTAAAGGTATTTTACAATGCAAGAAACAGAGGTCTTACTCATTTGATCTATGAATTATATGTTTTGGGGGTTGTATTGTTCACCACATGCTATCTGACTACACTGGATGGTTCTGATTTTTGAAATAAAAATTTTAACTGGTCCAGAAATTAAAATTAATCCAGCAAGGCAATACCAATGTAGGAATGACACATTCAAAGAATCTTGCAAGCAAATTCTTACTCTGACTCTAATTTTTCTGTACTTCTTCCAGTCATAAGGGAGATCATCATATCATTATTAATTTATTATTTACTAAGAGCTGTTAGAGTACTCTTTGAGTACACAAATGCAAGAAAACAAAGAGCTCGATTCAGTTCTCACACAAGTTTTGCTCTGGTGTAACTTCAATGACACGGGTGTAGTCACTTCAGAACCACCTGGGTGTAATTATGATAAAAATCTGGGCTATTGCACTTCCTTTGCTTTTCTAATGGTTCAAAACCTCTCTTTTCCTACAACATGCTGCGGAAGACAGACATCTGTTTGAATACAGAGCCCAAAAATCACTCTCAAGTTCCTCCTCACTGGCAATGCCAGTGTCCTATATCCTGCCAGAATTTAGGCATGTCAGCACATTTCCTCACTGCTCTGCACCCTCCCTACAGCATGAGAGTTGTAAACCCCACCGATATGTGTTTCCTTCCACTTGTTAAGGCACATCCTCCTGGTGTCTTGAGCTTTAGATCAGGTAGCTTTTCATTCTAATTGCTTTTCAGCATCCAGCTGCCGAAAGGAATTTGACACCTGCTTCCTTCTTCGCAAATTTCTCTTTTCAAACAAATGTTTGATGATGCCTCTTGAAAAGGGGTTCATTTATGACCTTCACTTAATTGGCTAATTCATGTATTTTTCATCTACTTGGCCTTCCACCTGCTTCTTCAGGGATTTTGGAAGTGGTTTACAGTGGTAAATGCACTAACAATCAACTGCCAAAAAATCTTAACTAGAACAGCAAACAGTATTCATTAGTCCCTGTGTGAAAATGCAATACAGGACAAGGTTAAAATCCTTCAGCTAATATGTTTTGTATAAGAATCCTTCTCAGGGTATAATGCTTACCCCCTCAAAAGTAAGAATCCCTCAGTCTGGTCCAGGGAGTTCCTGTGCTCATCAAACTTAGAAAATCAGGCCTGTCTGATGTTTCCTCTCTCTTTTGCAGGTTAGTAGATCCATCTTGACTTTGCTTATGAAAACATTTGCTTCCATTTCCTTTCAAGTAATAAATATCCCCCCTCTTAAGAAGACATTTAGGACATGGCCATACGGGGTAAGGTAGCTCAACCTCCTGCATGTCGCTCCCCCAGTACCCAGAATTACCCCAACACAGACGCAATCCCTGAATCTCTGATAAAGATATCCAAGAACTGCATTTCTTACTGGAGATTTCAAGAATGAACTGGCACATGGTCCCTGGAAGAAGGGCATTCCATTATCCATTATAGAGTAATGGGCACTATAAAAAACTATAAAACGATTTAAATTTTTACTGAAATCCCTAGCAATGAGGTTAAGAACCATGGCAAAGCCTTTGATATTTTCTGCCCATCTTTTCCCTCTCACCCTCTTAGGTTTATAAAGTGACTAGTGCTTGAGCACTCTGCATTTGACTGGACTTTCACATCAATTCTGAGGCACGCCACCCCAGGCTGGGTTTTTAGGGTCATATTTCTATTTTCTTGGTGTGTCTTGCTTTTCTTGCCTGAAGAGTCAGTCAGGATGTACATTCTCTGTAGTAGACAAAATTCAGTATAGTTATTTAATCACTACAGGTTATCAGGCATAAGACCTCAAATCATGTACCATATTGTGGAATTTAAATGAGTTGTCACAGCACAGAACCTTGCTTCAAGTATCATAAACTTGAACATTTCTGTGTTGAAACATCTTTCAGAGCTTTCTCTGAGTTCATGTAACTTCACAAGCATAATAATGCCAAAGATACCATTAATGCCAAAGACCGGAGAGTGGAACTAATTTCTAAGAATAAAAAATCATTTAATAACCCCAGGATAAATTTCAAAACATATGTTATGAAAAATTATGTATTATTATGTTTTCAATAAAATTTAAAGGTATATATTATGACTTTTAGGAATTGTTTTAATAGAAGTGACCCTTAAAAAAAAACTATGGGACTGAGCTGAAGAAGTTCTGGAAGTTGCACAATTCAATGCAAGGAAAAAAAATTAGTTGTTTGTTCACTTGCCATTTGTGATGACGGACAATCAAGAAAGAATAGGGCACAAGGCTGCTGTCAACTGGATTTGCAGCACATGCACACAGAGAACATACTGTGCCACACAGACACATGCATACAATGGCAGAGATCAAATTAGCCCAAAGTGGTTTTGGAACACTGAAAAGGGAGAGGCAGGGAGTTATGCATTTTGTAGAATAAAATAGTGATAATTATACAAAAATTTAAACAAATTAACAAGTTCATTTCTAGTTCTTCTCACTCAAAAGTGGAACACATCCACTGCACGCATGTCAGTGAATAATGAACAGTTCTGGGGAAACAGAAAATATGGAACTCAGTTGTCTTGTTACCTGTATTTCATTTAACCTTTTCACTGTATATTGCCTTCTCTAGAAGGCATACTGCTGGAGTGATTATGCTGAGCTCTAGCCTTTTGATGTTCATGCAGACCTATAGGTGTTTCAGTTGTGATGTATTTCTGATACTAAATAATCTATCACAACATCAATCTGAGCTAATAGTTCTATCTACCTGATTAGAGCAAAGGTCTGGTAAGCAAAAGCAATGGAAGAACTTGGAACTTCTCCCCAAAACTGACCTGCAAGACCTCTCCTATTCCCATGAGATGTCTTCACTGGATTCATTCAGCCAAAATAATTTCCAGAAATTATTTATTGGGAGGAACAGAAAGGAAGAAAAAAGAGCAGATTGAGGAAGAAATGTCATGGATCTTGCTTTTTGTTTTGGATTTTTTTTTTATTGGCTGAACCTTTAAGTCTTCAACTGCATTCTCATGAACACAAAGGCAGGTTTGGAGAAACTCTATAATGATTTACCAGTAGAACTGAAACAAATTGGTATGTACTATAGAAAAGCATCTGTGTGTTTCTAAAGCTGTATAGGAACCTATCAGAGAGATGCATATTAGTCCGTCCCACAGACACTGCCAGAAGTTGGAATGATCTCCTTTGTCTCTTACCACATATTCTGTGTTACTATGAACTCACCCTGGAATCTTTTATCTGGTTAACAAATCTAATCCCTAGAAAAGAGACTTGACAGAAAGGCATATCAGACTTTATCTTTGGAGTTACGGAACGTGCCTGCTGACTCACAATTCCTTTCTAGATCTGTCCAGCTTCCCTCGCTCAATGCAGGAAGACAGTGGCTCATGGGCCAGACATGGGGAAGAAGCCACTGAATCTATGGGGTCTCTGGGAGAGACTGCAGCACTGTATTACAAATGCATGGGGTAAGACCCAAACTGTGGGACAATGAAAAGAGGGAGATGGTTATCCATTTCCCATGCACAGCACTGACATTTGACAGATATGCCCAGCTAAATATTGTGTGTGAAACCCAGTACTATTTTTAATACCAGGTGACCAATCAGGGCATTCTTTCTAATGCCCATGTAATTTGTTTTTAAGCATGGATGTGTCATCATTGCAAAATGGAATTTGGGTTTATTTGGAAAAGAAATCAACACTTAAGCCATACTTTTGAGCAAGTCAAAAGACACCCAAGGGTATGATTGCCTTGTATGCTGCTCTTTTTAATAAGGCCAAGGAAAAGCATCACTGGATGGGATCATAATCATCTGCTGCTTTAATGCAGACAATCAAAGAAGGCTCCTTACTGATGGCTGTAAATTCGTCATTATGGACAACACTCAGAGTCATTTGGCATGACATTTTTTATGCACAGAACAGAAAAGTGCAGTATTAGCTCCTGAGTGATTGGATGAGTTGTATATCCACTAATGGGCATATCAGAAAATGTTTCCCAGCTCCAACTTATCTCCTACACAAATTGAGAAGATGCAGATTGTCTTACAGTTGTTTACTTAAATTTTTGGTGAATTTTTTCATTTTGTCCAAAGTCCTGTTTATTTGAGAACCTACTATCATCATTCATTGTAGATTTTACTGCTGACCCTGAGACCATAACAGCCTGGCTGTCTACACTTACTATGAAATCTACTGGATGAGAGAAAACTAATTGCGCTAACTCCATAACAAACAAATATTTCTCTATTCACTGCTTTGGGAAATGAAGGAATTGGTAGATCATAAGCCCAGGAAAGCTGGACAAATTTTTAATTGGATTTTTTATCCACCCATGTTGGCAGTTTAACCTGGTTAAAATCCATGTGTTGTCCCTCTGAAAAGTGCAAAATTATTCCATCAAGAATTCAATATAACATAAAAACATTAAAAATAGAAACAAAAAACCCTATGCTCATTTTCATAATAGACCACATTTTTCATTAAAAATGTTTCATTTCTAAATATAACTAGATTTAATTTTCCAGAAAAAAGAAAACCATAAAATAAAAAATTTAAAAGTTTCATTTTCCATTTTGGCCAACTCAAAAAATCTACATTTTCCTGTTATGCAAGGGAAATAAAATATACATTATTCATATTCCCTGTTCTCTAGTCTTTCTTCCTGTTCATGAATTGTTCAGGAACTGGTTATGATCTGTTAATTTATTCTTTATCCACACACTTCATCAATCAAATTACATGAAAAATTTCAGCCAAGAATGTATCAACTAATTGTTCACTTAGAATATTTGCTTAACTGTGATACATAACCATCACTTACACAAATGGTGTCATATTTGCTCCCCTGCTGGTTATATTACTTTTTTTTTTCAGAGAGGAAATACCAAATATCAAGTCATGGCATTTCTCAGATGTTAATTATCAGATGAATAATCATTAAATGTTTAAAAGATATACAAAGTTTCTATCTAGACAGCAGCATTATCCACATTTAAGCCATCAACACATTTTCAGAACTCTGAACCAACATATTTTAATTAATAATATGCATAAACTATAGTTCATAGGAGAAACCTAGTTACTAAGAATGCTCTTTAAAATAATAATAAAAAAGCCTAGATTTCAGCATTGAGGCTTCCAGTATAAGCAATATCTTTTCCCCCTGTAAGCAATAGAGAGAAATCAATCCTACCTCAGCTGCCAGATAGTTAGGACACTCACTTAAAGGAGGATGTTTTGGTACAAGACCAGCCCATGTCCATGGATCAGAACCTGGAAATTTCATATCCTGAACAATGTGAAATACACAAACCATTTTCTTGGAAGTTTAGGGGAAGAAGTACTGACCAGCACTTGTGGGGGATGGTGAAAGGAAGAGTGCTCACTTTCCTAGCAAAGCTACTTACTCAGGATATAAACCAGCTGTGTTACAGCATCAAGCAAAATATCAGGTACATGCCATAACTGTGAGGCTACTGTTTAGTTCCAGATGATCATCATTCCTCTTTATTTTATTCTGACCAGAAAGTCTATTCTGACTTGAGAAAGCTTCCCAACATTTAGCCAATACATTCCTTCATAAAACAGCTGAATTTACCAGAAATTTGCATAAACTCCAAACAAAACCCCACAAAAAAACAAAACAAAAGAAACCAACAAACAAACAAAAACACACACAAACCCCCAAACAAAATAATAATTAAAAAAAGAAAAGAAAACAAAACAAAAACCCAAACAAAAACACCAAACAAAACTTTAAAAAAAAAAAGTTTTACTCAAAACTTTCAGGTCAGCTCTAGGATGGGCTTTGGGCTTTTGTACTTGTGTGTAACTGCTTTCATTGTCTGATTGGTCAACATGGTTACTTATCTCTCCCTGCTGTGCATATGACCAAGAATTGTGTAGGCAGGCGTGCTGGCCAATAAAACTTCAAAAAGCAGTGAAATACTCCCATCAGTGCAAGCAACAATTCTCAGTATAAATAATTGTCTTATCTCCCTAGCCCCATTCTCTTTCCTTTCTTTCCCTCTCGCCTGCATTTCCTCAGAGATGTTCTTTCCCCGTCAACACAGCCTCATGTTACTTCTCTGCAGCTCTGCTGCCCTCCATTCTAAAATCTGGCATTACAGTGAAACTTCCAAGAATTCCATTCTCTAAAGCATTATGAGTCACACTGTAGTCCTCAGCAATATTTTTAAAACACCAATGTTTTTTTAATCACTCTTGAGACCCACAGAAGAAAGTAAGGATATTATCTTGCTAACTTACAGTCGTGGTTGTTTTTTCTATTGCCACCCACACTCTCTCATCTTTCTCCAGATACTCTGCTCCAGTCTCTCAATAGTGCAGGCATATGGTATTCAAGCATGCCAGAGTCTGACTTCAAGTTTTAGTCATTTTTCTTCCTGTAAAAAGGATGGAGGGACATTAAGCCTATGACCGTTTGAGAGCTTTCTTTATATAAAAGTTTCATTAGGGTTTGTACTTTTTTAAAAATTATCTGCTCTACTGTAAAACCAATAGAGAAACATCAGCTCTGAGCCATAATTCATCATATCTAAATACCAGCAGTGCCATGTGTCTGCTGTGTCAGAGGCAGCACACAATTCACTGGTGCAACAGTGAATATAGGAAGGGGAGAATTCATGCCTGGTCCTGGCTGTGATTTCCAAAGAAGCGTTTTAAGAGAGGGGATGGTTATCTTTAGGAGCTGCAGATATAAACACTATCCCTGATAATAAAAATATAAATCTCTATTCTACTGTTTGAAGAACTTTCCATTTTAACTAGGAAAAAACCCCCAACATTTCTGAGCTATAGTAAAGTTAGTTCATTTTCATTGCATGCTTCAATGCTTCCTCCTTTTTCTTGAGCACAAGGGATGAGGCAGCTTGTATTACGAAATAGTTATTTGCAGCCCAGGACCGAAGTTCCACAAATTGCTGTTATCTGCTCTGCAGATGCTCATGTGACACACTGAGTAAATATACCTTAAGGTAAGCACATAACACTGCACAATGGGCATTCAATAAAGAAGATTCCTAAAGACAACAGTTAGCTGCGTTCTGTAGAGATCAGCTTCTTGCATGAAGCACTCAAGGATGACTGGCTGCCCCATGACAGTCTCTGGAAAAAGCTGCCAGGAAATAACAGGACAAAGAGACCTAGATTTCAAATTACCAGCTGATCATGTGAAGAAAAGTACATACTTGGGTCTCAAAAGTTACTGAAAAATGGTCAGTGAGCTTGCCTGTGGAAGAGATGGTTGAAAGAACTGTGAAAATAAACACATCATTGAGAAATGGAGGTAGGATGAGTGAGATTTACTTAAGAAAAGGCGAGAACAGTGTTAAGTGAAATAGAAAAGAATCCATATTAAATAGTAGCATTAATGCAGTAAGCCAGGAAGCTACAAGTGATCAAGACTCCTCAAGAATCAGAGTTAGGTGAGGGATTTTATACACACAATACATGTATTTATTTGACTACATAAAATAAAAAGACAATCATACTGAAACTGCTCATTTTACATCCAGCTTATATAGAGCTTTTCTGCCTCACTGCCTCATACCCACAAGTGTGGCAAAGCATAAACTTGCCTTTCATTTTAGTAGGATTTTTTTTCTACTCTGTGTCTTTAAGAAACCTTGACCAATTTTTTTATTGTACCAATACTAAACTTTCAGAGGATTCTGTAACTTCTGGGCTGCATCAAAAGCAGCACAGCCAGCAGGTCAAGGGAGGTGGTTCTGCCCCTCTACTCTGCCCTTGTTAGACCCCACCCTGGAGCACTGTGTCCAGCTCTGGGGTCCTCAGCACAAGAAAGACACAGACCTGTTGCAGCGACTCCAGAGAAGGGCCGCAAAAATGATCAGAAGGCTAAAGCACCTTTCCTACCTAGACAGGCTGCCAGAGTTAGGGTTGTTCAGCCTGGAGACGGGAAGGCTCCAGGGAGAATTCACTGTGGCCATCTAGTACCTAAACGGGTCTTACAAAAAGGAGGGAGAGCAACTTTTTACACAGACAGTGATAGACAAGGGGGAATGGTTTTTAACTAATAGAGGAGAGGTTTAGATTAGGTATAAGGAAGATATTCTTTACCCAGAGGGTAGTAAAACAGAGGAACAGGCTGCCCACTGGTATAGTGGAAAGTGGCAGGGGGGTTTGGAACTAGATGAGCTTTAAGGTCCCTTCCAACCCAAACCATTCTATGATTCTAAGATGCTGTAACTAGCAGCCAAGATGTTTAAAAATTGCTTTACTCTTTGTGGGTGTTTTTTTAAGATGAAAAAGAAAATTTTCTAGGAAATAGGGCCAAAGTACTAGCAGAGTTATTATCCTAATGTTAAACTTTTAAATCCATGTTTAGTCTCCTTAGTCTCATTAAAGTTGTTACACCTCAGTGACCGATATCCACAAATCTCAGTGAATGGCTATGAGGTACAACTTGGCTAAACACCACACTATCTATCAGCTCATTATCATTATAGATTCAGGAAGCTATTTAAATAAGTCATCCAGTTTTGAACATTTGTCATAGAAGGGTAGCAGCGATCAGCTCAGATATCTGGTAACTGCTGATGGCATTGATCAGCTGTAGACATTCCAATTTTTCACAGAAGCTATCAATACCAAAAAAGCACTTCCTTAAGTCTATTCTGTTTCCTGTTGTAATATGCTTGCATTCCTTGTTTTGTGCTACTTCAAAGAAAAAGAATATCCTCACCTTCTCTGAACCCCCCTCACTGTGATTTTGTGCCTTGGACAGGACATGATGCAACAGGCACTACAAACAACCTGTGTTCTGGGCAGCACACAACAGACTTAGCAAAGAGAACGTCATCAGTCAAAGATCAATAGCTAAAGCTTCCAGGTTACTGTGAATCACACTCCTGAGTGGCCCTTCATACTACCTCTTACTGGCTTTTCAGGAATAATTAGAAACAGGTGGCAGTTACACCATTTCTGTAAGTTTATAGCAAGCTGAAAATAAGAATTTAGTTGCTTGTTGTTACATTTTCAACAGCAGAAACTGTCAACAGCGCGGGCAATTTTTGTCTGAATTTACCAATGCTTTATTCAGTGCTTCACTGGCAGAAAAGCCAACTGACACAATAGGGAAATCTTGCACATACAAAGTATGAAGGCCTGAAAATGAAGACTGTTGTGAAATTTAGAAATGTGATACTGATGTGAATGTGCATGTCTTTAAAACAGTCTCTTCTATTACAGATCTCAGATATGTATATGCCAGACATAGCTGAACAAAAGCCAAAGCCCAGATTAATTCACTTTCTATAAAAGTTGCCTACATATGTATGTGAAAATCAAAACACAGAAAGTACTATTGGAGAGCTCAAAAAGAAAATCATATTTAATTAGTTACAGGTTAGTAACTAATTAGTACAGATTCAGGAACTTAACCTTGAAGGATTTTTTTTGTTTGGTTTGGGGTTTTTTTCCTTGCATAAAATAAACTTCTGGAATTTGGTTTTCTTTATAAGCATTCTTTAATGAAGAACTTGCAATGATTTTGTCAGAAAAATACGTGATATTTTGTCCACTCTTACCTTCTTTTTCCATAAAATGTCCCCTCAACATCATTTATGAAAAAAAAAAAAGGCAAAATATTACTTGGGGGAATCAAAGGGTGAGTATTCAAATAATTTAGAAGACAAAGGCCACATATTTTACCAAGCCTACCCTAGCGTGGCAATATGATGGGAGTTACAGCTGTAACAGAGATTTTAACTGGGGAAGAATCAATGCAGATTTGCAGATGGAAGTCATGTCTCAAAAATGTACTAGGCTTGTCTAAAGGAACATGTGGACAAGATGACCTGGTAACTGCAGTGTTGCAATTCTGCACTTGGATACTCTGGTGCATATGTCTTGGATTTCCATGAACCTTTGGGATAATTCACAGGCCTTTAAAGGAAAGAAGCTATTATGGCACAAGAGAATGGTCCTCTTGAGCATTATCAGCTTTTTTCCAGTTAGGAGAGGAAAGAAGCAATGAATGGTCAGTTGTCAAAGGGTAAGAAGGTTGTTCACAAGGTGCTACAAGGTCCCTGTTGGACTGTCTGCTATTTAGTGTGCTCCTGAGTGATCTCAAACACAGCGTAAACAGAAACTTTATTCATTTTGCTGATGACCTGAAACTACTCAGGATAGTCAAAACCTAAAAACTAAAAAAAGTTTTTTGAGGCAAAGTATAGAAGCCTCTCACAGTCCCAAAAGATTAGCTGGTAAAGACACAGATGAAATTAAAAGCTATTTCTAAGTTAGAAAAAAAGGGTATGTACAAAAGGTACACGTTTTTGCACATAGCAGCTGCCTGATGTAACTCTGGACAACAAAGTCTACAAAGATTTTAATGATTTAATAAAACTAACTATTAATTTATGTCAGTGATTCAGAGTATTCCTGACAGTGCCTTTTAATTTCTTTGCAAGTTGGTGTCTTTTAGACCACCAAAGTATTTTTTATAATGCCATTTGGGTATTGATCTTTTCTGTCATTATACTGCTTAATAAATACAAACTAATTATCCTAACACTGTATTAGGTCAATCAACTATATAATTCTCTTTCTCATAGAAAGAATGCTGAGGTATTTTAGTTATATTAATTGCACAGAGTGTTAAAATGTGTTAAGTAACTCTCCACTAGGGATTCATTTCCATTGAATCCCTTCCTAAAAGGAATTAAATTAAATTTAAGCTTTCCTTGAGAAGGTGGAAAACACTTCTAAAATGTAGATATATTTCAATTAGACATTTCTGGAAAAGAAAGGTTCAAATTTTCACATTACAAAAATTACAAGTGTTTAACTGAATGCCTTTATTTTAGCTAAACACTACAATTCAAACAACTAGAAGCAGTAATACACTGAATCTTTTTTTTTTCCTGAAGATGTTCAAGAATTTGGTTTTTTTGTTCCCACTTGGGATGACTTGTTTTTACAAAGTATCTATATCTCTTGTGTAGAAACAATATCTGTTTAGTAGTATCTCTTCATAGATTAAATTTTCTGGGTAAAGTATGTCCCTGTTGATTAACAGTCTCTAAAACATCCTAGAAGAGGTTTGTATGCCTGTAGGGAACACTGAAACAGAATAGAAGTGTCCTGCCCCAAACACATCCAGGCTGAAACTAAAACTTATACTGAAAGACGAGGAAAAATACTGAAAAAATAATAACCTAATTGTAATAGAGGAATTTATAAAAATTTTAAAGTCTTTGGTAGTAACTGCACTGCACCATGATCTGAAAAGATAGGCTTCACCTGCTCAGTCAATCTGTAGTTTTACATGCAGCCCAGCTAAAGCTTTAGGCATATGAATACACTGTATTAAGTAACTACCTGTTTTCAGATTTCTTCAGCTGCCAGTCTTTACCCTTGCAGGCTCTCTGTTATGTATGAAATAAAAATGTCTTAAAATAACCCCTGCACTAAAAAATGCTGGGAGAGGACCAGCTGGAAAGCAGCCTGGCAGAAAAGAACCTGGGGTCCTGGCGGACACCAAGTTGAACGTGAGCCAGCGGTGTGCCCTTGCAGCAAAGAAGGCCAAAGTTATCCCTGACTACATTAGGAGGAGTGTTGTGAGCAGGTCAAGGAATGTGATCCTTCCCCTCTACTCAGCACTGGTAAGGCCACACCTGCTGCACTGTGTCCAGTTCTGGGTTCCCCAGTACAAAGTGAGACACCGATACCCTGGTGAGGGTGCAGCAAAGGGCCACTAAGATGATTAAGGGACTAGAGCACCTCACATGATGAAAGGCTGAGAGAGCTGGGACTCTATAACCTGGAGAAAAGAAGGTTCTTAGCGTAAATAAAGGGAAGGGAAGGGAAGGGAAGGGAAG